>OY728164.1:2026523586-2026871586 GCA_963277665.1 Viscum album | reverse complement strand
AGGGAGCATACAGTTTAACATCATGCGGGATGAAGGTGAACCAACGTGAAGTGGTCGGGACAGATAGACGATGATGGATGGCGGGACTTGAACCTTAGAGAGGCTTTCTACGTACCCTGTATAGAGGACGGGGATCAAAGTCCACGTAGTTCGGTAATGAAGGGTAGGGGGCTTACGCGTGGTTAGCGACCTGTAGAAGATGTCATGGTCAATGCTTACTCTAAGCCCACGTGAGTCATGCTTGGTGTGAGAAACAAGAGGGAGCAATAGACTTGACGATTGTGTCGCGAAAGGTGCCCCAGCGAGGAATGAAGTGGGGCTTATGCATGGTTAGCGACTCAAAGAGGAAACAGGGGGTTATGCGTGGTTAGTGGCCCTAGGAGAGGGAGATCGGGAAACTCCAGAAGTACTCAGATGTACGAGGAGGACATGGCCTTCGCATAGAGGGGGAGTTTCCCAATAGAGTGTGTTGGGGCTTATGCAGGGGGGGTTACCCAGGTACATGCATGGTGACAAAGCTTAATGGGGAAGAGATGGCAAATTGAGAAAGGGGAAGAGGAGAAGGCTCCCCAGTCTCATTCTCTTTATGGTCCTCCCAGGCCTGTCACGCATGCGGCGGCTCACAGTTTAATGTCTTGTGTTGAGGACGGTGTTTGCTTGGCAGTTTAACGTCCTGCAGCTCAGACGAGGTGAGTTCACTCCGCACCTCTAGGACTTGCAAAACTTGCACTAACCCGCCCTTGGGGGCGGGAAGGCACAAGCAATGCCCTGACCAATTGGGGTGGAGTGGTCAATCGGGGGTCCGCGTTAGCGTAACTATGCATAGAAGTAATAGCTATTAGCGTACCTATGCGAAGATGGTGCCCGGGGGAGCGACATTGAAGACATGCTTAAGGGCGCACACAAGGAGGGAGGATTTCGTGCAAAAGGAGGATTTTGCGCGCAATAGGAGACGTGCGCGCGCAATCGGCCGAGACTGCGTGAATAAGGGACGATTGTGCGCAATGGTGGAGTATTGCGCGCAATAGGGGTTGTTCTGCAACGGAAGCAGTGTTTGCATGCCGAGAGGGAAGATTGCCCACAAAGAGGACAAATTGCGCGCAAATGCCTTAACAATACAAGAACCGACGAGGGTCAAGCCCGAAGGCGGACCCCTGGGAGACCTGTCGCGAAAAATCCTGTAGCTGGAAGCCATCTTTTGCGCGCGGAAGGGGTGTATTACGCGCACGAGAGACGGTTCAAATTCTTTAGCCGTCAGAAGTGAGGGGGGATGCCCTTCTATTTATAGGCGAACTGCGTCGGGCGAGGCACAAAAAACGCACCCTGCGTGAGAAACTGACGCTTCAGTTGGCGGTGCGCGTGACCATTTTCCGCGCCCGCGATTTATTTTATCATGTCGGGCCGACGCTTTCCGAGGGTCGCGGCGCACAAAATCGACCCTTATCGATGGAGATTTCTTGTCGATCCACCGTTTTTTACGTGCAACCCTTGCATATTTCGCGCAACCCTTAGGTTCATCCCGGGATGGTTCGCTGAGTCGAAATATGCCTTCGGTTTTTCCCAATAATGCCCGAGGCCTTCGGCGGAATTTGGCGCCTACAAATGCCCCCCCTCATAATCGGAGCTGCGAGGGGGCACCGAGGTCGGATTCTGAGGGAAATGCCGAGACACCTGGCCACTTTGAGGAGGGTGCGTGCAATAAAAGTCAGCGCGTACGCAAATCTTTTCCGCGTGCGCGGTAACGCTGCTGCGGGTGTGCGAAAACCCCGATCCACGCCTATATATACCCCGTGGGTCCTAGGGTCTTTACTGAAATTCTCGCGCGATAGGCCCCGCTGCTCTCGTGGGCGAAATTCTTCCCTTGTGAAATTCTTTTCTCGGTTGCGCGGAAAGTCTCGATTTCGATCGTCATTTTTCGTGCGTCGTTTTTCCTTTCGCGCGAATTCCCATTTTTTCGCGCAGACCACCCGTTTTTCGTGCGGATTTGGTTTTTCATGCAGCCTTCTCTCGGACTTCCAAATTTTAACCCGAAAAAGACGGCTACCGATCAGAGTGACGTTGAGAGAGAAGCTGCTTATGGTGCTCGGAGGGCTGAGATAATTGCTAACCCTCAGATTTCTGGCGCAAAGAAAGTTGCATCTAATAACCAGACTCTCTTCAGTATGTTGAATCAGGCCCAGAGGGATTATATGCTGTCCGACAACCTGCCCATATGGGATTTCAGTATTTTAGAGGAAGTACAATTGTCGGGATTCGATGTCGACACACCACGGTCATGGGTGACGCGTGAGAATGATCTTTCGCGATACATCATTACAAACAACGACCACCCTGCGAGAGATTTTAGGCCCATTACGCAAGTACCTTCCGAAAGAGTGTCACTGATGAGACTAAAGACTGGCCGCATGACTGGGACCTGAGGTCCGGGGTCAATTTTACCAGCGAGTGGGCGTGGGCGTATTGGGTATGCCACTCATGCAAGCAGTTCAGAGCGAAATTGCGGCACATCGGGTTGTTCGAGGCGGTGTGGACGTCACAATTTCATTTTCACCGCCATCAAGATCTGGTGCCAAAGTTGTTTAGTCGGTGGTCCCCTGATACCAACACCTTCCATCTCCATCGTGAGGAGGTTGGTATCAACCTTTGGGACGTTCATTGCATCGGGGGCATCCCTTTGGATGAGCACCAGTATGACGAGTTCCTACCGACAGAGAACATCTGGGGGGACAGGTCACGAACTCCCTGACATGGCATGCTGGCCAAAGAAAGGCCGGGGGTGAGGGACTTTTTGAAAGATATTCCATATTCCAAGTGGTTCAACCTCTTTCTGGAGAAAGACCCAAATGTGAAGATGCCGGGGCGAGGAAGAGGATGTCTAACCGTGGCATAGAGGAGTAAGAGTGGGTCATATTGGAAGATCTTAGAGACGGGTGAACACCAACCCTGGGGCTTTCGTGTGAACGAAAGTCGAAACCCGAATGTTCGGTACGCCGGATTTCTTGAGATGTTCTTGAGCGGGTGGCTGCTGCCAGTAAGGGATACGAGGATGAGAGTCCGCCCGACAACGCCAGTGATGGCTGGAATCATGGCGGCTAATCAGAGGTTTGACTTGGGGGTCTCCGTGCTGGCCCGACTGTATCCCATTCTAGGGCGTATCTCATGAGGAGGCACGCCAAGGAGGATTTGTGGCCCTTTCCAAATCCTTCATGGTTGGGCCGCGACTCACTGTGGCAGATACGATTTTCCAAACGCCATTCGTCCCCCAGGTGATGGCCTGCGACCCTCCTTGCTGAATATCATTCGGATTACGGCACTGATGCTCAATGAAGAGGGGATACGGCTCAGGATCGGTAATCATGCCAACTTTACCTTTAACCCATTCCCGACCCAGGTCGGCCAGATGGTTGATGACGAGCACGACTTGTTGGAGCAAAGAGAATATTTTCAGAGCATCAGAGGTGGGGTGTTGGTGGCCAGGTCGATGGGCAGATCCTTTGCACGCCCTACGCGTCGTCAAGGTTTGCCAGGAAGTTTGGATGCATACAGCGGATGCCCAAGAAATTGTATGCAGATGTCCGGGAAGAGAAACACCCTTGCGTTTTTCGCTAAATGTGGCTGATGTTTACAACCTATGGCTCCGGTGAGGTAGTTACCTTCCCCCCATCAGAGAAGTACGCCGAGCACTGGGTGGCGACATATCCTGAGGGAATCTTGCGGAAGCGAGTTCTGCAGCTCAAGGTGACCAGCGTGGAACCCGGGTGGAGGGAGATCAGGCAAGGTGCTGCTGGGGAGGTGAGGCCGGGAGCGAGTCAGGCGATTGGTGTAACGACCCGAAATTTTGAATAAATTTTGTTTCCTAATTTTGCGTGTTATTTTATTTTATACTCAACAAAACTATTTCATTTAATAAAATGAGTATAATTAAAATGAGACCGTTGGGTTTCGACTGTTGTATGACTGTTGTATGACTGTTGGTCAACATGACCGTTGGAAACTAAATGTTGCGATTATTGTCTATAAATATGTTGGAGTCTGCATCCCACATCGAACTTGAGGTCCGGTGTGGTCTTTACTATTTGTTATAAAAGCACCCTAAGGGCTCCTTTAGAGAGTACACCTTGGGGGGTTCGGTTTCTCTCATATTTGTATCCTTCTACATGGTATCAGAGGGAATCTAATCCCGACCCCCCATCTATTTTTTTTCCAATTCCACTCTAGGGTTTCTCAATATTTTTCCCCCCACGGGGGGCGGCGACCTCCATGGCCTACGAGCTTTAGGTTTTTCCCGTCCGCCCCCTGTGGCGGTCCTTGACCCCTGCCAACTATCCCTCCAGGCGGCCATCCCGGGCATTCCTTCCCCGGCGCCAGGCCCTGCCTTCCCTACGGCTTCCCTCGACGCCCTTCCCCGCTGTGTGCGACGGCCTCATCCGGCGGATCCTTGCTCCCTTCGGCGTCGCGTTGATCCCTCCGGTGTCGTCCCCGCGGGATCGACCCCGCCTCCATCAGGCGTCCTCATCGCCTCTGCACGTTCCGCCGGCCTACCTCCCAATTGAGGGTCGATCGCTGACCGAATTCGAGACGCGGGACTTGTATCAAATTGTTGTCCGAAATTCTCCAGGACATTGACCCGAAATGGTAGGTGAGCCGAAAGGTTGGGCACTCATACTGTTCGGGGGTCCCTTTGGATGTGAAAGGTGATGCTATCCCAAATAAAGGGACACATGAAGCATGAAGATGGAATTGAAGGCATGTCCATGTAGAATCCAACACTCTTAGTCCTAAACCACAACGCATCTGACCATGTGGGTAAAGCACAAAAAGGGGTCTCGGGGCCCAGTTAAGAGCGGATGACTCGCCGAGATGAGCGGAGGAAAGGGGTAGAATGGGTTGAGGAGCCCTGGGCTGGACCCAAAGACAAAATGTCTAGGCGTCGCTACGTATCTCATAAGGATGAGAATCAAGTCAAACGTAGTTCTGAAGTGTCGTGCAGTTTAACGTCATGCGGCGAAGACATAAGACAGGGTGTCTCAAAGGGGAAGTGTGTATGGCATGGAAAGATAGCCCGATGTGAATGAGGACAAGAGAGTCCATACGCCACACCATTCACAATTCCATAAGAGAACTCAGGCAAGAGGGCCGAGGGAAGGACAGATGAACTTGGGGCTGGACCCGTAGGCAAAATGCCCGGACGTTCCTACGTATCCTGCAAGGACAGGAATCAAGTCACACGTAGTTCTTGAAATGTCATGCAGTTTAACGTCATGCGGTAAGGATATATGGGGTGGTTCTTAAAGGAGACACATGATGCGACTATTGCAAACCCGATGTGAATGAAAACTAAGAAGGTCTCATGCCACACCATGGAATCTCGAAAGGATTAGGGCCAGGAGGGCAAACGGAAGATGTGATTTGCAGAGCTTGGGGCTGGATTCGAAGACGAAATGTCTGGGGCGTTCCTACGTATCCCATAAGGATGAGAATGAAGCCACACGTAGTTCTGGAGTCACTGTGCAGGTCTGGCCCTTGCACGGGAAGAAGAGACATTAGATGGATCGTGTTTGTTCTTCTCTTGCCTCTTTTTTTGAAGCAACAAACCTAGATGAGGAAGTGTTGCTGTAGAAATCAAGCCGTATGTCGGCCTTGACAAAATAGCATAGTGAATGACCAATGCCAAACGTGACGCTCTCTCAGGCGAGGGCACCCCAATGCGGTGCCGTTTTTCGTCATGCAGCTAGGACGATAGTGTCGCAGTTTAAGGTCACATCGCAGGACCAGTTCATGCATTTTAACATCATGGTGAAAGGACGCAACCGTTTAGAGTCATGCGGGACTAGGCAACACAGTTTAGCGTCATATGATTTGGATGAGAGAGGTCTTAGTTTAGGGTCGTAGAGCTCGGACCTCTTTGCAACTTATCGTCATGTAGGACGAGATAGATCTCAGTTTTAAGGTCATGCTCGGACCATGAGACAAGGCCAAAGGGGCTGGAAAGGTCAAGGGACTCGGGGCTGGACCCGCAGATGACATGTTCGGGCGTTCCTAAGTATCCCGTAAGGACGAGAATCAAGCCACACGTAGTTCTAGAGGGCCATGCAGTTTAACGTCATGCGGTCAGGGCGATGACAAAATGGAAAGAGGGTGTTCCTGAGGGAGGCACACGGTGCGACTGTTGCAAACCCGACGTGAATGAGGATAAAAGAGTCCATACCCCACCGCGTGTTCCCGGCAGGGGCCCTAGGTCGAGAGGTTGAAAATGGAGAAATTTGGGTCTGGGCCCATGGACATAATATATGGGCGTTCCTACGTATCCCATAAGGATGAGAATCAAGCCAGACTGAGTTCTTAAGTTCCGTAATGATGGGGTAGATCTTAGTTTATGGTCATAGAGCTTGGACCATGCGACATACCTACTGCCTACAGTTTAACGTCATGCTGGACGAGTGCCCGGTGGTTTTACCTCCTTCAGGTCGGACGGGTCGCGCAGTTTAACGTCGTGCGGAGAAGACAACTGTGTACTCCTAAGCGAAATACTGCTTGAGGAATTTAGCATTGGTGGGAGGGGCAATACGCTCACGATTCATAGTGACGAGGGAGTATGCACGGTTGGGGGTAAACCTTGTGAATGATGTAAGGTCCCTCCCATTTGGGCTCCAACTTTGGCGGCTTCCTACTGGGTATCATTGACGTTCTGAGAGCCAATACTGTGTCACCTTGAAGGAAAGAGCAGTGACAAACTTTTTTGTTGAAAGCTCTAGATATCTTATTCTGATGCCTCTCCAGATTGTGCAAGGCATGAAGAAGGTTCTCATCAAGGGCCTCTAACTCAGCCAAACAGATTTCTGCTACTCTATTCGGTGTTTGCTGATCATGGACGGTTGTGCGGAGAGATGGAAACTGAATCTCAATGGGCAAGACTGCCTCTGTCCCATACACTAGGGAATATGGGGTCATCTGGGTGGAATTACGAGTCGTCGTCCGATAGGCCCATAGTGCGTTGGGGAGCTTGTCTGGCCAACTTTTCTTATTCTGACCAACCATATTCTGCAGAATGTTCGAGAGGGTTTTGTTGAACGCCTCGATCTGACCATTTGCTTGCGCATGATAGTGAGAGGTATGGTTAGAACGAATCTTGTACTTGGCGTACAATTTCTTCAATTCGGCTGCCCGGAAGTTGGTGTCGTTATCGGTGAGGACGGTGTGAGGGACTCCAAACCGAAGGATGATATTGGAGCTCACGAAGTCAACGATAGAACGGGCCTTGACTTCCTTGAGCGGAACTGCCTCTACCCACTTGGAAAAGAAATCTGTAGCGGTCAGGATGAACTTACACTGGCTGGGTGTCGCCGGTAGATACGGTCCCACAACATCAAGTCCCCAAATTGCAAAGGGCTAAGAATATTTGGTAGTATGAAGAGGCTCTGGCGGTCGATGCACGAAATTGGCATGTATATGACACGCGTGACACTTCTTAGCGAACTCAATGCCGTCATGAATCATGGTAGGCCAGAAGTAGCCCAGTCTTCGGATCTGATGAGAGAGCTTCGGGCCTGCCTGATGAGCTCCGCATGAACCGACGTGAACTTCCTGCATAACTTGGGAGGTCTCATCTCCTTGAATACAACAGTGAAGAACTCCACCGAATCCTTGTTTATAGAGGATCTGCTCGAGGCTGGGACCACTCTGAAGGGTGAATTGCACTGCACGCCGACGAATCCGCTCACATTCAGCTCGCTCTGTCGGGAGATTGCCGCGTTGGAGATACTCGACTAAGGGAGTCGTCCAATCAGGGGTGTCTTCTGTTGCGCCAGGGGGACTGGGAGGTCCAGACATGGAAGCACCGACGATGTGATGACTTACCTGCTGTCTATCATCATTGTCTGCAATGACAGGAGTGATAACCCTTCGATGTGCCACATGAATAATCAGATTGTCCTGGTCAGGTTCTGCCAGGGATGCGGCAAGATTGGCCAAAGCATCAGCTTGTCCGTTCTGTGACCAGGGAATGTGAGTAACTTCTGGTGGAGAAAGCTGGCCATTAACTGACGTGTACGTTCTAGCAGGGGTACGAGTTCCGACTTCCTGAAGACAGTCACCGTTGATCTGCTTGATGACTAGCTCTGAGTCCCCCTTCACATGTAGGTGGGGAACATCGATCTCAAGAGCCAGCTCGAGGCCAGTGATGAGTGCTTGATACCCTACCTCGTTGTTAGTATAACCTTCCGACAACAAGAATGAATAGAGAAAAACGGCCTGTGAGGATGTGGTGAAGACGATCCCTAGGCCTACCCTATTGAGCTCAGATCATTGAGCCTTCTGCCAGTTGGGCTTTGTGAGGTGCCATCAAAATGCATCTGCCAACACGGTACAACTTGATCCACTGAAAGGATGGCCTTGTCTTGAAAGTCCAGATTCAAGGACTGCTTTGTAGGGGTTGGATGTGTGGCAAGAAAATCTGCCAGCGCCTGACCCTTGATAGCCTTACGAGGAATGAACCTGATGTCGAATTGCTGAAGGATGACTGCCCACTGATCTAGACGGCCAGTAAACATGGGGCGATTTAGGATAAACTTCAACGGATCCACGTGGGACCCCAGCTGTATCCCGTGGTGCTGCAAGTAATGTCGCAGCTTCTGTACCGCGAATACCAGCGCAAAGAAGCTTTTCTCGATAGAGGAATTTCTGGTCTCCGTTTCGAGGAGCATGCGATTGAGATAATACATACTATTATCTGTCCCTTCGTTGTTCTTCTAAGCGAGAAAGGCACCGAGGGTCTCTTCCAGAGCGGTCACGTAAAGGATCAGTAGCTTCTCAGGGATGGGTGGCATCAAAACCGGAGGCTGGAGCAGGTACTGCTTGATTTCCTCGAAGGCGGCCTGACATTCTTCATCCCATAGGTAGACAATGCCTTTCTTCATGAGCTGGGAAAATGACTTACACTTGTCGGCCAGATTCACGATGAATCGGCGTATGTAGGCCAAGTGGCCCTGAAAACCTCGAAGTTCTCGAAGGTTGTTCGGAGGGGATATCCGACTGACGACTTTGATTTTTTCTGGGTCGACCTCAATGCCTTTGTAAGTGACGACGAAGCCGAGAAACTTTCCAGAGGTAACCCCGAAGACACACTTTAAGGGGTTCATCTTTAGATGACGGGAGCGGAGGAAACCAAACACCTTCTCAAGATTGGCGAGACGATCCTGATGTTGGCGGGATTTGACCACCAAATCGTCCACATAGCATTCTACCAACGTCCCAAGAATTGGTTTGAATATGCGGTGAATGACACGTTGATAGGTGGCACCTAAATTTTTCAGATCGAAAGGCATTACCCTATAACAAAAGGTACCTTGCGGTGCTCTGAAGGTTGTGGACTCTTCATCTTTGGGGGCCCATTCAGATCTAGTTATAACCGGAATACCCATCCATGAATGAGAGAGTTTGAAATCCAGCAGTAACATCAATTAGCAGCTCTATCGTAGGAAGGGGAAAGTCATCCTTCAGACAGTGACGGTTGAGATCCCGGAAGTCGATGCAAACCCCGATCTGTCCGTTCTTCTTCCTGACAGTCACAATGTTAGCTAACCATTTGGGGTACTGGATTTCCTTGACGAAGTTGACTTTAATGAGCTTATCAACTTCGACCTCGACTGTGGCACCGTGAGAGGGGTGCATCTTTCTAGGAGGTTGTTTGAACCAACAGTGATTTACTGGGAGACCGAAACGGTGGACGACGACCTGAGGATCTAGCCCTGACATCTCGTCATAACTCCAGACAAATACATCATGATGCTTCTTCAGAAAACCTACATAATGCTGTTGTTCTTCCGCTGACATAGCTGCACTGATCAACGTTGGTTTCGGATCCGTCTCGGTACCGGGGTTCACCTCTACCAACTCATCGACAGTGGTGGAGACGCCTTCTTCAAATGTGGGAGGGGCATCTTCCAAATCGTCCCCATCCAGAGCGAGAGGATCATTGACAGGGGGCAATTCTTCTGAGTTAACTTGTCCTGTCGGAACACTGGTACTGGCCTGAGTGGCCAAAGAATCTTCATCGAGAGGATCTGGCGCCGCTGTGACCATGGAGACGAAAGCTGTTGATCCGATTCCGTCAGGCCTTCGACCCAGGGGGCCACGCTTGATAATATCAAAGCAGTAATGGCTAGTCGGCCTGAGCCGATTCAACCCTGCTCGGAAGAATAAGCAAGTATGATGTATTGTTATTACCATTGGGCGGACATCCCGATACCTCACAGGGGTAGGGGGCTCTGGGATCACTCGAGCCTGATTTGTGTAGGAGTACGAGGTGATCTTTCAACGCTCCTTGGTCTTGGGAGCGCGCTTCCCGCGCTGTCCGATGACAACAAAACATTGTCCCATGTCTGGGGTCATGGCTTCCAACCGGTGAATAGGGAGAATGAATGCGTCGTCCAAATCCATCCATGGGTTGACGGTGTCATTGGCGCGCTCAACCCCATTAGCTTAAACATGTTTGTCCTTGCTTTTGTAGTAGTTGACATCCAAATAACGAGCTTCACTGGAGGCAAAAGGAGAAACATCACCTTGGAGTATGCCCACTCGACCATTGAGGGAGTACCTGAGGCATTGGTGATATGAGGAGGGAACTGTCGCATGCAGGTGGAGTTAGGGTCTGCCCATCAGTGGCTTCCCAGGGACGGGTGGCATCAGAACCGGAGGCTGGAACAGGTACTACTTGATTTCCTCGAAGGCGGCCTGACATTCTTCATCCCATAGGTAGACATTGCCTTGCTTCATGAGCCGGGAAAAGGGCTTACACTTACCGGTCAAATTCTCGATGAATCGGCGTATGGAGGCCAAGAGCCCTGAAAACCTCGGAGTTCTCGAAGGTTGTTCGGAGGGGACATCCGGTTGACGACTTTGATTTTTTTCTGGGTCGACCTCAATGCCTCTGTAAGTGACGACGAAGCCGAGAAACTTCCCAGAGGTAACCCTGAAGACACACTTTAAGGAGTTCATCTTTAGATGACGGGAGCGGAGGAAACCGAACACCTTCTCAAGATCGGTGAGATGATCATGATATTGGCGGGATTTGACCACCAAATCGTCCACATAGCATTCCACCAATGTTCCAAGGATTGGTTTGAATATGCGGTGCATGACACGTTGATAGGTGGCACCTGGATTTTTCAGATCGAAAGACATTACCCGATAACAAAAGGTACCTTGCGGTGCTTTGAAGGCTGTGGACTCTTCATCTTCGGGGGCCATTCGGATCTGGTTATAACCAGAATATCCATCCAT
This sequence comes from Viscum album, assembly GCA_963277665.1. Taxonomy (NCBI): domain Eukaryota; kingdom Viridiplantae; phylum Streptophyta; class Magnoliopsida; order Santalales; family Viscaceae; genus Viscum; species Viscum album. The sequence goes on along the minus strand of OY728164.1, from coordinate 2,026,860,306 downwards.
GAAGGAGAGAGTTTGAAATCCAGCAGTAGCATCAATTAGCAGCCCTATCGTAGGAAGGGGAAAGTCATCCTTCAGACAGTGACGGTTGAGATACCAGAAGTCGATGCAAACCCTGATCTGTCCGTTCTTCTTCCTGACTGTCACAATGTTAGCTAACCATTTGGGGTACTGGACTTCCTTGACGAAGTTGGTTTTAATGAGTTTATCAACTTCGGCCCCGACCATGGCATCGTGAGAGGGGTGCATCTTTCTAGGAGGTTGTTTGAACCAACAGTGATTTACTGGGAGACCGAGATGGTGGACAACGACCTGAGGATCTAGCCCTGACATCTTGTCATAACTCCAGGCAAATACATCATGATGCTTCTTCAGGAAACCTACATAATGCTGTTGTTCTTCTGCTGACATTGCTGCACTGATCAGCGTTGGTTTCGGATTCGTCTCGGTACTGAGGTTCACCTGTACCAACTCATTGACAGTGGTGGAGACGCCTTCTTCAAATGTGGGAGGGGCATCTTCCAAATTGTCCTCATCCAGAGCGAGAGGATTATTGACAGGGGCAATTCTTCTGAGTTAACCGGTCCTGTCGGAGCACTGGTACTGGCCTGAGTGGCCAAAGAATCTTCATCGGGAGTATCTGGCGCTGCTGAGACCATAGAGACGAAAGTTGTTGATCCGATTCCGTCAGGCCTTCGACCCAGGGGGCCACGCTTGATAATATCAAAGCAGTAATGGCGCGTCGGCCTGAGCCAATTCAACCCTGCTCGGTAGAATAAGCAAGTATGATGTATTGTTATTACAATTGGGCGGATATCCCGATACCTCATAGGGGTAGGGGGCTCTGGGATCACTCGAGCCTGATTTGTGTAGGAGTACGAGGTGATCTTTCGGCGCTCCTTGGTCTTGGGAGCGCGCTTTTCGCGCTGTCTGGTGACAACAAAACATTGTCCCATGTCTGAGGTCGTGGCTTCCAACCGGTGAATAGGGAGAATGAATGCGTCGTCCAAATCCATTCATGGGTCGGCGATGTCATTGGCGTGCTCAACCCCATTAGCTTGAACATGTTTGTCCTTGCTTTTGTAGTAGTCGACATCCAAATAACGGGCTTCACTGGAGGCAAAAGGAGAAGCATCACCTTGGAGTATGCCCACTCAACCATTGAGGGAGTACCTGAGGCATTGGTGATATGAGGAGGGAACTGCCACATGCAGGTGGAGTTAGGGTCTGCCCATCAGTGCGTTGTAGGCAGTGTACTGCGAGACAACCATAAACTCGGTGCTGGCAATATGGCCACCAAACTGAGTCTTTAGACGGATCTTGCCGAGCGGTGTCTGTTCCGTCCGGTCATACCCTTGGATCTTCAGGTCTGAAGGACTTAAGTTCGCTTCAGATAATCCCAGCTTGCGGAGCATTCGAGTTGGGATGAGATTGATCCCAGAACCTGTGTCTACGAGACAACGACGAATTTCCACGCCATTAAATTGGCATGTTATATACAATAGGCGGATGTGCCCCTGAACGGGAGAACCCTCATCTTCTCCTGAAAACGAGATAATGGCCTGGCATTCTGCATGTTCGACTGCTTCGGCGTGGAAGGCTTCTGCGGCTGCAACCTCTGTTTCAAACTGGAGGGGGCTTCTCAAGGCCTCTACAAGGGCTTCACGCATTTCTTCTGACAGGCGAAGGGGCTCAAGGATCGAGAGTCTTGCAGGAATGCTGGCAAGGTGCTTGAGCACATCATACTTTCATGCTAGACACACATTTCTGCTGGCAGGTGGTCGCTCCGCAGTAGAAGGTATGACAGGTACTATCACGGCTCTCACCAGTGGGTTTTGGTTGGTGGTAGGAGTGTCGTGCTGCCCATTGGTCGAACCACACAAAACAGTTACGGGCGGATGGCTAGAGGACCAAGGTCTGATCTTAGCTGAACGCAGCGGATTAAAATTCGGTCGCAATGGCTCTGCCTGATCAAGGAATACATATGGTGGTGGAGGCGAATCTGACGAGACGGGCTGGGGGGATTGCGCGTGCTGAGCTCTGCGCTGGGCCTGCTGCCTGGTCTCGGTGGCATGCATGGCTTGGCTGGAAGCGTTGGCCAATGCATTCTGATGATTCACATATCCACGACTTAGTCGACGTTGGCGTCGACTGGGGACATTAGGAGGATCTGCCTGGCGCTTCTCTTCATTGGGAACCATGTAAGGATTTACCAGTTCGACGGTATTGACGGATGCATACTCCTGATCATCACTTGGGGAATCCTCTATTGCTGGGCGGATTCTGGGGTGATTCCCATTACTGGGGGCATGAAATCGCAGAGTACGGGATGATGACGACATTGGTAGGGGACTTTTCTTTCCCTTACGTCTTCAACGCTTACCTCCCTTGAATGACGAGGCTTGGGACATTGACACAGAAGTAATAGCTGGAGGCGCCATGGCAGCCTCAGCGGGCTCGGGCTGATTCTAACAAGCATGGATAATACCATGGGCGTGAGCCACTGCTCTGTGATCCATTCGGTAGTCATACTTCTGGGACCCACGAGTAGTTTTCCACTCACCCTCGCTATCGATGTCGGGCCTTAGAGACACGCATGCCACCTGTGCCAGGGTTGGGCCAAGTCTGACTATGTTATTGTCGACTTGGTCCTGGAGCCAATCCTTGAACATATAACACTGTTTGAGGGTATGTCCAAGGAACCGGTGATAAGGGCAATAGTTGGGGTGATCTACGAGATCAGCCTCTTCGGGTCTCCTGCATTCTGACAATCGTAGGATTCCTTGATCCAAAGCGCTTCGGAAGTATCCGAGGACCTGAGCCTCATTGAACGAGTAGGTGCGGTTTCTTCTGTCCGGAAAGCGGGCTCTCGGAACCTGACCCTGTCAAGGAGGTGGAGCCTGATGTGGAGGAGGGACTTGATTGTCTCACCGAGGCGGAGGTGGTGCATTACACGGCGGTGCCTGCCGATTCTGCAACGGGCGATTCTGGGCCGGAGGTTGAGCCTGAGCCTGAGCATGAGGCGGTGGTTCTTGACGAGGCTGTGGGGTGGTTCGGCTAGCAACAATTCTAGCTGTCTGGGAGCTTATATCTGCGCCACACCAGCGGCTCTTCTCGTAGGGGCTGCAGGAGGCAACAAACGTGCTTGCTTTTCTTGCTGTAAGGCTTCTTCCAGACGCTGCGCCTTGTCAGAGAAATCTCAGAACCCACTCGGGTAATTCTATGTGATAAGAGAAGGGACCGGCTCAGTCTTGACATTTTCCGCACACATCGTCAGCAGCGGCATATCAAGTGAATACGTGAGACCCTTCCACCTGACAACAAAGTCTGCTACCCGCTCATCCAGCCTCTGTTTGCACTTAAAGAGGTCAACGATACTTATCATTCGAGTGGTGGAACTGAACTGGTAGAGGAATTGTTTGCGAAGATTCTCCCAACCAGCTATAGACCCATTGGGTAACTCGCTGTACCAGACGAACGTGGGCCCTTCCAGTGTTTGTACGAAGCACTGGAGTTTGGCGGCTTTCTGCTGCACTCGAGTTCCCAACATGGGACCACACCTCGAAATTAAGTGGTCAAGGCGTTGCAGTGGGTCGCTAGTCTCATTTTTAAAAAAAAAAAAAAAAAAGAGGATTAAGCTAAAGTAGAAGAATCCAACATGGAAAAAACAAAAGAAAAAGAAAACAAATTCCTCTTTAGGTCCCTAGTGCCCCCACTTCAAGATCGCTTCAGTGAAACATTAAGCAGCACCCTTGCCCTTCTTCCTCTGGATCTTCTTCAAATAGAACTCCAACTCTCTCCCCTCCAGGATATAACCCATCAGCACGACCACACTGGCCAGGTCGCGAGGCAATTGCAGCAAGCAGGCGGCCTCCGGTAAACTGTTCTTCAATGTGCTGGCCAAGCTTGCGATCCAGTTGCCGCTTCTCCAGTTTCCTCAGAACATGAGCACTTCTCTTCACTTCCTCAGGAGCAGCATCTTCCTCTTCTTTCTTAGCAGAGGTTTTCTTCTTGCGACGAATGTCAACCCCGTAGTGAGTGAGATACCACTGCTTGAAAGGTGCAGCATCAATCTGGATAATAGCACCCTTGACCAGAGTTTGGGTGCGGACCAGCTCGTTATTAGATGCATTGTAAACCACGTCCAGAATTCTTGTCTTCCGGGTCACAGACTCACTGCCCCAAGAATAGTTTCCATTGTCAAGCCTAAGAGCACGCCATTTGACGTTGCCACCTCGAACCCTGATCCTCCTTACAGTTTTGTCACTTGACAACTTTGTGTTTGCAGGCTGCCTCCCAAGCTCATGTTTTCTCTTCTTCCTCCACGGCTTCTGTTTGCCTCCAGTGGCGCGCCTCTTGTGTATGGAGTCGCGAGAAATACCCATTGCCGCAAACGACGATCCCTAGGATTCCCCTCCGGGTCGTCCCGCCACTACGGCTAGGGCTTCTCAGGGTGGCCAACGAGGAGCCGAGGGCGGCAGCCAGGTCGCTAGTCCCATTGAAAGGGGAAAATGTAGGATTCCCAAAACCTGGGGGTGCTGACATGTCATCCACCCATACTGGATATGGTTTGCCATCGGGCGGGATTGCCACCTGTCGGGTTTCGAGAGCCTCAAAGCGAGCGATGAGAGCAACCATCAGATCATCCTGGCGGGTATTCCTATCTTGGCCAGGGTTCCTAACTACCGATGCGTTGGCAGGTTCTTCAACACGGTAAGCGGACTCAACGGCTCGTGGAGCGGCTGGTGGAATGACCCGAGGAGCTGCTGGGGGAACAGCCTGTGGAGCAATCGGGGGAACAACTTGCAGAGCCGGGTCTCAGGGAAAATTCTTGGGCAACTCTGGTGGATTAGGTGACACATATCGTGGTCGCTTGCCATAAGCACCGACCTCTGCCCTGTCTAGACAGACAGGGTTGTCAAGATCGATTGGAGGTAACTCGCTAGGAAGGGAGTTGTGCCTGCCCCTGCTGGCCTGGTCGAGGGTTGCCATAATCTGGTCGTCGTTTCGTGGCACGCTCGGCAGGAAGCTCGTCAACCATTTGTTTATGCTCCGCGAGCTGCTGACGCAATGCAGCCTTTTCCAGATCGTCTTCTGTCTTTGGCGTCGAGCCAGATGGGTCAGATCGTTTAATGATGCCAACTTGTTCTTTACCTCTACCGGGTTCCCGAGCGAGAGACAATGACTCGAAAGGTGCAGGAAGGCCGAGCGTCTGCCTTTGGTGGCGAGTATGGATACCTGTTGGGTCTGTTGGGCGTTGTGCTACCTCAATGGGCTGCTCATCTTCTTCAGATCCTGGGCCAGTGCCCCCTTCGGGAAATATCTCGGGGACGACCATGTTTACCGTAGCGATGCCTGGAGGTATGTCTTCGATGTCGCCAGGTAAACTAGGTTGGCGCAGGATATGGCTAAAATGCAAGGCGACATACTGCCCCCCACCCACAGATCTGGACATATGGGGATGCCTCCCTGATAACTATGCGGAGCATAATGAACGCACCGTTGCTGGAGTTCCCGATGATAACCAGGCGACGCATGGTGTCGACCAGCGGGAAGTGCGGCTAACTCAACCAGGCGTCACTGTTGTCCAATGTCGTCGCAGTGTTTTTGAGCCTTGGAATAAGTTAGCCATTGATGACGGATGCGAGAGTGCGTCATATCGAGCGTTCGACGAAAGCACATGACCTCGTCCTGGGTAAGGGACACCGGGGCATTGAATTCCGCTGTTGCTGTTGGCCAGAACATCTCGCGGAAGTGATCTGCGGCGAGGATGTCCCATAGACTTCCCGACTCCGACTCTGGATCTGGCCCTTGGTTGCCCCATTCATCAACTGGAGGTGGTTGAGGGACTGGCAACGACACAGACATGGACCATTGCGGTGGAGAATACGGTGAGCGGGCTGACAAACCGCCGCATATCGGGCTGTCTCCTGGGGACAAAGCCGATTGTACCACGACATCCCTGTACGACGGGCTGCTGATTGTTGGTTCCTGCGCAAGGGCAACAACGGTTGTCGACGGATTTGACCGGGGCTCGGGGTCTGCAGGTCCCCAGAATAATTCACCGGGATCTCGTGTTGAGGTGGAGTACGATCTGTGCGATGGCAGAGAAGATTGCAGAGCGAGATCTCAGATAGGGGTCAAATCTTCTTCCTCCTGGATGTACCTACAGAGGGATTCAGGGATTCGGTGAACTTCGCTTTTCGGGAGGACGAAGCTAATACGCCGGTTCCTGCCCCAGACCCTAACACAGAGGATCAGGGTGAGGGTTCCATCATTGAATCGCATTCCGCTTCTGAATCTGAGAAGCAGACAGGCTTGATTGCGATCTGAGGATGCTTAGAGCTCTTCCTTTGGCAGCGACGACCTGCCCTTCTGCCCCGGGGTGGTTCTTCTAGGCAGGGTAAAGTCATAACAGGGGGAGGACCTACGCGTGAGCTGATGCTGAAGCAGAGAGGACTCCCGCTTGGGCGAACCGGGGTGCTAGGAGCACCTGGTCAAATATCAAACGGGACACGAGGAGGGCCTTCATGCCGGTTGGCCTTAGTATTTGTGGCGCGGGGAGGACCGTCGCACCGATCATGCGGGACGCAGGAAGGACCTCCACGTTCGATGAAGCGGGGAGGGCCTCCATTTTTATGATCGCTGGCATGGGGTGGACCTCCGCCGACATCGATAAGTACATGGGGAGGACCTCCATGCTGTTGAATGGCTGGGCGAGGGAGACCCTCGTATTGAGTACCTGGTATGTGAGGATAACTTACATACCTGAGGTCTGAGACGCGAGGAAGAACCTCACGTCGGGTGTCAACAAGGCGGAGAGAACTGCCACTTGAGTTGATAACAGGTGCATGGGGAGGACCTCCGTGTTGGATGTGAGAACGGGGAGGACCTCCGCTCTGTCCGTCGGTGGTACGGGGAGGACATCCGTGCCGAACCTCACTGTCACAGGTTGTCTCACGATGGCTTCCACTTGCCTCGATGCGCGTGAGAGTCAATCCAACCTGTTCATGGGGTGGATGGTGCATCGATCTCGGTCGGGCATGAAAGTGTCCCTGCCCTGTAACAGGGAAGTGCCCCTGCTTGATAATGACAAGGGGTTGATGATTCGCGCTAGTGGTGGCTTGAGCCATTGAAGCTGCGGAAGATGACGCCCCCTGGCGGGCGTACTCCTGAGCTTGCACCCAGCGCTGGCGTTTGGTTAACCGAACTAGGGCCAGCTGTGCTGGGGCCTAGGCCACCTGCTCTTCGGTCTGCTGGACCGGTTGGTGATGTTCACGAGGCCGGGTGGGAGTGTAATGGCTCGGACCTCTCCGGTCCATTCCTTTGTGAAAATGTGGTGCTGGAGGTGTTCCGGGAAGTCAAGGTGACTTGGGGTGCGTTTGGGTGGACTTATAAGGAAAAACTAAAGGGTAATAGCCTTCCGTGCGAAGGCTAATGCCTCCAACACCAATCTCGCACGGGAGGCGCACAGTTGCGTTTGGGTGGACTTTTAAGGAAAAACTAAAGGGTAATAGCCTTCGCACGGGAGGCGCACGGTTTGTCAAACCGTGCGGTCAAACCGTGCGAGGTTGGTGTTGGAGGCATTAGCCTTCGCACGGGAAGCGCACGGTTTGTCAAACCGTGCGGCCAAACCCTGCGAGGTTGGTGTTGGAGGCAGTAGCCTTCGCACGGGAGGCTCATGGTTTGGTCAAACCATGCGGCCTAACCGTGCGAGGAGTGTTTGAAGAGGCAGAAGCTAACGCACGGTTAGCGCACGGTTTGTTAAACCGTGCGGACTAACTGTGCGGGCACTTAAAGTTAGATCCTAAAATTGTGGATCTGAACTCTTTTGCCTCTAAATGGTTCGTTTAAGCCCCTAAGCGGCCATAACTCGGGATTACCCTTCCTTGGAGGTGAGAGAACCTCTCCCAAGCGTTTTGGAGGCGATCCGGAGGCTTCTCTTCGTGAATCGAAGCTGGTTTCTCGAGGTATGTGATCGTTCTTGTTGGTTTCTTAGATCTTCTTAGATTTACTCCTCTTCTCTCGTCTTCTTAGATCTATGCCCGTTATGGTTAGATCTAGGCGTGTGGATGTCGAATATGAAGAGCTTTGGTCTTGATCTTGCTAGGAGGAGAGATCTAAGGCGGGGTTTTGGTGAATCAGCCCGGTCTTCTTGGGGCGTTCTTCGACCGTTGTGGTTTTCGTCGAGAACCGTTGAGGTAGGGGATTCGTGGCTTCTCTAATTGTTTATGTGCAATCGTAGAGTTAGCATGATTTAACCCTTTGTATCACAATGAAATTGACCTAATTAAATACTTGAACCGGATTAAAAGAATTGGTTTGATCGTATGTTATTGCCTCATGTTTTGCTATATAGTGAGATATCTATGCTTGCTTGGATTAGCTGTTCGTTCTTGATGGAAATTGGTAAAGAACGTAAACTGGGACTAATTGATATTTGTTTGGCTAAAGATAAGGAGGCATGAAAACGAATCTGGTTCTTGTTGTAATTTGATGTTAATCAAATTGGCATAGTAAGCATGTTAATCTTTTGTGATAACTTACTGATTAGGTTTCCCGGAATTGGAACCTACGAATTGAATCTGTTAATTCAAGACGGATTGAGGAATTTGATTGTGTGATAATTCCTTGAAGGGTTCTGAGTTTTCCTCTTGCTTGTTAAAAGCCAAAAGCCCAAATTGATGTGATGTTTGTTTTCCTGCTGCTTGTGCTGTGATGTGACCCTGGGAGGGTGTTGTGATATGTGGGGGCTAGAGGCCTTGTGGTTGTGGCAGCGGATGACGCCTAGAGTGGCGAGATGCATCGGTTTATGCATGTGGGTGTCAGGGAGGACACCAGGGATGATGGAGTGGCAAGATGCATCGGTTTATGCATGTGGGTGTCGGGGAGGACACCGGGGATGATGGAATGGGATGGATGTGATTGTTGGATGCTTGTTGATTCTTTGGTTGTTTATCTGCTTTACTTTTCCCCACTGCTCAAGGCAGCTGGTCTTGCTTACCCTTCTTCCGAAAGAGGCGAAGACACGCGGGGTATGCCACGCGCTTTCCGTGTTTAGCCTCTCAAGGGAGAATGGGTCTACGCTCTTGCTATAGGTGGCAAAGACTCGACGGGTAGTATATCTACTCACCTTGTTGAGCCCCCTTGTGTTTAGTAGCATAGGATGCTTTTCTAGAATGCCTGGTAATATGGGAAAGTAATTCTGTAATGAATGTTGAATAATTGATGTTAACCCATGGGGATGGAGATGCTGGAACTTAACGACGAGGTTGAGAACTTTAAAGGGACAGTGGAATTTTTTGGATGTGGTGTTAATGGAATTTAATATGAATTTGTTCATGGTTAGTTAATGTTTAAAGAATTAATTAACGTACAGTGGAATTGATGAAAAAGGGAAGTGAAGTAATCTAATAAAGCCCTTTAAATGGTTGTGTGCTTATAGGATACCTAGTCTTAGAAGTGGCATCCCGGAGTCCGAGAGACGTTAACTGCAGTTGTGTCTAAGACTAGGTTATGCCCATAGTGTGGTTGTGAGTTATATTATATTCTGTACTTTTTGTGTTTCTATACGCTACTCCACCCTGTCAGTAAGGACAACTGACACCCCGGGGATTCTAAGCCCTGGGGGGGTGTTTTCCCTAACATTCTGGTGGGAGGAAGAATGACTGACTACCCCCTTTGACCCCGCTCTCTTCTCTTGGTAGATACTAGTGCCATTAGGCACAACGGTTAGTTTTCCCCATATATGTGTGTAGAGGGCTGTAATGGCTTGTGGTTATTCACACACATATATTCTGGATATAGTATCCTATGGACTACTATAGGTGTAACATGTATAGGCTGTGATGGCTTGAGGATCCTTACTCGGTGTATGGGGTGTAATGGCTTGAGGTATAATACCCGACGTATGATACACGTTATGCGAGTTGTGGTGGCTCATGGAAACTACCTGGTTACTTTTGGTTGTGAGGATGGTGTGGTGCTTAGCCCAGGTGTCTGCGGGCAAGCCTTTGTGGTGCACGTGGTGCAGATTGTGGAGCTTAGCCCAGGTGTATACGGGCAAGCCTTTGGAGAGAGATGCAGAGGACGTATGTCGTTGGGGCAAAGTGGCAAACCAGTGAGGAAGTAGTAGCGGGGTACCCTTGATATTCTTTACTATATGCTATATTCTTGTATGCGTTACTTGGTGAGAGTAGCCATGGTGAGGTTGGGAACTTAGTATACCTGTTTAGGTGACGAGTTAGTTTCACTTGTTTTTCCCCTTTCAGCTGTAGTACTTTTGCATGACATTACATATGTGCGCTTGAGTTTCTTTTATATTTCAGTTATGAGTTGGAGTTGGTTGATGTCTATCTTATCTCTCTCTTCCGCATGTGTTCTCTTAGAGGGTAATGCCTCCCATTTGTGTGTTATTATACCCTCGGTGCTAGTCGCCAACCCGGGGCCTACTGGAGGCGGGACTCGGGGGTCATTATCTCCCTTCTCACATTGCCGGCCCAGGAGGGGTACACTTTGTGAGGAGGGGGTCGTGACAGGGAGCACTCCTTGGCGCCCCCTAGCAGGAATCGTAGTCGAAAGGACTCGGACATCACCCACTTCGTCAGCGTAAGGGAAGGAGTCGTAAGAGCTCTTCGTGGAGAGGCTCTTGAAACTGTTGGAGATTGTTATAGGGAGGAGTGGCTCCCTGCGCGGCCCTTCGGGGCGGTGGCGTTGGCGGGGCACCGAGGCCTCCATGTCTTGGTGGGCCATATTCCTCGTCCCCCCTCCTGATCCTATCGGCGAACAAGGGTATCAATCACCTTCCTCTGAATAAACTATGAGGGTGAGATGTTGTGTGGGCGCCCAGCAGCTGTGGGAGTCGTCGCAAAGGAGACGAAGACGTGTGGGATGGCCGCATTCACGTTGCCCCAGCCCCTGCTCTTGCGTCCATGGGAAGGTGGTGATCGCTGTCCTGTAATCGTAGCTTGAGTCCTGGAAAGCAGGAATATTCAGCCATTAGTATAGATGGTAGGAAAACAATGTCCAATGTCCCAGCGCCGTTCAGTCTCCCATGGCTGGATAGAAAGATCCATGCTGACAACGTTGTAGATCGGGATGCCCAACGATTAACTGCCCCGCACTTTGGTGGGTTTCACGTTAGGCCCACTATTTGCTTGGCGGGACCTGGCGCCGAATAACTAGATTCGGTGACACGCTTATCTGCTGATGCCCCGAACGTTACTAATTCCCATGTTGAGGAGAAGATTTCACGTCGGGTTCACCATTTCTGTTTTTGACGCTTTCGCTAGGGCGTGCCGCTTGTTGTGTGCTGACGTTTGACGACGATCGCATTTGTACCCCGCATTTTCGCTTTCCAAAGGCCGACGACATTCATCGCTTCTTCAGGGATGTTTGGTCCTTGATCGAAATGGGATGATGGGATGTCGGTCTCTCCTTCCGTGGATTTCTTCTCGGAAGTCGTCGCCTTGTCCGGGTCTCCTTTATAGATTAAGACGTTGTTCGTGAATCTCTTCCCGGTGCCATTTCTTTGGGGACGCCGGTTAACTACGCTGCTTCTGTCATGACATTTCCAAAAAGTCAAGTCAGGGCTGCAACCTTCGGTTAGGGGAGTTGTCGCGTCGGGCATCGCTGGCGTGTCTGGTCCTTGAAGCACTGGTACATCTGAACTTTTTCCCCCTGTGATAGGGCTTCTTGAGGGCGTGGAAACCCAAGACATCCCACGTCGAATGCGGGGAATTCTATTCCATAGACATGTCTCTGAGGTTTTTCTTGGCTTCCCATATTTAACACGGGGTATGCCGCGATTTTAACGTCTAGCAGAGACGGATCGAACTGATCGGAACACTGATACGAGTGGATCAGATGGGTATGTCCCCGAGAGGGGATACCTGGGAAGTTTACCGGGTGGATGGATCGGAACACCCAAAAAGAGCGGGCCCAGAGTGGTGTGTCCCATAAAGGGAAGACGTCACACCGTGAAGGCTGATCTGGACACCACAAAGGGCAAATCAGAGGATGGTGGGTCCCAACAAAGGGGACACCAAGGTTTACCGTTAGCTGGAATTGAACCTCGTAGAGGCTTCCTACGTTCTCTGTTTAGAATACGGGGATCAAAACCCACGTAGCTCAAATTGGTGAGGCATGGAATCAGGGTGTACACAAAGGACAGTGACCCAAAGTCATGCTTGGGGCTTATGCTTGGCTAGCAGTCCATCGCAAGAGGGACACTCTTGGTTGGATGAATGCGGAATGAGTGGGGCTTATGCATGGTTAGTTGCCCGGGTGCTGCAAGGGGCAACGATGGGATGAATGGCATGATTTCATCGGGATGTGGCAGCGGTAAAATCAGGATGGGTATGGAGGAAGTGTTGAGGATGAGAATAAAGTGGAACCGGTGTGGAGGTGATAGTTTTGGGCTTGTAACTCGAGGAGGTTTCCTACATATCTCAGTTGTTTGGGAATCAAAGTCCACGTAGTTCTGGAATGGGGCGATGGGTCGCTTGAGGAGACGGCTCGTGAGAATGGATGTATGAATGAGACCCGAAGGAAGTGGAAACTCCGGATCATGGCATGACCTTCCCGAAACACGAAGGCTCGAGGGAGAGGCCAAGATGAGACATTGATGATGGATTTGAACCTCAGGGAGACTTTCTACGTACCTTGCTCAAGAAGGGCAGAGATCAAAGTCCACGTAGTTCGGGAGTGGGGTATAGAATCGGGGTGTGCGCAAAGGACAACGGCCCTAAGATATGTTGGGGCTTACTCTTGGTTAGCTGCCCATCGCAAGAGGGACACTCTTGGCGGAAGGAGTATGGATTGGACATGGGGCTTACAGATGGTTAGTTGCTCGAGGAAATATGATGTGTGTTTGGGGTGTACGCAAAGGACAACGACCCGAGTGGATGGATTGAAACACCTTAGGGAGGCGGATCTAAGTGATGTGTCCCAAAAAAGGAAGATGTCACATCAGGTGGGTGTATCCCTAGGAGGGAGCACCGGAGTTTACCAGTGGTTGGGATTGAACCTGTGTGAGGCTTCTTACGTACCCTAAAGGGATCAAAACCCGCGTAGTTCGAAAGGGGCATGCAGTTTAATGACATGCGGGACGAAGGGAGCATACAGTTTAATGTCATGCGGGACGAAGGTGAACCGACGTGAAGCGGTCGAGACAGATAGGCGATGATGGATGGCGGGGCTTGAACCTCAGAGAGGTTTGCTACGTACCCTGTATAGAGGACGGGGATCAAAGTTCATGTAGTTTGATAATGAGGGGCAGAGGGGCTTATGCGTGATTAGCGGCCCGTAGAAGGGGTCGTGGTCAACATTTACTCTAAGCCCACGTGAGTCATGCTCGGTGTGAGAAACAAGAGGCAGCAATAGACCTGACGATCGCGTTGCGAAAGGTGCGTCAGTGAGGAATGTAATGGGGCTTATGCATGATTAGCGGCCCAAAGAGGCAACAAGGGCTTACGCGTGATTAGCGGCCCCAGGAGAGGGAGATCGTGAAACTCCGTAAGTACTGAGATGTACGAGGAGGACATGGCCTTCGCACAAAGAGGAGGTTTCCCAGCAGTGTGTTGGGGTTTATACAAGGGGTTGCCCATGTAAACGCATGGTGACAAAGCTCATTGGGGAAGAGAGGGTGGATTGAGAAAGGGGAAGAGGTGAAGGCTCTCCAGTCTCATCCTCTTTATGGTCCTCTCAGGCCTGTCACGCATGCGGCGGCTCACATTTTAACATCTTGTGTTGAGGACGGTGGTTGCTTGACAGTTTAACGTCCTGTAGCTCGGACGAGACGAGTTCACTCCTCACCCCTAAGATCTACATAACTTGCACTGACCCGCTCTTGGGGGCGGGATGGCACAAACAATGCCCTGACGATTTGGGGTGGAGGAGTGGTCAATCGGGGGGTCCGCGTGAGCGTAGCTATGCATAGAAGCAATAGTGATTAGCGTATCTATGTGAAGTAGCATTAGGTAGGATAACGCAACATGGAGCACCACCCAAGGGACCTTGAAGTTACCTCGTACAAGCCTGGAGGGCCGCACGGAAGAAGGGTGCGCAGGATAGGTGTGTTGCACATAAGAAGAGCCCGAAGATGGTGCCTGGGGGAGTGACATTGAAGACATGCTTAAGGGCGCACACAAGGAGGGAGGATTGCATGCAAAAGGAGGGTTTTGCGCGAAATATGTGCGCAAAAAGAGAACGGTTGCAGGTGTGCCCAACAGCGACGCGCAAATGGATGAAGATGAATTATTTGCTAGTTTGTGTCCAATAGCTTTGAAGTTCGATTTTCAAGCTGTGAAGCCGGGGCCAAAGGAATTTTCTGCCTACAAATTGTTGCATAGGCAGTACTCCAAATGGCAATAGGATTTTAGTTCATACCAGGAATTCTGCTCTCTATCCAGGGACATTCCTTCAACTCTATGAGGAATTCTGCATCATGGTAGTGTTTCTGTAATTTTTTCCAGAATAACTTGTTTTCTCCAATTCTATTTGGCTTATCTGTATGCTTTTCCCCCCTTTTTGATTTCAGGAAAAATTTAGTGATGTTGTTAACTGGCTGAAAGCAAATTCAGGCAAAAAGGAGAGCTTGTCTGCTGTGGGCTGTGACACTGACCGGAAGAAACTGCTTCCAGGATTCAGCAACGGGGGAAAGTTATTTCAGGAGAAAATAACTTCTGGTCCGACCACAACCTTTTCAAATTCATGGAATACTGGAGTATTCTCCAGTAGTGAAACCCTCTTAGGTGATTTTTTTTAAAATTTGGTGATGTGGTTGCATATATCTGGTTCTTTGTGATCATTTAGATTCCAACTATGCATTGCTTTTAAATTGAAGAAACGATAAGTTTTGTTTGAATTTTACCCATGTTCTTTGTTTTCTTTTAACCTGAACTGTCCTGTTCCTTTTGTCCTTGTTTCCATGCCTCAGCTTTCTTCTGGAATGACTTTTTCATTATATATATCTAACATATGGATTTATCATTTGTCAGGTAAGTATTTTGTAAGCATTACTATCTCCTGTCCGGTTTGTAAGGAAAACAATGTGCTGTTTTCGTGGTCCAAAATATACAAAAAAGTAGAACATTTAATTTCATTTTCCTACAAATGATCTTCATTAATTATGAAAGAGAATATGTTATAAATGTCAAGTCAAAGGTATTTTTGAGAATGCATTGTAATTCTTGATGAAGTCAATGTGCCCAATTTCTTTAATTCTTGCTAAATGGTTATTTTTTGGTTATATTGCGGACCAGGACCGTACTATGATTTCATTTGTTAACTTGGGCAGAAGTTTAGGGTAGAATTAAACAAATAAATTAAAATGCAGTGTCCAGTAGCACCTTTTCTGAGGCATGCTTTGCATTCATCTCTATGTTAAACTTTCCTCTCAGGTATCAAAGGAATGCAAAAATATAATTTAAAAGGATGATGAAATTTTACTCAGCAAACATGGCGAGCTAAAGGGAATAAGAAGGTGAAAAATGAGTTTCTGAGGTTTGGCATCAGCATTTGCAATTTACATGGAAACCAAAATTCCTTCATTTAAGGTAAATCCCCCTCCCTCTCACTTTCTAATTCCTTTTCTCATCTACTACCAAGCAAACCCTTATTGTTGATACAAAGAAAGTAATTCATGTTTTCAACCTTCTCTCTATTCTGTTACTGTTTTCAACTAATAAACTGAAAACCTTGAGTAGTTACTTGAATTGATAATTGATCCTGAGTCTCTTTTATCACATGCCTCTTGGTCACTTGACAAGAATTTAATAAATGAAAATAATTGCACTTATTTTAGGATACTAACATTGCAAGAAGGATTATTGAACTAATGCCCTCTTAGTAGCCCAGATCTTGCATCATCCAACTACTTCACTTGGAAAGACAAGTTATTCCGTTGTGAGCCTTGACAACTTGATAAACTATTGATAAGATCGTAGGTTCTAGTATGAGGAAAATAAAGGTTTCTATTGATAAACTGTTTACCGGCAGCAGTCTGTACAAACCAGAAGATTGTAGAAGAAGAAAAACGAGTTGCTTCCCAGAGAAACACCGCTCCCCGAGGCTAGGCTTTAGTCTCCGATTAGCCAAATTGAAACTCCGAAAATATTCGTAACCCCCTCGTATGTGTTGGAAACAACACTTATAAGAGTTCCTAGGCCCCAACAAACAACCGCAACCTACCCACCTAACCAACCAACAACCATCTAATGCAAAATACAATGCTGCCCTGACAGTTATTATAACCCTTTTACCCTCCTTGGGTTTCATTGCCAAGACCCTCATGTAATCCAACAACCAACACCTTTACATATCTCTTCCCCCTCCTTGAATGAATCTCTGATTTTTTGCATAGTCAGATTGCCCCCATCTCACCACCTTTACAATAAAAGCCAAATTCAACCTTTGTGATTGATTAAGACAATCTGTGTCTTTCAACCTTACTCGAATACTGCAGAAAGTGAACAGCACATGACACATCGTTTTTTTACAAGTTAGACCTCTATATGAGAGCCTACTCCTTGGTGTGATTGGTTAAACCCCTCAATCACAGATTCTTCACAATAAACATAAGTGGTTATGCTAGGAACCTTCTCGGTCCCATCAGCATAGAGACGCACTATGCTCTTTCCAAAGTCCCACAGCTTCTTGATATGTCCTTCATGCATTTTGCTTGCTTCTTGTAAGGAGTTGTCAAGCTCTCTTACTCTTTTTTGCTTTAACCTCCAACTGAAAATCTTTTACATTCACAAAGGTTTTATACAACTTTTATAATGCATAAATAACTTCTCCAAAGACTTGATTTGTCACATCTTTCTCATAAACACTTCTTTGCACTTCTTCTTTAATGAGAGAAATATGTTTATTGCAAAGTGATATAGATTCTTCTTTGACTTCAACAAGTTGTGTGAGAGTCTTGCATCTTTGGAACTTCTTGGCTAAAGCATTCTCCATTTCTTTAGCCCCATCTTCCACCTATGCCTTTTTATCAAGTAGTTCCTTGATAACATCAAATATGCAAGTGACAACTTCTTTGAGAACTTTCTTCAAATGATTTTTGATTTGAGAATGAAGATCACTAAGTGATTCACTAAATACATCTTCATCACAACTTGAACTAGCTTTATCTAATCAATAGATTTATCAAGACTTTTACCACTCTGATTACCTTCAGCTAATGGTGTTCTCTTTCTTCACCTTTGAATTCTTCTTTAGCTTCTTTGCCACTCTTTTTCTTGTTTTCCCGAGTCTTTGCCGGAATATCAACAGAAGTATCTTCATTTTTCTCCATTCAAGGCATCTCAGTAACTTCTTGAAATCTAGGCTTCATATAGAGCTATGAAAACAACTAGGAAAATTTTGGATCCAATCAGAGGATACCTGGTTTGCTCTCATACCAATTGAAATCGGATGAATCTCTGTTTTTTTTTGTATAGGCAGACTGCCCCCATCTCACCACCTTCACAATATAAGCCAAATTGTCATCCAGAATAATTAACTCAAAGAGGTCTTTTCCTTCGACAGCAAAACCCCAAACGATTTGGTGCAGGACCAGCTATATAAGCACAAGCTCTTTCATCACTTTCATTCAAGAACACCAGCTGAAATAGAAATTCAGACGGAGATGCTCGAAACATGATTGGGTGAAACCTTTCCACTTTCTTATAATCTCTTGCTGCCTTAATTGTTCCCAAGTAATCAAGAATGCAGGATTTATCGTTCTCTTCCAAGAAGTCTCCCACAATACTTTATCTCCATATTATCCCTAACAATTTGTTCCATCACACCATCTTTTACAGATTGCAGGGTCAATGTGCCCAATTTCTTTAATTCTTGCTAAATGGTTATATTGCGGACCAGGACCGTACTATGATTTCATTTGTTAACTTGAGCAGAAGTTTAGGGTAGAATTAAACAAATAAATTAAAATGCAGGAGCACCTTTTCTGAGGCATGCTTTGCATTCATCTCTATGTTAAACTTTCTTCTCAGGTATCAAAGGAATTCAAAAATATAATTTAAAAGGATGATGAAATTTTACTCAACAAATATGGCAAGCTAAAGGGAAGAAGAAGTGAAAAATAAGTTTATGAGGTTTGGCATCACCATTTGCAATTTACATGGAAACCAAAATTCCTTCATTTAAGGGAAACCCCCCTCCCTCTCACTTTTTAATTCCTTTTCTCATCTCCTACCAAGCAAACCCGTATTGTTGATACAAAGAAAGTACCATGTTTTCAACCTTCTCTCTGTTCTGTTACTGTTTTCAACTACTAAACTGAAAACCTTGAGTAGTTGGACTTGAATTGATAATTGATCCTGAGGCTCTTTCATCACGTGCCTCTTGGTCACTTGACAAGAATTTAATAAATGAAAATAATTGCACTTATTTTAGGATACTAACATTGCAAGAAGGATTATTGAACTAATGCCCTCTTAGTAGCCCAAATCTTGCATCATCCAACTACTTCACCTGGAAACACAAGTTATTCCGTTATGAGCACTACCACAAAACAGGGTAAGGGAAGTGCTGCTCTTTATCAGCGCTAAACAGAAAGCGCTGATAAAGGGGTATGCCTTTATCAGCGCTAGCTAAAAGCGTTGATAAATGTTACCTTTATCAGCGCTAAAATAAGCGCTGATAAAGGTAGCTCTTTATCAGTGCTAAAAAAGCACTGATAAATGAATGTTTTATCAGCGCTTTTATTTTAGCGCTGATAAAACATACCTTTATCAGTGCTTTTAACGAGTGCTGATAAAGGTTCCATCGGTTTTTATTTAATAACCCTAACAGGCCCTCCTCGCTCGCACGCGGTGAAGCTTTCGCGGAAGCTGAACCAGGCCCCCCTTCCGCCGCGACCTCTCCTCCTCTTCCTCCTTCACCGCCGCTGCCTCCGCCCCTGCTGTCGTGACCGCCGCTGCCTCTGCCGCTCCGCTGCCTCCGCCGCCGCCTCTGCCCTCTCCGCCGCGACCGCCGCTGCCTCTACCGCCGGCGCTGCCTTCGCCGCTGCCTCCGCCGTCGATAGAAGGTATCCTTTCATCCTTTTTCACTAGTGATTCCAAATTTGGTTAATTTAGTGATTTTTTTTGTGAGTCTTCTTATTTAGAGAAATTTCCTTAATTTTTTCTTATTTGGTCATGGAATATAGTTATTATGTCTTAGATTATGATGCCTTATGTCATCTAGAAAGGCAATTCTAGTGTTGGTGTAGCAACAATCTTCTTGGAGATAAGTGGAGTTCTATGATGTCTCATAGGTTTGCTCTTGGTGAATTCTCCTCTTATCACTATCCAAGAGTGATAGTTTCTTCTTAATTCAAATAATCTTGGATTCTACCTTTATTGATATTCATTTTCTGGTAATTTTTTATTCTACCGCTTGGATTTTTCTTCCATGTTCCTTTATCTAAAACCATTTTTTTATATGGAATTGGTTCTGGAAGTTATTAGAGAGATAGATTATTCTAGTTGGTGTGTGAAAATGTTTTAGGATACAAAACACCTGATGAACATTGATGTTAATGTTGAGATTGTGGTAGGAAGTTCCTCAATAAATAAGGCCTTGTATATGATGTTTCCATGATTAATGGTTTACGCTTGATTCCCTTTCATGATGTTATTGCTTGCAAGAGTGTGAGTAGACCTTGAAACTCGTTCTTTATATATGATCTAATGGTTAGTTTATATCCCCTTGTGAACTATTCTTGATATTCTATATTATTCCTTTATATAGTGTATATTTTTTATGCTATTGAATTACCTGTAGAACATGCATGGGTCAAGAATTCATCAGATATAGGATGAGTTGGGAGAATTCCATGCAAGGGTGATGTGTCATCTAATTATGTCAAACAATTTGGTTGGGACATTCCATCATGTAAGGATAACAACCACCATCAGGGTGGGATTGTGGCGTTCTTAATAATGACCATCATTAGGATAGGGCATGTCGTGAAAGGTGTGATAACAGAGGATTGATCAGGGCTTACTCATTTGGGATATACTATCTAGAATAAACTTGGGGATTATACCTAGTAAGGAGGACCTATTGGTCCGGGCTTACCCATTGTATGTTCATCTTTTATATTTTAAAAGTCTGTTGAACTCATTCTATCGAAAGTGGGTTCTATAATTTCTTGTTATCTCAAGGTGTGTTTAACCATGGTGTGGGTTGATTTTGGTTTTAGTGGGTTCTTGGGGTTTGTGGGATGTGGTAAATAATGTACTCGGTTTTAGATTATTTTATTCTCATGGGTTTCCCCTATTTTATGTTTTCTTTTCAGTTGGAAATCTCCTCTGCTGTGCGCCTCTCCTCTGCCACGAACGCACCTTTGCCGCGTGCTTAACGACACCTTCGTGATGAGTTTTCTCCTGTTACTCATTGGTTTCCTATTGTTCGCATGTTATTACTGTTTGATATTGATGGTTATAATGTGAAATGTATGGGCTAAACGCCCCGCTGAAAATTGTGGTCGTTGGTGGTCCTTGTTTGCGCACTAAATGAATTGAATGTTGGTTGGTTCTTGTTGAACATTGGAATATAAAAATTGGTAAT
Organism: Viscum album; assembly: GCA_963277665.1. Taxonomy (NCBI): domain Eukaryota; kingdom Viridiplantae; phylum Streptophyta; class Magnoliopsida; order Santalales; family Viscaceae; genus Viscum; species Viscum album. The sequence goes on along the minus strand of OY728164.1, from coordinate 2,026,839,747 downwards.
TTACGTATACTTGACTTATGAATGAACACCCCAGGATGATAAAACTTCTATGATAACCCCTGAATTAACAAACCAAATTGAATAAGGGATGCTTTGTAAAATCTAAAATTGTGATTGTTTGGTTTGTATGGTGTTGCGATTGTGATCACGATTGTGTTTTTGTATGGTGTTGCGGTTGTTGGCATGATTGATATGCCATTTGTTTTCCATGTTGTAGTTCTTTCACCATTGAATATCAATCCAAACTTTACCCATTTCAATGACACCACCACTTTGTTACTAGTGCAATTCCACTGAATCCTAGAAAACCACTTCTAGAGGACTCTATGAGACACTTTAAAATACATGGTATGTAGTCTTGTATGCTTCACCATACATGGATTTCATATAGATTTTAATGCCACACAACATTTATCTCCAAAATTTACACCACATGACTAATCTTCTGATTCAAACTTGGAATAAGTTTCATTTTAAATGTTACATGTCATGTGAACGTAGGTCACACACAATGTATCTCCAAGACATATACTTCAGCATGAAACCATGTACATGCCATGAAATAATGGTAGAACCATATGACATGTGTTTTACTTCACTCACACCATGTATAGATACCATAGAAACTTGATGTGTATAGACTATACACCCCTAGTGGTCATGTAAGGACTACACACCATGTATTCCACAAAAATGTGATGCATGGCTGGTGAGGTGACTCAGTATGTATCTAAAGTACACGCCTTTAGCTCAAGTTGTTCTATATGTCATGTATTTTCAAAGGCATCATTCAGTCTTTGTAAGACTAACTTGGAATTAATTTGATATATGTCAGATTAAATCAGGTATCTTATCCATACATGATGTTCACCCTACTGGACACACCATGTATATGGATTTCACATGAGTTTAGAGGAATTTGTACCATGATTTGTTTTTATAAAACCCAAACAATGCTACTTGATTAATTAAAACATAATATTAGGCAAGTTCGAGATCGAACCCATAAAGACGATGAATATGAATAAAGAATAGATGAATGTCAATCGGTTGACAAAAGAGTATGAAGATGGCGTAAAAGAGTTTATCAAGTTTGCAGAAGATCATGCATGTGACCCTTCTCAAATCATTTGTCCGTGTTTACGTTGTTGTTATTCAAGACAAATTAGTCCAGAGTAGTTGGAAGAACACCTGATCTGTCACGGAATAGATTGAAGTTATACATGTTGGAATAAACATGGGGAAAAAACGAATGTAGGTAGTGGCTCAGATAACACGGCATTTTATAGATAATCTGATATGATTACAAGCATGAATAGCGAAGACGATCGTATGGAGGGTGTGATTACAGATGTGAATGATGATGAAGATCGTATTGAGTAAATGACAAGGACAGTTGAAGACGAACTTTGTGATTGCCCAAAATTGTTTGAGAAGTTAAAGAGTTGTGCAAAAACGCCATTGTATGCTGGTTGCACTAAATATACAGCATTGTCAGCCGTATTGAAGTTGTATAATTTGAAAGTAGGCAACAGGTGGAGTGACGCCAGTTTTACGGAACTACTTGCTCTCCTGAATGACATGCTCCCAGAAGATAATGAACTCCCAAGCCGAACATACGATGCCAAACGAATGCTACGATCGATGAGTATGATCTCTGAAAGAATACATGTCTGCCCGAATGACTATATATTGTTCCGCAAGGACCACAAATCACTTAAATAATGCCCAAATTTTGGTGCTTCTCGATACAAGAAAGATGATTCTAGTCCTACGAAAGTTGTATGGTACTTTCCAATCATTCCAAGGTTTAGGCGCCTATATGGAAGTGAGGAGACTGCAGGACAATTGACATAGCATGCAGATACAAGAATTAAAGATGAGAAACTATGTCACCCGGCAGACTCTCCTCAGTGGAAGAGAATTGATCACGAGTATCCTGAATTTGGGAATGAGCCGAGAAACCTTCGTCTGGTGTTATCTACAGATGGTGTGAATCCTTTTGGTTTTCAAAGCAGCAGTCACAGTACATGGTCGGTTATGTTGGTAAACTATAACTTACCACCGTGGTTATACATGAAATGAAAATACATCATGTTATCTATGCTTATATCAGGACCAAAACAATCAGGTAATGATATTGATATTTATTTGGCCCCATTAATCGAGGATTTGAAAATATTGTGGGATTCAGGTGTTACGTTGTATGATGCTTACAAAAATGAATATTTCACTTTGAAAGCCATGTTGTACGGGATGATAAATGACTTTCCTGCTTATGGAAATTTGTCAGGATATAGCATTAAAGGAACTCAAGGGTGTCCCGTTTGCGAATAAGGTACACAGTCAATTAGGTTGAAACGTTCATTGAAAACCGTGTTTCTAGGACATCGCAGATTTCTACCCCGATGACATAAGTACCGATCTTAGATGACATCATTCGACGGAAGTTCAGAAGAACATACAACACCGTCTCCACTAACAGGTGATCAATTGTCTGAGAAAGTAAAAGATTTGGACACTACTTTTGGTAAACCGTTTTCGAAAAACCTTATGAAAACTAGTTGGAAAAGGAGATTAGTTTTTTTTGAATTACCATACTGGAATTGTCTGTATGTCAGACATTTTCTTGATGTTATGCATGTTGAAAAAAATATATGTGATAGTGTCATCGACACATTGCTAAATGCACCCGGCAAAACAAAGGATGAAATTAAGGCTTGATGGGACATGGTTGAGATGGGAATACGAGAAGAGTTGACACCAGTGAAGGGTGAAAAATGAACATTTATTCCTCCTACTGCTTATACTCTTTCCAGGCAGGAGAGATATCAGTTTTGCAACTTCTTGAATGACGTAAAGGTTCTAGAGGGGTATTCATCAAATATCAAGAACATCGTGTCAATGAGCGATTTAAAATTAAAGGGTCTGAAATCACATGACTGCCATGTTTTGATGCAAGATCTAATTCTTATAGCTTTACGTTGCATTTTGCCCAAGAATGTCCGCCATACATTAACGAAGCTCTGTTTCTTCTTCAAAGCTATATGCAGCAAAGTTATAGACCCGGTGAAATTGCCAACTATGGAAAGAGAAATTGCTGTCATATTATGTGAATTGGAAATGTTCTTCCCGACGACATTTTTCGATATGATGGTTCATTTGATGGTTCATTTGGTGAGAGAGATTCGACTATGTGGTCATGCACATTATAGATGGATATACCCCATTGAACGGTATATGAAGATTTTGAAAGGGTATGTCAAAAACTGAAGTCGGCCAGAGGGTTGTATTGCGGAGCAATATATTGTTGAGGAAGCTGTTGAATTTTGTACCGAATACTTGTTTGGTGTGGAAATCGTTGGCCTACCGAAATCTCGTCACACTGAGCGGCTTGAAGGTGAAGGAATTTCTGGAAGAGAGGTTGTCACAATCAATATTACAGATTGGGAGCAGGTCCACCTTTACGTTTTGCATAACAGTTTCGACGTTGACCCATATGTTCAAACCCACAAAGAAATTCTTAGGCGTTTGAATCCTTCTAGGGATGAAAAATGGATACTAGATACACATAATCGACAGTTTATAGGATGGTTTTCGAGACCATATTTTTAAGCAGTTAGATGAAAATCCAGACTCAATTTCAGAACGACTTCGATGGCTAGCCGGAGGAGCAAGTGTGAACGTATTATCTTACAATGCTTATGCATTTAATGGTTATACATTCTATACTAATGAACATGATGAAGACAGTACCATGCAGAATAGTGGGGTTACACTTGTGGCTGAGGCGATGCATGTTTTAGGTGCTAAGGACAAAAATCCAATTTATGCGAATATGTCATACTTTGGCATCATCAAACGAATATGGGAGTTGGATTATACGAAATTCAAAGTGCCGATTTTTCAATTCAAGTGGGTTGATAACAGGAGTGTTGTTAAAATAGATGAATTAGGATTCGTGAAAGTTGATTTCAGTAAGGAATGGGAGAAAGACGAACCATATATAATGACATCACAGGCAGTACAAGTATTTTATGTTCCAGACCCCGTAAACCAAAATTGGTCAATTGTTCTGTTATCGACCAAAACAACTGAAGGGTCAGATGAAAGTTCAACGGAGGTTGACCCTTTTATAGGGACTTCACAATCATTTCACAGTGGTTCCAATGTAGATGGTGTTTTGTATGTCAGAGGAGACCACAATGAAGGGATTTACATAGTCGATAGAGGAGTCAAATCTTTTCATCCTTTAAAGAAAAAAAGAGAGTATAATAATCAGGTTATTTGTTTATTGTAATATACATTGTGTTACGTTATGTTATTATCTGTTCGATGCTGTTTTTATGTAATCTAAATTAAATATTAAACCACTTCTGCAGATAATGACTTCCGCACCTGCTGATGCACCCAATCCCGAGGCACAAAAGGTCTCTCAACCAGTAGCTGGTGGTCCAGTGCAGATCAACAATAGGTTTCTCAACCAGCTGGTGGTGGTCCCACTACAGAGCAATAACAGGTTTCTCAACCAGATGCTGGTGGTCCCAGTGCAGAGCAACAACAGGTTTCTCAACCTGTTGTTGCTGGTCCCAGTGCTGAGGTACAACAGGTTTCTCAACCTGTTGTTGCTGGTCCCAGTGCCGAAAAGGTATCCATTTCCAATTTATTTTTCAAGCTGGACCTTTAACATTTAATGAAAAAAGGTCTGAACCGATGAATGTTATTACAGAACGACAAAGAGAAGGGGGTGAAACGAAATATCAGCTCAAAACTATCTCAAGGATCAACCAACCGATTGAAACGGTCTACTGAGAGCACCTTCACCCCGCCCGTTCTATATCCACAGTTAATATCATTGTAGGCTCATGTGGATACAAAGTTGAAAGACGGAAATACTCACACAGTTGATTTTGAAAAAAATATGTATGGAGAGGAAACATCAGATTTCATTAGTGCTGAAAATGTAAATGAACTCCTCAAGTATGAATGGCTAGGCGCCTTTGTTGTAAATGTATACATGAGGTATGTTTTCATGATTTGATTTTACAAAAGCTGATATACTATGATAATTATGACTAAATACATTTTATATTTGTCGTAGGCGTATATATGAAAAACAATTGAAGGGATTTCCCCATGAACAAAAATTTGGACTCGTTAGTCCTCACACCACCTCTTCAGAAGACGAAATAGATTTTGATAAAGAGGTTGTAATAATTTCATCCCTGCTCAAATCGTTTGAAAACAAAATTACGGATGACAGACTCTTTTTAATACAAATGATGCAGGGGTAAAACTCTACAATTTAATCATATCAATTATATTTTCATTTCTTTCTTTACTTATTCCTTTTTGTATTTTTAGGGAGCATTGGATGTTGATTGCAGTCAATTTGGATACTCCAAAGATTTATTTTCTGGATTCAATGCATGGATATCCAACAAACCGACCACGCATGATGGCGTTTGTTAATTTGTAATACATTAGATGCAACATTTTAAAACTAAACATCTAGTTATATAATTTATGTTATCTTTTAATGAGGATTTTGTTATGATAGGGTTATGCATCAATATCGTCTAATGCATGGAATTAATCCAGGGCCTAAGGATAAGAACGCCTACAAGATCTACAACTGGAAAAGTATCCTGGTATATATAATAACATTGCACTATCCAAACACATATCAAAACAAATTACTTATTGTTGTTGATGTTTCTCCAGTGTCCAAAACAAACAAACGGAAAGGAATGTGGTTATTATGTTTGTAAATTTATGAAAGAGATCGTATTTCATCAACAAACTAGCATCCCTGACGATGTATTTTTGAAAATAATTACGAGTTCATTTAAAATATTTATTAATCCTTTGTGTATTTATATTTTTTCAGTACTACCATGACTGTCACAAAAACTCATATTCAGAAGATGATATAGATGCGTTTAGAAACGAATGGGCATCATACCTGATGGAAGATTGTACACAAATAGGATGAAGGTGAATTCCTACTACTTATGTTATCCATATATGATCATTGATTATCCTCCAACCTTCTTTGGTGAATAACCTTGGATGATGAAGAAATGACATATTAGAGCAGATCGAGATACAATGAACACAATGACTTCCTTCAATCATTAGATCACATGATTTTTGATGAAAAATGATCCAATATCAGAGTAGGAATCTTAAATTTTATGTTTACACCCTTGTTGATTAAATAGTTTGAGCAGATCGATCCCTTCTATGGATATGTACCAATTGTGGATTGAGAATGCTCCGATGTATTGAAATCTTAATTTATTACTCAATGTTTTCTATCCCCGGATTCATATTATTGACCTTTGAACAAATCAATATTGAAGGCATGATGGTGTGCAATTCGTATGGGGTGAATGGCGAAACCACCAAGGATCAACAAAATCCATTTTCCAACAAACGATGGATGGAAACAACAAATATGGCCTATATTCACCATTTTCAGTTAGATATAGGGCCTAAATATAAATATTGCTGAAATTAAAGTAGAGGGATCAGATTCAACATGCAGAAATAGTATTTGAGAATCTGGAGAAAACCTGACTACACGTGTACAAGGATGAACACACGGTGTATAGCCCAGTGTGTGTGGTGGATAGGGTTTCAGGAAATCATAATTATGGAGTTGCATGTAGTTCTCCAACACATCGTGTACCCCTTCCCCAGTATTCCAACACATTTGGTGAATCACATTGATGGGATCCCATGAGGAAGTACACGACCGCATACCCAAGTACATGGACACGACCAGCAGCACATGACCAGCAGCACACGACCTGGTCCCAGTTAGTTTGGACACGCCATTTATTCCACATGTACAACATGCACTACTACATGTAATTGGGTCCATGTAGCCCCATGGACATGGTCCATAGGTGGAGTGGAACCAGACACCGTTTGGTTCCTCTCACACGTCGCGTACCCCTTGGTTCATTTTTAAGAAATTTCAATGTTTTGTATCTCGTTTGTTTGAACTTGTATTTGAGCACATGAGTTGTTGTTTGACTTGCACAATTATTTCTAGGTAGATGCATGAGATAATGGGTATCGTTGATGGACTTTTGGAACTGTTGGCTACTCTTCTTCCTTGAATGAGCTGTAAGATGGATATCCCCTTACCCATTGTTGTCAAAGGCGCGCGGCGCAATAAGGCGCAAAGGCCGCTTGGGGATGCGGCGTGAGGCGCAAATAAGGCGCACACACGAATAATTAATTATATACAGTTTTAAACAATATTTTCAATTTTAAAAAACTTAAATTCAATAAAAAAATACAAATTAATACATTCAATCAAATGCGATGGGAGTGAGGTGTCAGTAAGTGATGTTTTTATAGTATGTTATGTTTTTTATTAATATATTAAATTTTCTATTTAATTGAACTTACCCCGATTTCTCGTGGTGCACCACGGTTTTCGCTGATTGACCTCACCCACGCCTGATTTTCATCATCCTGTCTCGATCTCCGCCGCCATCCTGGATTTCATCGCCCCCCGATCTCCGCTGCCCCTATCCGCTATATCTGTAGCCATGATTTCCACCCTCGCCGCTGCCGCTTTTTAGAAAGGAGGTCTGTTTTTTTTTCTGGGGGTGCGCCATTATAGCGCCTTGTGCCTTAGCGCCTCCTAAGATGGCGTGTGAGGCGCGTGCCTTTGGCGCGCCTCTATGAGGTCGCCTCGCCTCACCTATGATGAGGCGCTCCAGCTGCGCCTCGCCTCGCCTCTCGCCAAGGCGCCCTAAGGCATGCACCTTTAACAACACTGCCCTTACCATCTCATTTGGGATTATTCTAACTAAGTATATATATATATATATTATCTGTATCCATATATTGGATTTGGTTACTCTCTTACCATTGGAGGTGAAGATGTGTGGGGTATTCCACTGCCTTTTCAGAATCCGTCTGTTATTCGCATGCTAGGTAATCTCGTATGAAGGTATTTATGTTCTGATTCTCGAACGGAAGTTATGTGTCACCCGGTTAATCCTCGGGTTTGTGTGGAATTGGATGCTTCCCGGATACCTTTTGATCACGTATGGATTACAATTGGAGAAGAGTATAGGTGCAAACAGCAGGTGGTTTATGAGGACTGGACGGATTATTGTTCTGTTTGTCACCGCTTGGGTCATTTAGTGGCGGTTTGCAATAAGGGAGGGCCCTGGAAGGCTCGCTGTTCAAATGCCCAGGTGTCTACCCGAAGGGTAGGAGGTGCTTCGGGAAGGGTTTCGGAGGCTGGTGCGGGGGCGGGTCCAGGACAGGAGTAAACAAGACCTGAAGGTGTGGGTAAGGAGCCTCACCTCTCAGTGGTGGAACGACAACTGGTTGAGGACTGTAGAATGAAGGTTGTGGCTGGTCTTGGCTCTGTTCGAGGAGAAAGAGATGTCCTGAGTAAGGCGTTGGAGGTTGGTGCGAGGGCGGTACCTGTTCTAGAGGAAGAAAGACCAGAAGGAAGTGGTAGGGAGGATCAACCTACAGTGGTGGTTGATCACGGGTACTATGATGAATCTGGTATGGGATGAGGAGACGATTACGGGTACTATGATCTGTAGTGTGGTGCTGTTTTCTGTTGTTTGTGGCTATATTGCTAGTGTTGGTTGTGGAGGTGCAGGTCTTTTGTTCTGGCCTTGCCTTGAACCTTGTTTTGGGTACCGATAACCCATAATCCGGCTTTTAAAATGAGAAAAAAATGATTAGTCCAACAGGTGCTCTATGGACCTACTTTTTCCATAACCCCCAATGGATAACCTCAGGTATTATAAGAACTGCTCATTCCCACACCCTTTACTATGGAAGATAGAAGGTACCACATTGGGCCCCCCATTATAAGCACCAATAGATATAATATGGTAGGATCCTAAAACATCCAAACTTCAAATCCATGGCGGTCCAGTAGGTATCATCAACAAAACCCTTGGAGCGTGTACAAGATATTCAAATGTATCAAGACCATTTCATGAGTGTTTTTCATTTCTTATATAGACTAACATGAGCGCATATATCTTGGGAATGTTCTTGGGTCCCATATGTGGTCATCATAACCTGAAATCCTCATGAAAGTCCCACAATCCACAAACCATCCCACAAATATTTACCTACCCAGGTCATCACATCACAATGGGGAAGGAACTCTCGCTCTATAGTCATCTCTCCTAGACCTATGAACTAGTGAAAATAAATGTTGTAACAGGTAAAAATTGACATTTTATTAATGTATTCTTTCATATTAATTTTTAATTTATTTCATTATTGTATTACTAACATAATATTTGTTTTTTTATATAGGTGAAATTTTTTCCTGAGTTCGAATGCTTTGTTCGGAAACCACCACCATGGACGAAAATTTTTTAGAGCGGATCATGGATGCAAAAAGGATGAAACGTCAATGTTTTTTAACTGTTTGTTGGATAATTGTAATTGTAACCAAATTAAACATTGTTTGAAATGTATATAGCAGTGTGTTGTTTTGTATTCATGATTTCAAGTAAATGTATGTAGCATTTTTGTTCTGTGCTTTGTGTGTGGGTGTTGTTTGTGCTATGTGCAGGTGTTGTCATATGTGTGCATGTTCTGTGCAAGTTCTGTGCAGGTTTTGGTTTTGCACAGGAACTTTGGCCTTTATCAGCGCTAGTTAAGCGCTGATAGATGGATAATATATCAGCGCTCAAAATAACGCTGATAAAGGTCCTCCTTTATTAGCGCTATTTTGAGCGCTGATAAAGGGACCCCCCTTTATCTTCACCGAGATTAACAGCGCTTTTTTAGTGCTGTTAAAGGCGGTTTTTAGCATTATTATAAGCCCTATTTGTAGTAGTGGAGCCTTGACAACTTGATAATCTATTGATAGGATCGTAGGTTTCAGTATGAGGAAAATAAAGGTTTCTATTGATAAACTGTTTACCGGCAGCAATGAAAACACTGTACAAACCAAGATTATAGAAGAAGAAGAAAAATGAGTTGCTTCCCTGAGAAACGCTGCTCCCCGAGGCTAGGCTTTAGTCTCCGATTAACCAAATTGAAACTCCGAAAATATTCGTAACCCCCTCGTATGGGTTGGAAGCAACACTTAAAAGAGTTCTTAGGCCCTGTAGAATGGGAAAATAGGAGAAACCGAGCCCCCAAGGTGTACTCTCTAAAGGAGCCCTTGGGGTTCTTTTATAATGAATAATTAAGACCACACCGGACCTCAAGCCCGATGTGGGATGCAGACTCCAACACTCCCCCTCAAGCTAGGTGAATCTAGTTTGGACACATAAAGAAAAAATAAATCAAACCAATGAAGACAAAACAATCAACAGACTGCAAACACTCCCCCTTAAGCTGGACATACCCAGCTTGATGACAAAACAATAAAAATGATAAAGCTTCAAGGCTGTTGCTCCCCCTCACGATCGCAACTCCCCCTTCTAGATGATGGATGGATGGATGAAGTTGTCGCAGACGCAGTAGAGGAACCACATAGACCGGGCCTATTGACGGAGCGCCAAGAATGCCGCACTAGTGGGGCCAGTCGATGAGATACCGGGAAATCCACACTAGCACCGGGAAAATTGCACTTGCGGGGCCGGTGACGGGAGACAGGGATTCCGTAGGATTGTTGCGGGATTTGGCGGCGCCAACGAGCCCAAATCCTAGGTGGTCGAGGTGCTGCGTCCCGGTGGAGGAAGTGCGAAGGCCTGCCGGCGGACAGGGAGGCGGCTTCCTGGAAGATGCCAATGACGGGAGGCGGGGATTCCGCAGGAGGGGCCGGAGATCCGGATCTGGAAGCAGGGCAGCTGCTGAGAGGAGGCCGGCATGGAGGGAGCAGCGTACGGGGAACCTGTTCCGTCGGGAGTCTCACACGGGTGGAGCAGTGGGCCGATACGGTGCCGCTTCGAAGGCAGAGGGTCGGGAGAATCGCGAGGAGGCGGAGCCGGGAGAGCGCAGGGGGCCTGGCCGGCGCGCGCAGACTAGGCCGACTCGAAGGTCGCACCTGGTTCGGGAGCGGGAGGCGGAGGAGGCCGCCTGGAGAAGCAGAGGCGCAAGGATGGATCCGCTCAGGCGGATGGAGATCCGCCACAGGGGAGGGGCTTCGCCGGGAAAGCATTGGGAGTCGACGAGCGAGAGCCACGCATGGAGCCGCCCATGGATTCCGTGGGAGAGGAGGGCGACGGGACGTCGGGAGCCGCACAAGGAGGAGGCGTGCCAGGAGTCACGCGAGATGACGGGGTCGGCGCGCGTAGCAAAGAGGAGACGCCGGGGAAGGAAGACGTCGTCGGGAGGGAGTCAGGAGCGCCGTCAGAGGGCCGGGAGGAGATTTGCTGGCCACCGCGTCCATCACAGGAGGGAAGGCCGCGTCAGTAGGAGGCCGATCCACGGTTGGCCGTCGAGATCGCCGACGGCGAGGCGCGCACTTGAGGGTCGTCGTGATCGGGATGCCGGAAATCGCCGTTTGAGGTCGCCTGGACGAGGGCGCCGGGAACCAGCGCTGGATTGCGAGTGGGAGACGTCGCAGCACAGATGGCTATTTGTTGATTTACACCCCACTCCCCCAAGTGGAGGAACATCGGGAAGTAGAACTAGAGCTCTACAACTATGTTTCATGCTGATGCTTAGGTTTTCCAGTATACTGGATTACATTTTCCAAAATACTAATTCTACTTTACAGTATTTTAATGTAATGTTATACTCATTTTTAAGTTCATACTTCTTACATCACTGCTTATGTTTTACTATATACTGTTTTTTCTTACATTACTGTTTTTGTTTCATGTTATATTTTTAAGTTCACAGGCTGTATACGGGTGGAATGTGCTTGGTGATGGTCTGCTGGTGGTGGGGAATACTGGTGATGCGGCCACCGGAACCAACAGTCGGCCCAAATTTGTGTTATTTTTCAATGTGGTTAAATGTAAATCCCAATTCCAAGGACCTTATATTATAGCCAGTGTACATTTTCTTTCACTTCATGCTCGACTAATTACGAATCTGTAATATTATTTCATTTTATCAATTCCTCGTATCTGTTGTGATAATCCTATGATATTTTTAGGGTGTGATGATATCAGGGTATTGGTTTCAATGTTGTCTATAGGAATTTATAGTGTTATATGAAGTATTCTTAGATCCAGTTTCTATTGAATGTTGCTATTTTTAGCCGCTTCATATTTTATTCCCAATATGTAAAATTGAACCAAAGCAAACTGGTTATTCTAAGTTGGACATTACAATATTTTTTTATGAATAATTTGTTTTGAATGATCCATGATATTGAAAGCTTCAATGCCTTGATTCCTTTTTGAGAGATGCCATTAAAAAATGTGGAATAGTAAAATTAATATGTGTACCTTATAAGTTGATTAAGTCATATCATCGACTTTATTTCTTTTTTACAACATTTATATGACTGGGAATGATTTTATTGAATTGTGTTGGAGGCTCGAGATGTGGTGAGTTGATACTGTAGATGGTTGAAAGTATGATATTATGCTTAATGGTGTGGAAATGACACCTTGACACCTATTCTCAATAATATATTTATTCTATCTGATGATTTCTTGATGCCTAGATGGACATATATAACTTTTTTGATTTGGTTCATCTATTTGATGAAATTTGACACTAAAAAAATATTAAATCAATTTTGTGGTGGTATATAATGAATTCCAAAAATAGATTGATTAAATGAATGGAATTAGTAAAAAAAAATTGTTCATGGTTATTATAGATTATGAGGACTTACATGAGAATAAAGATAAGACAAATTATAGTGAAAAATACACATGATATGATGGATTAATGTAGTTATGAATGAAATATAAATGGAATAATATTAAACAATTTCTAATTAATTAATTGATTAAGGTGAAAATTTAATACATGTATGCTTGAATGAGACCAAGAATGTACATGTGGTAGTGGGAAGTCCCAAGTTAAAATGTTAAAATAGTTTTTGATGAGTCTATATTTATGCAGTTTTTCTGTCATCGCCACTTATTCTCTATATAGCTTAGTATATGAATTTATTTTCCAGTATGAATATTTGGATATGCACTAATTTTTCAGAATGCATTACGAGTTTTCACTTAGAGAAAACAAGTGTGACATGAATACAATATGCATTCCATTATGCATTGATGTTTTACCTATATGCACTTATTTTAGAGGAATGCATATTAGAAATGTGAGACAAGTAACAATAGGAATGGGTTTTTGATATTTTCATCTAAGCCTCATCAAACATATCAAATTGATAATTCATCACTTAAAATAAAATTCAATGGGGATTTAGAAATAGATCCAATCATATGAAACTTTTCATTAATTCAAATTAAATGATAAAAAATAACAGTTTAGACACCTAATGTTGGTGGTGGGTTGAAAATGGTTTATCTTATTTTTTACAAATTTCCATATTCTATTATAATCTTTTAACCCCTATGAAATTTAACTCCTATTGGTTATTGGGTAATATGTGTATATTTAATTTTTTCAGAGAATATGTCTCCATGTGTATTCATCTCTAAGGAATTTCTCAAAAAAAAAACTTCTCATTATAATCATAGCTTTGTATCATGTTTTACATGCATGCCATGAGTCAAACAGGTTCCATAGTGTGACATAGAGTATATGCAAGGCCTATTTTTTCAAAACCTTCTTGAAGTCTTTCATTACATTTACAACCCAAAAAACCAAGAATATTTCTCCATCCACTCAATATAAAATCATAAAATTCATATATTTATTTAAGATAATCTTCATGATCTCATTCCCTATTTTAGCTCAACGTTAAAGATTTCAATGAAAATGTCACCATGAATTCTAACATCTCAATATTTTAATGCCTTATCAAAAAAATTATACCAACACTTCAGGTATGCATTATTTATGTTCATACATCACCTCAGCTAAGGTGGTCTTTATCAAGCCTACAATGGAGAGTCAAGTATGGATCACACATTACTTCATGTATGCATTATTTATGTTCTTCATTCCTATTATTTAAATTGTGGAATATTTTAGAAAAAACCATTTTTGATTTATAAGTAAAATTTTCCATAACCATTGTTGAAAATTCTATTGATTATATGTTTGCTTTTTTTAAATCCATATCTATCACTCAATGTTGAATGAAAGACATGCGACGATGCTTTAATAATGGTGAGATTGGGATTGGGAGTTTTAGTGTGGTGAGGGATCTAGGTGTGTGAAGCATTTTCAAGCATTAGTGTATCTGGTTGGTTCTTCATGGGGTTTCGGTGGAGTGACTTCGATTAGCCTCCAATGAGTTCATCCTCATCCCCTTCGCGAGCTACATATTTGGTTTTCACAATATCATTGATCAATGGTGAAACTTTGATTTTTCTTTTACAGTTGGTTGAAGGAGAAACTCATGTACCGACTGTGGAGATGTGATACCATGGGGGCTCATGGTCACTTAATTGTATGTGAGTTGATCTTGTATTAGGTTAGGACCACACATGCATGGTTACTTCAAACGTTTTCTATTTTTAGAGATATTTTATTATTATTACTGATTCTTACAAACATCTCGAGTTTACCAATCATTATACTTCAATATAGATTTTTATATCATTTCAATCCTACATTATTCACTTTTCCAACAACACATTCATACATTATATATTGTATGCAATTATAGTATGCATTCCTTCTATTTCCAGTTTAGTATTTCTCTCATGCCTCTTCTACATTAACAAATTTTATAGTGTTATGCATATAGTATGCATACATTGTTTGAAGTCACGTACACCAGTATGCATACTTTATACATACATTGATTTAATTTTTATGAACCTATGCACAATAATTCACATCTATAGTTATATAGAATGATTCCACCTACATGTGTCACCACTTTTCTTCACTCCATTTCCATGTGTCACGAGATTCTCACTCACTTAATTTCTTCTTTATTCAATTTCCTCACTCTCTCTCAACGAGTGACACATATTTCATAGATCATCTGCATAATTTTTTGATATTGTGTATGATTTTTTTTAACTAAAGGAGCATGTCCTGAAAATGCATGGGTTGGGTACTAGTTTTATAATAATGGAGTGTGTGGTAAACTTATGTAATAGTCGAGAACCCTCACTCACAGATTTTGTGCTGAAATCCATAACATTAAATTCTTGTCTTTGATGTCGATAATTGTGACCCAAATTTTTCATTTAAACATTACAACATCAAAAGGGAAAACTTGGATCACTTACATACTATAGGACCATTTTGGTTTAGATTTGTAGAGAATTAGGACAAACTAATACATAAATAATTCAAAAATCTTCAAAAGAAAATTTCTCCCATTTAACATATCTTTTATCATTTCATAATTGGTAATAAACGTCATCCTTCTGAAATCTATTATAGAAATAAATTGTTCAACATCATTCTTTAAAACTTAGGGAAAAGGAAACATAAGATAGGCGATCTCAAATGCTCAATGAGGGAAAATGTAAGCATTAACACATAAATTTCATTAGTGAGAATAAGAAGAGAATAAGAGTATAATGACATAATAAAAATTCATGAGTATAACATAAGAATATTCATACCCATCAATACATGTATCATCAAACAAGAAAACATAGCATAAGGCTTAATAAAGTAAATAGTCATAATAATCAATAATCACATGCTATCTGATATCAATACCAATCAAAAGAAACATCATTAAACCAAAGCAAGAAAATATAAAATATGTTGGTATCTTGGAACATTATCTCATCCTATAGAACCCTTGCAAAACCCTTAAAAAATCCTTATAAATTGGATGAACCATACGGATGACTTCCAAAATAATTCTTTGAAAAAAATAAACATTAACCAATGCATCGGTGCACTATCTTGGAGTACCCATCCTATAATCTATAATGGGATCACCCGACCCTATCTAGATTCACCCATCATTATAATTTCCAAGAACTAAATATTTAGAGAATTTATCAAAACTCATTGAAACAACCTTTATTCTTTTTAGAACATGATTGACCCATGAAAAGGAAATAGGTTCCATAATAATCTCTTTAAAACATGGTTAACCCATGTAAAACAAATGGCTTCCATAACAATTTTCTTCATTTTTGGTTGACCCATGGAAAAGAAATGGGTTCCAAAATGATCTCATTCAAAACAGGATTAACCTATGGAAAAGAAATGGGTTTCAAAACAATCTACTTGAATAATGATTAACCCATGGAAAAGAAATGGTTTTCAAAATAATCTCTCTGGTCCATGATTAACCCATGGTAAAGAAATTGGTTTCAAATAATATTTTTGAACTATGATTAACCCATGGAAAATAAATGGGTTCCAAAATAATCTCTTTGAAACAAGATCAACCCATGGAAAAGAAATGGGTTTGAAAACAATAACTTTGAAACATGATTAACCCATGGAAAAGAAATGAGTTCCAAAACAATATCTTTGAAAAAAACAATTCATCCCTATAAAGAAAGAGGATGGTTCCCCCCATGCTCGGCTAGGGTGGGGAGGGTGGGGCGGGGTTTTGGGTGTGGTAACAGGGTTAAGTCCCCAGGACAGTGATTTATCTATATTTTATTTTTTACATCATGTACTATTTTCACAGTTGTACCCAAATTTTTAATCAGGATATTAGGTTTACCTTGATGTTTTGGAGAAGTATTCAATAGAATCTGGAAATAAAGTTAAGTTTCAGCACAACATGTCATCCTCAGATAGATGGGCGGTCTGAGAGAATAATTTATACACTTGAGGGTATGTTGAGAACATGTTTTATTGAATTTAAAGGTGGTTGGGATCAACACCTTCCTCTAGTTGAGTTTTCATAAAAAAATAGCTTCCACTCAAGCATTCAAATGACTCCTTAAGAAGACCACCATAGAATTAACTGTGGAACTCCAACATTTTGGAATGGAGATGGAGAAAGAATGTTATTGGGAGTTGATATAGATGAAGAAATGGCCGAGAAGGTAAGATTCATTCAACAAAAAATAAGGGCATCCCAAATTCGGAAGAAATTTTATGCTTATAATCGATGGCGTGATATAGAATTTGAATTTTGTGAAAAAGGTGTTTCCATGAATTTCACCACGGAAGAAGGTTATGAGATTTGGGAAGAAAGGGAAACTAATCCCTAGGTATATCGATCACTTTGAAATTCCTAATCATATTGGGACTGCAGCTCTCAAGTCCATGAAGTCTTCCATGTATCTCTCCTGAGAAAGTACATACCCGACCCTTTACATGTAATTAACATAGTGATCATACCAATGGAGAAAGATCTTTCTTATGAGGAACAACTTGTTGAGATTTTGGATCATACAAAGAAAGTTCTATGAAAAAATACAACTCACCAAGTTAATGTTCTATGGTGAAACTACCATTTTGAAGAATCTACCATTTTGAAGAATCTACATGGGAGCTTAGGGAAATAATGAGGTAGATTTATCCTAACTTTTTTTATATTAGAGTGAAAAATTTCAAGGGAGTGATTAATTTTATGTTGTGTAAAATGTAACACCTCGAGTTTTTATGAATTATTATTTTTTTAATAAATTAAATTTCTTTTAAAGCTTACATTACAAGAAAAACCGAGTTTAACCAGCACAACACTGTGTTTTAACAAACCTTGTTATATTATTATTATTATTTAAATGTGACTATTATAAACTAGTCATTAAACATAGGGATATGAATAATAATAAATAATTTTTAAATATTATTTATAATGGTTTTATATAAATAAAACACATTGATAAAAAAGTACTTAATTTTTAGTAAAGTCTTTTTATGTTTCAAAAATACTATTTTCTAAAAAAGGCATTTTATTTCTTTTTGTGAACAATAATAAAAAAAATTTACACCTTTAGAATATTAATTAGATAAATTAAAATTAAATTTTGAAATATTTAAGTCAAAATTATTATAGGGTGATTTTTTGGGATTTTTCTGAAAAGATTACTTTTTTCAATGGATAATGAAAAATACTGGTTTTTATTGAGAATTACCTTTCCATTTAAAAAATTTATAAGGTTAATTTTTTGCTTTAAAATTAATTTAAGTCATATTTTTTTGATTATATATTTATTAATATAATATAGGTCAATGAAATGAATTTCATATTAAATTTTGATATAAAAGCATTCTCTACTTATGAAGATTTTCTCTTTGAAAACCCGATTTCTTATTGCAATTGTGGGATTAATTTTGAATTTAATTTTTTCAATTATTTTAATGGAATTTGTAAAAATTTATTGGATATTTGGAATTATAAAAATTTAATTATCTAATAAGGTCAACTTAATTTATTGTAATTATTAATAGTTAAAACGGTAAAAAATATTTACCATGGTTAAGATGAAAATGGGTTTACTAGAGATTAAAATAAAAAGATAAGCATTAAAAATGACCATAGTCTTATAAAATACCAAATAGTAGGAAATGTTTCAAACTTATCTCTTCTAGTATATATAATGACCCATTTGGGAACCTTTTCTCATGTGAAAAACGTGGGTAAACCTTTTTCTTCTCAAAAATTACAAGTGTACCACTCACCTCAATTATAAAAAGATAGCCATACCCTATCCTATTCACAATTACATAACCCTTTTTTTAGAAAATATATACATGAATACCATCCTTAATTCCCTAATATCATCATATAATCCTTATTTTGGTAATAAATACAACCTTGGAAGGCTTCTAGTGAAAATCGTAAGAAGTTGTCTGAAGAAGAGGTAACATCCCTAATCGAGCGTTTTATTTTATTTCTTCATCCACATCCTTTAATTATTATAAGTAAAAGATTATATAATAACCTTAGTATCATAAATATATTTATATTTTTTATGTTAAGGTAATGAACTACATCCATCTTCCCTTCCCTCAAATGGGAAACAATAACATCACTCGTGTGTACGGCGTACTACCTTCTTCCAAATTAAATTTTTATTAAAGCAAAGACATTTTAAAGGAAAATGGTAAACCATTATTCTACAAAAGGAAAGAACTAGGTACTGAAGGAACTAAACAAAATGATTAAAAACAAGGCTAAGATTACTTGACTCGGCTATTCAATAAAGCTCCCAGTGCAGCGTGCTAACCTGGGTTTCTGGATCCTCTCTGATTAGCTCTTCAAGGTGAGTGATCATCCTTTCCATTGTCTAAATAAACTCTTCTATGTTGATTATACTCTGATTGAAACCCCTGGACAGTATGTGGTCTTGTTTATCAATCCACTCTTCTTGATCCTCGTTAGCATCAACTTGCAACCGACGTTCATAAATTCTTTTAATCTCTTCATCGGATACATTGGGCTGATGATTTGTTTCTATAATTTCTTCCTTGGAGTGCGGGATAAGTTTTAAGCACTCCCCAACTTCCTCTTCCCTGTCTCTTGTACTACTACCTCACAAACTGATGTGACATGTGCTCCTTAACCCCACTCATGTTTGGGTATGATGATGGATTAAATTATATATATATATATATATATGATATTTTTTAAATAAATATACTTATATAATTATGATATCACATAAACCCACTTACTATCCATTTCATATGGTATATGATAGCGTGGTTCGTGTGTAAAGTGGACAACCACCTCACGAAGCTATGGGATTCTTTTTTCACTAAGGATTTGTGTGGAAGGTAATTAGAGTAAATTTAATGAATATTTGTAATATATGTAACATAAAAATGATTCTATCAAGTTAATATTTTATATATATTTCATTAATTTCATTTTTCAGAAAAATAGAAACATTATTCATTCATATGCATGACCTATTGTATCTATTAACAGTGTATTTCATTTTCTATCTCTAATATTAATAGATTACTAAAAATAAATATATAATGAATATATATGATATTAATGTAATTATTAATATTATTTAAATTATGAAACCATGGTCAAATTAAGGGGAAAAAATTAAAAATCAAAACATACATGAAAAAAGGTGTTGGTTCCCGAAACATGATTTTAACATGAAATTATTAATAAATGGATAATAAAATGTAATAAGTAAATAATATTTGTTATTATATATATAAATATGGTTCTATAATATAATTATAATAAACATAAATTTATTATTCATATGTTTTGAACATTTATAATGGAATGCGAGACTTATAATAAAGTATTTTTGTCTCAATTTTCCTTCTATGAGACATATGTTATGTTATGAATCTACTTTCTTTTATAAAGTGTATATCCATACCCATTAACATAAAATATCATAAATTTATTTATTATAATTATATTTTAAGTTTTATTTAATTTCATTACTTCATTTGGTATTATGATTCAATGTTTCTAGAGTGGTAAAAGTTTTATGATACATTCTCATCATTTATCAGGATTGTTTATGATTATATTTATAATAATTAAATTTTATGATTCAACTATCAAGAAATTCATGACTTTTATTCTTATCTAGTTATGTCATGAGAATAATTTTTCCCTTAATTTTTCTATCTTTATACACTCAAGATTTCAAAAGAATTTGTTTTAAAGAAAATATAATTTATTTATCTCTTCGGTCGAAAACCCTTTCTATTCCATGTCCATGTTTCCTAAAAGTATATTAAAATATGTTTTAATGTTATTATATGATTGTTTAAATCCATTTTTATCCATTTTTGTTTTTTATGAATGATTTAAAATGAATATTTTTGTCATTTTGCAAATAGGGTTTGTTTGTCTTTTACAGAAAACATGAAAGGAATCTTTGTTTTAATGTTTACGTCGTGAAGGGGATTTCCTGCCATAATGATAATTATTTTCTTTGAAGATTCTATTATAAGTTTTCAAGGTTATTTTCAAAGAAAATAAATTTTAAAATGTTTTATGTTTTAACAACTATTTTTCATAGTGGAAAGGATATTTTCATTATGAAATGTTTCAAGTGATCATTCAAAATCATTTTCCATCTATGATGAAATTGTTTGATGTTAGTTATGGTATACTGGGGATATAGTCCAAGGATACTATTCTCATTCTTTTTTTGATTTTTTTTATGATGACTATATTTTTATGATTTTTTTTTCTTTTCCATGGCCTATCCCATGATAAAATGATTATGAAACCCTTTTATTTTTCCATGGGTTATGTTTGAAAGAAATGATGAAACCTATTTATTTTAGAAATGTTATTTTATAATGAAATGATTATGAAACCCATTCCTTTAGGGTAGAATTAAACAAATAAATTAAAATGCAGTGTCCAAGAGAACCATTTCTAAGGAATTATTTACATTCATATCGATGTTAAACTTTCATCTCAGGTATCAAAGAAATTCAAAGATATAATTTAAAAGGATGATGAAATTTTACTCAGCAAACATGGTGAGCTAAAGGGAATAAGAAGTGAAAAATGATTTTCTCGGGTTTGGCATCAGCATTTTCAATTTACATGGAAACCAAAATTCCTTCATTTAAGGGAAATCGCCCTACCTCTCATTTTCTAATTCCTTTTCTCATCTCCTACCAAGAAAACCCTTATTGTTGATATAAAGAGAGTAGTTCATGTTTTCAACCTTCTCTCTTTTCTGTTACTATTTTCAACTACTAAACTAAAAACCTTGAGTAGTTGGACTTGAATTAATAATTGATCCTGAGCCTCTTTAATTGTGTGCCTCTTGGTCACCTAAAAAGAATTTAATAAATGAAAATAATTCCACTTATTTTATTATTCTAAAATTTCAAGAAGGATTATTGAACTAATTCCCTCTTAGTATCCCAGATCTTGCATCATCCAACTATTTCACCTGGAAACACAAGTTATTCCGTTGTGAGCCTTGAAAAATTTATAAAATATTGATAGGATCGTAGGTTCTAGTATGAGGAAAATAAAGGTTTCTATTGATAAACTGTTTAGCGGAAGTAGTGACAACACTGTACAAACCAGAAGATTATAGAAGAAGAAGAAAAATGAGTTGCTTCCCTGAGAAACGCCGCTCCCCGAGGCTTTGATTTAGTCTCCGATTAGCCAAATTGAAACTTCAAAAATATCTGTAACCCCCTCTTATGGGTTAGAAACAACACTTAAAAGAGTTCTTAGGCCCCAACCAACAACCGAAACCTACCCACCTAACCAACCAACAACCATCTAATACAAAATACAATACTGCCATGGCAGTTATTATAACCCTTTTACCCTCCTTGGGTTTCATTGCCAAGACCCTCATGTAATCCAACAACCAAAACCTTCACATATCTCGTCCCCCTCCTTGAATGAATCTATGATTTTTTTCATAGGCAGACCACCCACATCTCACCACCTTCACAATAAAATCCAAATTCAACCTTTTTGATTGATTAAGACGATCGGTGTCTTTCAACCTTACCCGAATATTGCAAAAAGTGAATATCATAGGACACGTCATTTTTTTACAAGTTAGGCCTCTATTTGAGAGCCTAATCATTTGTGTGATTGGTTAAACCCCTCAATCATAGATTCTTCACTATAAACATAAGTGGTTTTGCTAGGAACCTTCTCGATCCCATCAGCATAGAGACACACTATGCTCCTTCCAAAGTCCCACAGCTTCTTGATATGTCCTTCATGCATTTTTCTTGATTCTTGTAAGGAGTTTTCAAGCTCTATTACTCTTTTTTGCTTTAACCTCCAACTGAAAATCTTTTACATTCACAAAGGTTTTATACAACTTTTATAATGCATAAATAACTTCTCCAAAGACTTTATTTGTCACATATTTTTCACAGACACTTCTTTGAAATTCTTATTTAATGAGAGAAATATGTTTATTGCAAAGTGATATAGATTATTCTTTGACTTCAACAAGTTGTGTGAGATTCTTGCATCTTTGGAACTTCTTGGATAAATAATTCTCCATTTATTTGTCCTCTTCTTCCACCTATGCCTTTTTATCAAGTAGTTCCTTGATAACATCAAATATGCAAGTGACAAATTCTTTGAGATATTTCTTCAAATGATTCTTGATTTGAGAATGAATATCACTAAGTGATTCATTAAATACATCTTCATCACAACTTAAACTAGATTTATCTGAAGAATCGTAATCAATAGATTTATCAAGACTTTTACCACTTTGATTACCTTCAGCTAATGGTGTTCTCTTTCTTCACCTTTGAATTCTTATTTAGATTCTTTGCCACTCTTTTTCTTGTTTTTCCGAGTATTTTCCAGAATTTCACATTTTTACCAATAGAAGTATCTTCATTTTTCTCCATTCAAGGCATCTCAATAACTTCTTGAAATATGCGCTTCATATAGAGCTATGAAAAAAACTAGGAAAATTTTGGATCCAATCAGAGGATACTTGGTTTGCTCTCATACCAATTGAAATCTGATGAATCTCTGTTTTTTTATTGGAAGACTTCCCTCATCTCACCAACTTCATAATATAAGCCAAATTATTATCCAGAATAATTAAATCAAAGAGGTATTTTCCCTCTAAAGTAAAACCCCAACGATTTGGTGCAGGACTAGCTATATAAGCATAATCTCTTTCATCACTTTCATTCAAGAACACCATCTGAAATAGAAATTCATACAGAGATGATCGAAACATGATTGGGTGAAACCTTTCCACTTTCTTAGAATCTCTTGTTACCTTAATTGTCCCTAAGTAATCAAGAATGCAGGATTTATTGTTCTCTTCCAAGAATTATCCCACAATACTTTTTCTCTGTATTATCCCTAAAAATTTGTTCCATCACACCATCTTTTACAGATTACAAGGTCAAATTCTGCAGTGATTTTGGCATAAGCTCAACAAGTTGTTCATCTCCATGCTTGGTAGTATCCCATGGAAGCTCTAATCTATTGTCCTTGAACAACAATGCCTCATCACTGGTTTGCACAAATAAACTAGAAAAATGCATAAAATATCATTCCTTGCTGAATCCAGGTTAATGCATGCATTGCATATTGCATCGCTGGCAAGGATCAATGCTACTCAAACACCCATGGATGTCAAAAAAAAATCTCAAGATTGAGTTTAGCTTGATCTTAGAGGTGGTAAATAACACCACTTGAAATGCCTTTTTAGGAGCCTTGGGTGTGTTCACAACATGTAGAAATAGCTGACTACGCACACCTTTTATGATCGCAACGAGAAGATCAAAACTACATGCAAGAAAAATTGGAAGTTTTGGACTAAGAAATTCTTGATCCATGACAGGCTTGTGCACTAGAGAAGCTTGTAACAATGATCCATCCACCATTAACACTCTTGTAGTAAGAGTTAGTAATGGATGAATAGGTACATTGACCTTTTGACTGGGAAGTAATGCCAAACATTGAACAAGAAAATCTAGCTGATAATTTCTAAAAGTCTTAATATGTATTTATTTCCCACTGAACCATGCACTTCCAAATAAATATTGGGGAAAAATTTAAAACAACTAAGTAACACCAGCTCGTATTACTAGATTCTGGAAGCACAACACCAAGGAGACAATTGTATCTCTAGAATCATGTTTCACTTCATTCTTCTCATAGACAAGGATGAATTTCTTCAAACAAAATTCAAATATACCTTTGGTGCCACTGCAGCCACATGAGTCCGCGAACATCTCAACATCTTTGCAGAAATGCCATTGGCCATGGATAACATGATAGTGCGACTTCAACTATTTTGTAGAAGATTATGGTATAGCATACGGACAATCTCCCCGGTATATGTTGCTCTTGTTGCTTTCCAAACATGATACTCGAAGTTTCATTAAAAACAATATGCCTATAGCCAATTTAAGCATAAATAGTGGTATAACTGAGCTCAATAACAGCAATAATACCAGCATTTTCAATGGTTCCCTCTGTGGTACTAACAAAGAAAACTTTCAAAATAGTAGGTTTGTCTACTACAAAAGCAGCCAACTCGTCCCACTTAACAATAGACTGTAGGCCCTCTCAGAGGTCATTGCCTTTTGTATTCTGTTCTACTGCAAGACGAGAATCCTGAGCAGGTCCGGCACTCACCTTGATACATTCATCATGGCTTCTAGGATTTAATTTTTCCCTCTTATGGGGATTAGAAGGTGAGACGATCTTCTCTTTCCCCTTCCACTTTGTCTGAACCTCTGAATCTTCAAACTTACTGCTTCACATGTCTCTTTTACTCATAAAAAAGCTAGTGTACCATAAACTCTGTAACACTGTGTTTGGTGAGATTATAGTAAAAGAAAAGAAATGATTTGATAGTATATAAAAGAAAAGAAAAGAAAAGAAATGATTGTGATTTCTCTCCTTGTGTTTGGGTCAATAACTTGGTAAAAGAAAAGAAATGATTTGGATTTCTCTTCATCTTGTTTGGTAAATTTTTTAAAAGAAAATAAAAGAAATTCTTTTATGATACATGTATAAAATACAGATAATATTGGAATTTCAAAATATTAATAACCCTCCACTATCATTTCCTTCCAAATCATCCCAATTTTGGGATGATTTAAAAACAATAGCAGGAGAGAAAGCCATTTCTCTCAATTTCTCCCCTCTTAACATTACCTCACCAAACATATGAAATCTATTTCTCCCTTCAATATTATTTCTTTTATCTCCATATCACCCGTGCCAAACTAGATCGAACACTCAGTTTGGTCATGTCTTAGTAAAAGAAAAGAAATGACTCCCTAATTCATAAAAGAAAAGAAAAGAAATGATTTTGATTTCTCTCCATTTTGTTTGGATGTGAAATTTAGTAAAAGAAAAGAAATGATTAGCATTTATCTCCCTCATGTTTGGTGACAGTTTTTAAAAGAAAAGAAAAGAAACTATTTGGGTGAAAATGACACAAATATCCTTTGCTAAAAAATAACACATACACACTGGATTAAAGAGCATACTTGCCCAATATCCAAAACAATCATATACCATGAACACCACACCTACCACCATGTATGCTTAATATCAACAATTTGTGTTAAATAACACAAATAGACTTTTAAAAAAATGTTTTTTTATTACCTTTTTTTATAACAAATCAAAAAACAATAATTTTGATTTTAATCAATCATTATCTTTCATATCACCAAAATTAGGAAAACATTAAACTACGAACGTATATTAATAAAAATTTAAAAAATTAATTAGAGATAATCAAAATTATTTATATAATTTATTAATTCAAAAATATTAATTCAAGGTAATCAAAATTATAAATTCAAAATTATTATTAATTCAAAATTATTAATTCAAAATAATAATTAATTAAAAACAGTTATTAATTCAAAATTATTAATTCAAAATATTAATTAATTCAAAATTAGTAATAAATTATTTATATAAACTATTAATATTTTTACTTATTTGTATAAATCATAAATTTTATAATATAACCTAATAATAAATTTGTATAATCTATTATAAACTATATAAATCCAATATCATTATTTATACTCTTCATATATCACTTTTTCTGATTCTAATCACCACTTAACATGTATAAACAGATATATTAATCAAAGAATTTCATAAAAATTAAAATATAATATTTGTTTTTGTTTTTTGATAATTAATTTATCTAACACATAATTGATAATTTAAAAAATAATAGAGTTTAACCTATTAAAAATCAATAACTGAAATTTCTTACAAAAAATTATTTGGATCTCCTATAATGTATTTCATTTTATTTACTATTATTTATAAAAAACATCTTTACAATATTAATATTATATATTGAATAATAATATAATATTTCTTTTATAAATTTCTTATATTAATATAAATAACCGGTCATATTCAAAAAATTATATTAATATTAATATTTAATTAAATAATTGATTGATATTATTCAACTGATTATGATGAAAAACATGAAGGAGAACATCGTCGCAAATATGAAGGAAAACAACGTCACAAATATCAACAGAGGACAGCTACACCCACAAAGTCATGAATTAAGTAAGAATACAAAGGATGACCAATACTTTGACAAGTCATGAATTAAGTAAGAATACAAAGGTTTCAAGCAAAACTCACCATAATAACATTACCTTCATTCATCATGTTTCAAGAGTACAAGGGGGTGGCTATTTATAGCCAAAGAGAGCATGAAATTCGAATCACGCCATGGGGTGGCTCTTTACATTATTCTAATGTCTAGTTTTCCATAGTCAAAAAGCCTAAAGGTTCTTTTGACAACTTTGACATTGGCCTGTGACTTTAGAAGACAAGTAGCACATCCTTTTGAAAAAGTAAAGACAAGTGGCCCACCACCTTTTGACTTTGAAGATTCCATGAGACATGGGCTTGAAATTTCATAGAACCACTTGGGTTGGAATTTTAAAAGAATTTTTGGGCCATAATTAATATAATTATAGGCTCGGATGCTTCCCCCAAGCAAGGGTGTTGGGTCTCCTCTTGAGATTCCATGATTAACCCATTTCAGGCTTCCTTCATTCTCTTGGTCCACTCCCTTGTCATTGGGCGTTCAATTCCACGCAATGGGTCTTGTCCACTTGTATGTGTTCCATCCTCCTCATCAAGTCCACCTCCAACCCCTTGATGCCAATGTGTTTCATGATCCACATCATCTCCTCCCTCCTCAAAAGGATTTGTCCTTGAATCTGAAAATTCAAAGGGCGAAAGATCAACAACATTAAAGTTGGTACTAACATTTCCATACCTGTCGGGTAAATCAATCTTGTAGGAATTATCATTGATCTTCTCTATGACTTGGAAAGGACCATATCCTCATGGATGAAGTTTTGATTTTCGTTGTTCCGGGAACCTCTCATTCCTAAGTGCACCCACACCCATTCTCCAGGTTGAAACACCATTTTTTGTCGACCTTTTTTGGCGTGTTTCACCACTTGTTCATTATTACATTCAATGTTGGACTTTACCTTTGCATGAAACTCCTGCACAAACTTTGCCTTTTTTCACCTTAAGGTTAGAAAATTGATTAGTAGGCAAAGGTAAAATATCAAGTGGAGTGAATGGGTTAAAACCGTACACAACTTCAAACGGTGAAGCATTATTAGTGGTGCAAATCGCTCGATTATAAGAAAATTTAATATGAGGAAAACATATTTCCCAATGTTTCAATTTTTTTTCTAAGGATGACATGCAGAAATTTGGAAAGTGTTCTATTGATCACCTCAGTTTGACCATATGTTCGTGGGTGTGTGGTCTCCACAAAATTTTGGTTCCAAGTTTGTTCGACAATGTCCTTCAAAGATGACTAAGAAATTTGACATCTCTATCACTTACAATGCTCTTGGGTAATCCATGAAACCTAACAATTTTCCTAAAAAATAAATCAACGATATGAGTTGCATCATTGGTTTTAGAACAAGCAATAAAATGAACCATTTTACTAAACCTGTCCACCACCACAAAGATTATATCCTTCCTTGATTGTGATATTGGAAAGCCGAGCACAAAATTCATTGAAATGTTAACCCATGGATGAGAAACAACGGGAAAAGGGGTGTATAATCCATGTGAAAGCACTTTTGATTTTTCTTGTTTACACTCATTACAATTTCCACAAACACTAACCACATCCCTAAACATGTGAGGCCAATAAAAATGTTCACTCAACAAGGATAATGTTTTCTCTACCCCAAAATGACCCATTAATCCACCACTAAGAGTTTCTCTAAGAATCAATTTATGCATGGAACAAGATGGAACACACAATTTATTTTTTCGAAAAAGAAACCCATCATGTTTGTAAAAATCATTTTTCCCATTTTTTTCACACAACTTCCAAATTTCAAAAAAATCAGCATGATTCTCATAAATTCTTTTCAACATTTCAAAACCAAGTATTTTAGCATGCATAGAAGTGATAAGAGAGTATCTCCTAGGAAAAACATAGACAAAAACATTTTCTTTTCCGTGTTTATTCTTAATGAAGTAAGGAAATGTTTCAATGAATTCAAGGCATCTTGCACACCACCTATTCAACTTTCCTTGTGAATGTTGCCAATTTTATAAAGTTATTTTGAGGGAATAAAATTACTTATCATAGGTAGAGTAGTTCAAATCATCCCCATTGAGCTTCTCACTAAATTAAGTGATAGGCTTAGAGTCTTGCATTAAAACAGTCCCAATTCCTATTCCGGAGGCATCACACTCCACCTCAAATACTTTAGAAAAGTCAGGCAGAATTAAGAGAGGTGAATTGGTCAACTTACCTTTAAGTGTGGAGAAGACATCTTCTTGAGCTTTTCCCCACTTGAAGATCACTCCTTTCTTGACCAACGCATTCAATGGTGCCGTAATGTTCAGAAAGTCCCTCATGAATATTCGGTAAAAACTCGCAAGTCCATAGAAGCTCCTCACCTCATTGGCATTCTTTGGTGTTGGCCAGTCTCGATCGCCTTCACCTTCTCTTCATCAACCCTAATGTCATCAAATCCTACCACAAAACCAAGAAAAAAAACTGAATTTAAGAAAAATGTACATTTTTCTAAGTTTTCAAACAACCTATGTTTCCTAAGAGTCTCGAAAACATGTTTCAAATGTTCATGATGTTCATCAAGGCTCTTAGAATAAACAAGGATGTCATCAAAATAAATAACCAAAAATTTCCCAATGAATGGACAACAAACATGATTCATTAAGTTTATGAATGTACTTGGGGCGTTAGTTATCCCAAAAGGCATAACTAGCCATTCATACAACTCAAATTTAGTTTTAAATGCAGTTTTCCATCCATCTACCTCTTTCATTCTAATTTGATGGTATCCACTCCTTTGGTCAATTTTAGTAAACAAACATGCACCATGGAGTTCATCAAGTATATCATCCAAAAAAGTTATGGGATAATGATACTTTATTGTGATTTTGTTGATATCTCGACAATCAACACACATTTTCTACTTACCATCTTTTTTTGGGACAAGAATTACCGGCACCGCACAAGGACTCAAGCTCTCTCAGAAAAATCCCTTAACAATTCTTCCACTTGTCGTTGGATTTCTTGAGTCTCCTTCAGGTTATCCTGATAAGTCCGTCGATTAGGAAGTGTTTCTCCTAGGATGAAGTCGATGTGGTGCTCGATATCCTGCAAGGGAGGTAAGCCATCGGGAATTTCCTCCAGAAACACATCACCAAAATTCCTGCAAAAGAGACACAATACTATAAGGCATTGATGGGTTAAGGGAGTTAGTGGTAAAACATTATCCCTTGCATAGAAGCATGAGAGTTTCCTTCCCCTATAAATATCTCTCTATCTCTCTTTTTTTCAGAAAATAAACTCACTTTTTCCTCATCACTCTTATTTTCAACTCTTTTCTTTCCCTCGTTTTTTTATGTCACTCATCATTCTTTTTTTACTCTTCATTTTTTCACTTTTCCCATTATCTTTTTTTTCTCTCTTCTCACAATCTCTATCAATCCCCACTTGGTCTTTATAAGCTTGTAAAGGCCTCAATGGTGTAAAAATAATCATCCTCCTGTTGTACTCAAAAGAATAGCGGTTGATGTATCCATCATGTGTGACCCTCATATCAAATTGCCAACGTCTTAACAACAAAATATGACTAGAATTCATTGAAAAAACATCGCGCATCACCTTGTCTTCATAATTCCCAATAGAAAATGGAACTTGTGCTTGCTTAGTCACTTTTACATCCCCACTATTATTTAACCATTGCAATTTATAAGACCTAAGATGTCTAGTCGTAGCTAATCCCAATTTATTAACCCTCAAACAACTTCCTAAGTTTATACAACTGCCCCCATCAATAATCATACTACATACCTTATCTTTGAAGAGGCATCTAGTATGAAAAATGTGCTCCCTTTTCTCTTTATCATGTTTTCCTTCAGGTTGAGAACTCAAAGCACACCTTGCCACAAGCATTTCTCCATGTATGGGGATTTCCACTTCCACATCTGAATCATGCTCAAGTGGTGGTATTTCATCTTCACTTGATCTAGCACTAAGAACATCTCCATCATCCAAAATAATAATTGTCCTCTTGTTTGGGAATTGTGAGGCAAAATGTACAAATCCTTTACATTTAAAACATTTGATATCACGTGATTTGGAAACAACCTTACCCTCTATTTTACCTTTGGATTCAGGAAAGAATAGTTTTGGTTTGGGCACCTCCTTTGAATCAGTTTTGTGTTCCCTTACATGATCTTTTGGTTTGTGATCCTTAAACTTGAAAGAAGATCTAGAATCCTTACCATAATATGTAGGGTGCATCCATATTGCCTTTACTTTCCTCTCTGCTTTCGTAGCCATGTGAAATAGATCCTCCATGTCCAAGTAGTGGTGCATGTCTACTATGTCTCGAATGTCATGGTTGAGGCCATTCACAAACCTTGCCATGGTGGCCTCTCACTCCTCATTAATATTAGCTCGAATCATGATGATCTCCATCTCTTTGTGATACTCAACACTCATGGATCCTTATTTCAAACCCTGCAACTTGAGGAACAAATCACGATAATAATGTCTAGAAATGAACCTCTTACGCATTACCACTTTCATATCCAGTGTGGATGGGTCTTTATCCGCTTTGTCATCGACTCATTTGTAGTTGTTACTACCAAATACTTGCATAATCGGTGAATTCCACGACCGCCAACTTCACCTTATTTTCCTCTGAATAGTTGTGACAACCAAAAACATGCTCTACCTTTCGTTACCATTCCATGTAAGTTTCAGGATCATTCTTACCATGGAATGAAGGGATCCTCAACTTTACTCCTCCAAGATCATTGTCTTGCCTTCGTGGTGGTTGATTTCTTCAAATTGGTGACTCGTGAAAATCGGATAACTCCTCTGTTAGATTTTGGGCACCGCAGAAGTGCGGGAGGGGAGGTACCAAACTTTTCTTTTGTTGTGATTGATGATCAATTCGACATCTCTACGATGATGAACATCGTGATCCACAGAATTCATCAATGAAACCAGATAGGGTAATCACGTTGGAATCAATAGATAGGAGATCAACACATATTGTTTATAATTAATTTAATTAAATAAAGAATTATCTCCAAGGAATTCTTTCTTTGTTGATGCATCCGGCTAGAGATCTGCAGTGTACTGTCATTGGGTTTTAGAAATCAAGGGTATATTTCCTATCACGATGATCCATACGTGTTCGACAAATCTCTGGACATCGTCGAAGGAGTATCCGGGTTCTAGCACAGAAGATCCTTGTGCTTGCGTCGTCCACCTTCGATCTCCTTGAGAACCGCTTCCCAAGCGTTCTTCTTGATTCGGTGGAGGAGGATCGCTCTCGTTCTTCAGAGTGTTCTTAGAGAAGGAATAACTCTCTAGGCTTTAGAGGTTTTTCTCTAATATGTTGTTCACAACAACTTTGAATCGACTTATGAGAGAAAATAATATAATTGGATATTTATATTGCTAGGGTTAAAATAAAATAATTACAAAAATGATTTTATTATTTATTTAATATCAGAAAACCCTCATGTCAAATAATAATAATATTATTATTATTTATCTACAAGCACTTAACTTGTGAATTATAATTAAATATTATTTAATTAAATAATATTCAATATTATTATTTCTCACCAAACTATTAAGTCAACATGGAATTATATTTGAAACAAGTCAAAAGAATTTGGATATTAATGCTACAGTTAAGAAGGCATTAAAGAAAGCTCTAAAGGGAGATATTTTCAAGAAGTTTTCAACTCCTATGAATTCTAATACTAAACTTGAAATGGAAGAAGTTGAAAACCCAGTTGACAACAAGTTGTATAGAAGAATAATTGAGAGTTTGTTGTATCTAACTGTAAGTAGACCATATATTATGTTTGTTGTGTGTCGTTGTGCTAGATTCTAAGACAATCCATCTCATTTAAAAGCTACCAATTATTTTTTAAGATATTTAGAAGGTTTTGTTTTACCTTCTTTAATTTTTCTAAAAAATTCTAGATTTGTTTTGATTTCATATTCTGATGCTGATTTTAGGGGTTGTAAACTTGATAGAAAGAGTACCTATGGAACCTAACATTTTTTTAGAAAATCATTAGTTTCTTGGTCTAGTAAGAAACAACATTCTGAAGCATTCTGCTGAGGTTGAATACATTGCAGCTGGTAGTTGTTGTGCGCAAGTATTGTGGATGGAACACACTTTGAAGGATTTTGGTTTCAATTTTGATCATGTGCCAATAAAATGTGATAACACTAGTGGTATCAACATTTCAAAAAATATGCTAAGCTGTTATAGAATGAAACACATCGATATCAGTCATCATTTCTTGAGGGATCACACATAAAAAAGTGATATCTCTTGAATTTATTGACACTAAATATTGGTTAGCTATATATTCCCTAAGCCTCTTCCTGTCAATAGACTTGATTTTATTAAGAGTGAATCGGGTTTTTTTGAATTTAAATGAATTTTCCTATGTTCTTTTATGTTTTAATGTTTATTTTGTTTTAAATTTCTTTTTCTGGGTATTATTTATTTGTATGTGTAATATATTTTTTTATTTAAGTTACTTTATTCTTTTTTTGATATCTTTATTATTTCATATCAATGCATTCTCAATCCCATATTGGATTATTCCGACTTGTAAATATTTTCCTCTATTTATAAAAGAATTTCTCCACCTATCCTTGAGGTAAGGGGAATTCACCATTCTACATGGTATCAAAGGAAAACTCCTGATAATTATTTTTTTCCCTCTCATCCACTGTGGTCCTTCCTCCCGGTGGAATACTCTAGGCGGAAACCCCTCGCTGCCTCCCTATGCGGATTCCTAGCCTCGCCTCTCTCCATGGGTTCCCAACCCCGCCTCCCTCCACGGACTCTTGGCCCTGCCTCACACTGCAGCTTCTCGGCCCCACCTCCCGCCACGAACTCTTGACCTTAACTCCCTCTAGTGATCGGAGGTCCTCCTGCTGATCGACCTCCCGTTAACACGCATCAGCCTCACCCTACCGCACGGATTCCCTCCTTACACCCTAGATGGATCGTGCACCTACTACGGCAGGCCCATCTCCTGCGACTCCCTCCCTGTGCATGACAACACCCTGCATATACGCAACAACACCAGGAAACGCCCTCTTGTGTGCAACAACACTTGACAGCCCTACCTTCTTCTACGCTAGTCCCCCCATGCTGGTGCGCTCATCCATCAGAGACCTGCTTCACCGACTACTCCCTATGCAAACAAAACCACCCTCCTCCCATTGACCGGCCCGCCTTAGTGGATTTCCTGGTACACTATTGACTGGTCTCACCTATGATAATTCCCAACTAACCAGTGGCATATTCTTCTATCATTACTCTACTGATCACCGCCTCCACTCGCCTTGTCGATGAGCGGCTTGATTCAACAATTTTTTTTGTCTGGCGTAAGATGGACCTCATGTCTCTCACCGGTATGGAACTCGCTCGGGTGTCAGATGTTCTTCACCGCCTATCCATTATCCGCCAACAACACCGTCCTTTTCCGATGTACTTCATCAAGTGGAAAGCCCTCTGTGATGAATTACTTGAGTTCTGGACCATTCCTCAAACACCTGATGCGGGTTTGGCCCAACGAGACCAATTATGTCTCTTCATCCTTCTCCATGGCCTTGATCCTGAATATGTGACAACAGCCACAGAGATTCTCGCCAACCCCTCTCTGCTTGAGATTCTACTGGTTTATAATATCCTTGGAAAGGATCATCGGGTTCTTCCTCTACCCACTCACAGCATTGATCCTACTTCCCTTATGATCCATGGTAGTGGAAGTTCTTCGGGTGCTCATAAACATGGTCGTGGTGAGGGTTGTAGTCATCCTTTATGTCAGCACTGTGTAAAGCTGGACCATCTCATTGACCGATGTTGGGTTCTTCATGGACACCCATCTCAACCACATCAGTAGGGTCAGACTGCGGTCCACACTGCTTCCCCGCCAGCTTTTGATCTTCCTCCCACTGTGGACCTCTCCATGGATGAGCTCCAATTTATTCACACTTGTCAGGTTGCCTCGCTACCTGATTCTTCTTCAGCATCTATTGCCCATACTGGTGGCCCAACTGTTTGCATCACACATCGCCCACCTGCTCCAATGCTTGACTCAGGTGCATCTGATCATTTCACAGGTGATGCGGGTATGTTATCTACTTACTATCCGTATACTGGTCCCACAGCCATCACTGTTGTTGATGGGTCCACTATCCCTATTTTGGGATTTGGCTCCTGCTCCTTGAATTCATGTATTCGATTGTCGTCTGTAGCACATGTTCCTCAAAGTCCTTTTAATCTTTTCTCTATCAATAAACTCACAAAGGACTTCAACTTTATTGCTATTTTTACATCTTCTAATGCCATACTTACTGTTACAAATCTCATAATTTTTTTTGGGGTATGCCATCCTTACTATTACAAACCTCATAAATTGTCTTCCTTATTCTATCCTTTAGAAGGAGGCTCGTTTTTGGGCTCTATTATCCTCTCTCCCTCCTCACCCACTTCATCTCTGTGTGTTTGGGAGTCTGTGTTATGTTTGTGACACTCATCTCAACCTCTCAAAGCTTTTTCCCAAATCCCTCTGTTGCATATTTCTCAGATATTCCTACACTCGGTATGGATACCAATGTTTCTCTCCAGACTTATGGCGTTATATCATCTCTACTGATGTGTTTTTTGTTGAGAGCTCTTTGTTCCCTCCTCCCTCTTCTCATCCAGACACCACCATTGATGATTGTATTCCTCTCATCATCCACTCACCCATGCCTCAGGTGTCCCACTCTGTTGATCACCAGTTTAGCATTGTCTACTCTCATCACTCATCGGATGTGTCCCTCATCCAGGCCGAGGACACCATCTCCCCATCTTCGTCTGACGCTCCTGCTCTAGCAATAGATGATTTTCCCATTGCATTGTGAAAATGTACCCGTTCTTTCCAGATTAATCCTCTTTACACATCCTCAAACATAGGTCTTTCTACTCTGGAGACGTTATCTATTCTCTACATGGTTGGCAAAGCCAAATCTCACTCTGAGTGGCTTCAAGAAATGTGGGATGAATTACAGAGATCTGAATGATAATCATACTTGGGATATGGTCCCCCTTTCAACAGGTAAACTAAAGATCGACAACAAATGAATTTATATGGTCTGTCTTAATGCATTTGACACTCTTCATAGCCTTAAAGCTAGACTTGTGGCATGGGGATTTGCTCAGAAATATGGTGTCGATTATTTTGATACTTTCTCTCTGGTTGCAAAGATTATATATGTCTGATTATCCATCTCTATTTCCACTCATCATCATTGTTCTCTTCATCAACTTGATGTAAAAATGTTTTTCTCTATGATTTTCTTGAAGAATAGGTATATCTGCAACAACCTCCTGGATTACATGCCTCGGGAGCCAATTATCATGTATGTTGACTTCGTCGCTCTCTATATAGACTCAAGAAAACTCTTCGTGCATGGTTTGGATGATTCTGCATTGGCGTCACTACATTTGGCCTATCTCAGAGTATAAAGGACCACATTGTCTTCTACCGCACGATATCCTCCGGTTGTATCCTTCTAGTTGTCTATGTTGATGATATCATCATCATTGAGAGCGACTCAAATGGAATCGCCCATCTAAAAGTGTATCTTCAACAACAATTTAAAACCAATTATCTGGGTCGTATGACATACTTCCTCGACATTGAGATCTTTCGTTCTCTGGACACCATATTTATTTGCCAACGGAAATATGCTTTGGATATCTTGAAGAATGTTGGTTTGAATCATGAAACTTCCATTGACACTCCTCTTGAGCTTGGGAAATAATCTCTTTATGACATCACAAAACTGTATTCTTACCCAGAGAGGTACTTTCATTTGTGGGAAAACTCAATTATCTCACCATGACTTATCCAGACATTGCATGTGATATTAGTAAGGTTATCCAATTCATGGAACATCCCGCAAAATCTCAGTGGGATGTTGTCCTTCGCATTTCCAACTACATTAAGAAAGACCATGCCCTTGGTCTTTGGTATTCACATCACACTCATCTGAATATTGAGGCCTTTTGTGATGTTGACTATGCTG
This sequence comes from Viscum album, assembly GCA_963277665.1. NCBI lineage: Eukaryota > Viridiplantae > Streptophyta > Magnoliopsida > Santalales > Viscaceae > Viscum > Viscum album. Next base: position 2,026,802,734 of record OY728164.1, on the reverse strand, counting down.
GCTACTTAGCTACCTGGAAATCGATGTCAGGATTTTTCATTTTTCTAGCAGGGAACTTAATCTCGTGGTGCAGCAAGAAACAGACTGTCGTCTCCCAATCCAGTGCTGAATCGGAATGTTGTGTGATGACCACGGTCACTACTGAAATTGTGTGGCTTCGTTATCTTCTCCATGAGATTGGTTTCCCACCACAGTCATATGCTCATATTTGGTGTGATAATCAGGAAGCCATGACGATTGCTTCTAATACCGTATTCCATGAATGCACAAAACATATCGAGGTGGACTTACACTTTCTTCACCATCACCTTGAGCATCACCATGATATTTTCAGCTACATTCTGGCGGCTAATCATCTTGCAGACATATTCACCAAAGGCCTCATGGGTGCTCGCCTTGACTCTCTCTGCACTAAGCCGGGAATCAACTATATCAGTGACCTAGCTTGAGGGGGAGTGTTTATGGTCATTGTTTGTGTCTTTTTTGGGGACTCTTTTCCAAGCTATCGTGTACTATCTTGAGGGGAAATGTTAAACCCAATTTATTTTATTTCTGGGAAAAGGGTGTTTCCCAGTGCCACATCAGATTATTCCGACTTGTAAATATTTTCCTCTATCTATAAAAGAATGTCTTCACCTCTCCTTGAGGTAAGGGGAATTCACCATTCTACACTTATATTTGTTTTGCATTCAATAGGTTAGCTCAAAACCTGCTCGTTTGAAAACATTGAGAGATCTTTCTCTCTCGATTATAAACCTGAACCCTTAGAATCTTAAACCTTCTACTAATCATGGGAAAGATGAATAGGTCTAATGGTTCTTTTAAAAGCACAAAGAAAGCTAAAGTCGCTAGTTCAGAATGATGAGTTCTACCCAGTAAGGCTGTTGATTTCTCCTGTTTGAATACAACGAACTTGATACTAATGGAAGTATTGAGCTTTCAATATTGGATATATGTATTTGTTGAGAAGAAGAAAGATGTTTTTGAGAATGAATTCATAGTTTAAATTTGTGCAAAATGTGGATTTGATTCTTTCGAAGGTAAATGAAAAAGATATCTCTATTTTAACTGTAGAGATGGCTGAAACTTTTTGGTGTCCCCAGGAAGGAATATTTTTGTTTAGTACAAAGTTTGTAGGTGATGATTCTTTATTTGAGACATTATGTTCTATTAAAAAGATTCTTGTGAAGGACTTAGAACCTTAGTAGAATGTTCTAACAAAATTTATTCAAACTAAAATAGAGTTAAATGGGATGGAGGCTGTAAAGTTTCATCACAATAACACTTTATTATCTCATTCTCTATTGCGGATTCTATGGAAGTGATCTTACTCTCTATTATTATGAAAAATTAAAATATTTATCGTTACTTCCACATATTTGATTGGATTTGGCTTCTTTATCTTCAACTTATTTTTTAAAATTTTTCCACGACCTTCATTTTTATTTATATCAACTAATAAAGCATGTAAAACAATAAAAATTACAAGTAATGAACTTATAAAATGGAAGAAAACTTACTCGTTTAACAAGGTGCTAAAATCTTCACGAATATGACCTAATAAAGAGAAAAACCAGTATAGTGTGCATTCCCTTGGGTAGAATATGCCAAACATCCAATTCCCTCTATAATATAAAATGTAAAAAATTAATGACATTATAATAAATATTAGTTCATAATTATATTAATGTTCTTACCCATCAAGGAATGGTAAAAACCAACATCCAATCTCTGTCTTTGATAATATCTTGGATATATATTTAATTCTAGCAGGATGTTTCACATATTTCACATCCATTGAAATGAATTCTGGATAAATAAGACCATAAATACCAATGGTCTCATTTTGTCTCAAAAGCATGTGTAGATACATAATTAAATACGTAATATAGTAAGTCACTTAAAATCATATTTACTTAAATAATTTAAAACTTAAACTTAAATTTAATTACATGGAAAACAACTACAACATAGTCACGCTGAGCTTTTCAAACTGAATCAGATCATCAATATCTTTTTTGAAGATTCTCAACATATAGTTTCTTCCACATATTTCAGTTTTCATTTGTAACTCATATAAATTATCCAATGAAGAAACAATCTAGGATAATCTATTTATCCCATTATAAATAGAAGTATTTTCAGCTATTACTTCTTGAACCTTTTGTTTTTGTTTCCTTTGTATCATTTCTTTTGATTTTACATAATCCTATAAAAATTAAATATCAGAAAACATTATAAGTAATTTTCAGTTAAATGTAATTAATATTTAAAAATAATGCATACCTCATATAACACATAACGTAGAAGGTTAGCCGACCAAACTAAAAACTGACCTACAAAATCCTCAACTCTAGTAACTTCCCCGGTAGGAAATGGTAAAAGAAAATTAGGATCAATAAAATCAGTCACTAACACTCTGGAAGAACCCAACTACGAAGGATTGTGATGTACAGAATCCCCAAAAATATGTACGACTTTGTATGCTACAATACATACATAAGTATCTCCAGCATACAACTCACAATACAATGTCGGGTCTGAATGAGGAGGTGGAGGATCTGAGTAGGCATGACCGGTAGGTTGGGTGGGATGGTCCAGCTAGGTGGGCTATACAAGTTGTGTATCTGACTAGGAAGGTTGGGAATACTGGGCAAGCTAGGCCGGCTGGGCAGGTTGAGCAGGCTGTGTAGACTGTCTCATCAATTGTTCAAACATAGCCAACCTGCACAACTGATTTAATTTGATCTCCCATGGACTATTTCATTTCTTTCATCTCAGTTTTTATAGCATCAATTTATAGGTCTCTTGACTGCTTACTTCGATTACCAAAAGCTTTCATAATAGTAACACATGTCTGATATCCTCTAACGCGGCATGGGTATTCTGGCTTTTCTAAAGTAGTAGCTAGGATGTCCTTCCTACCCTCAGGGATAAAAGTGTCATGGGTCGCTTGCTCGTGAAGGTCATCCTGAAATAAAAATTGAGAAATAGTATATCTGTGTTCATTTTTAAAATTCAAACATAAATGAAATAAAAAAAATTATTTACTTACAATTCTTTCAGCTACTTCCTTAGCTTTCTCTGTAAGTTAAATTTCATTTTTCTTTCTTCTTACTCTTTTCCATTTATCATGGATAATAGGGGGAGATTGAGTACCAAACTGGACCTCTTCTAAACCACTACTAAATTAAGCTCTTAACGCTTGAAATTTTTCTTCAATCATTTTCTACTCTAATAAATGATTCCCTCCTCGTGATAAAGTATGAGGGTATACATTCTGCAATTGGATCTCTTGATGAGATCTCCTGGAAGTCAGTTATATAAAAATAAACTAATAAGTAATTATATAAATATATAATAACATTTATAATATAAAATAAATATCATACCAGAAATGATTCCTCGTGTCGGCCGTCAACAAATTTCTTCCATGCATCTGAATCTAAAAATTGATACTTGAGGGGTTTTCATTTTGTTTCTTTCCAAAAACATAATTTTTTGTCAATTTTGATTTGAAATATCTTCATTGAATAGCCTTTATAGTAAGACATATTTTCTTAATTCCTTTTGTTTCTTCAAAATTGAATGTCTTCTATAATTGAATAAATTAAATAATAGTCATTTAAAATATTTAATATTCAAAAATGAGATAAAATAAATCAATTGAGATATTTTACCATTACAGCATCCCAAAGCTGTTGTTTCGAAATCCCATCGACAGACTTCCAATCAGGATATAAAATTTTAATCCTACAACGGCTCAGCATGGCAATATAACTGGTAAACTGAGTTGCATTTGGGTCAGTTGCATTATTATTATCATCAAAAGTAATATATAATATTTCTTCTCCACGAGCAAGTGACAGTTTTGGTAAACATGTAATACCATATTTACCAACTTGAGAACTAATAGGGAAAGTCTCCTCCACTGAGGATGCATCAGTAGTCCTGCAAATATTTTTTATAAATTAAAAGTTTTTTTTCATTAAATAAGTATATTACTGAATATTTAATAATATGAAAAAAGATATATACCTCGATAAATGTTCTTCTCTCTCTATATCTGACATTGAAAGAAAATGCAATGAAATTTTTTGTACCTGCATAATATTACACAAGAGAATATTCATAAATGTGGATTAAAAAAATATGTAAGTAAAAAAAGTGACACATTTGAAAGTTTTTTAAAAAATAATGATGTCATGATCCTTATAACCAAAAAATATGCAAGGTAAACTATTAAGTATAAAAATTTATTCTAAAAATTGTTTTCATATGTATAAATGCAACTAAAACGTAATAATGTACATTGGTTATTTCAACAAAAAATGTTCAACCATAAACATGGAATATAAAATTTAACAGAAAAAATCATATAAATAATAAAATATATATAATTAAACATTCAATAGTTATTAAAAAATAGAGTTTTTACACATGTAAATTTCAAAAAAGAAATAAAATATAAATATTTACCAGAATAATTAGAAGAATGATTTAGTGTTTTCTCACATCTCTTCAGAATGATCATTTCGTACTGCATGCACTATGTCTATGTTATAGTCATTATTATCATCCGTAAATTGCGAAATAGATTAATAAGGCTCATGTAAATCAATATAATCATCATCATCCTCATCGCCCAAATGAAATATTTTCCTTTGAAAAACGAAGGACCATTGATCATTTGATGGATCAATGACATAAAATATTTTCTTTGCATGTGTCTCCATCAAAAATGGTTCCTCATTTGAACTAAATCTTTTCAAATTAACCAGTGTAAACCCACAGTTATCATGTTTCACACCACTATTATTATAAACTTAATTACACTTAAACATCATGACTCAAAATTTAGTATAATAAATTTCTCATATATCCTCAATAACTCCAAAATATGACGATGATGTAGAAATTGAGTTTTTGTCTTTTGCACTCGAAAAATGCAGTGCTTCAGTGATGACCATTACACCACTATTTTGAATGGTACTCTTGTCATCTTGTTTTTTTATGTAAAATGTGTACCCATTAATATCAAAAGCATACCATGTAATCACATTAAGAGAGGGTCCCCCTACTAACCATTTCAACGTTTCTAATGCAGATATATCTTTGATCGCTTTCTATTTAAACCCTGAAACAAATGTCTTTTTATGCTCAAGCATCAACCACTTTTCATTTCTTTTTGGATATTATATCTTTAATTCAACAATATGTGATGATATATATGATTGAACCTCATCTATGTTGTTCAAAATGTATAAATGTGTCTGAATCACTTCATCAAATGGAATGAATTTTACCTTTAAGCCTCAGATCCCTCTACCTTTGTAATCAATTATCAAATATCGAGATATAAGGAAACCAATATGCTCCACTTCATTCAAATAATCAGTAGAAAACTCAATAACGTCTTCCGATACATATTTTTTAACTATAGAGACCTCCGGTCGATAAGGATTTTTAAAATATCCCTTTAAAATGTTCACATATCTTTTAAAAGGATACATCCATCGTAAATAAACAGGTCTGCATATTTTTATCTCATGCACCGAATGAATCACCAGATGTACCATTATATCAAAAAAATGCAGGTGGGAAATACATTTCAAGTTGACAAATTATAAGAGTAGATTCATTATCCAACACATCTAACAAATTTGGATCAACTACTTTGCTACAAATGGATTTTAAAAAATTACATAACCTCATGATATCCTTTCTGATAGTTTTTGCCAATACACCAGACAGTGTCACCGGTAACAATTGTTGCATCAATACATGACAGTCATGAGAGTTCATACCTATTAATTTACAATTCTTCACTAACACCAAATTATTCACATTTAAAGAATATTCACTTGGTACTTTAATACCATGAAATAACTTATAAAAATTCATTTTATCAATCTTTCTTAATGTCTGAGAAGCTGGAGGTAAATATGTTCTATTTCCTTTCACAGTGGGAGTTAACTCCAAACACATTCTCATTGATATAAAATCCAATATATCATGTAATCCATGTGTTGTATTTCCCTTTATGTCTAATAAAGTTCCAATCAAACTATCACATATGTCTTTCTCAACATGCATCACATCAATGTTATGTTTTATCTCTAGAAATCTTCAAAAAGGTAGTTCGAAAAAGACAGACTGTTTCTTTAAGATATTTTTTTGAAGAATAGAAATTCTTTTATTTCCAAATGATGAATCAATATATTTCATCATGTCGTAATATTATTCAACTGACAATGGTTTTGGGGGAATATTGTATTCATGTAAACCATTAAATGCCTTTTTCAATCTACAATAAGGATGAACAATTCGAAAAAATCTCGGATGTCCCATGTAAACTGTCTTTCTTCCATTTCTCAATTGACAATATGAAGTCTATTCTTCACAAATTGGACATGATTTATGTCCCTTAACACTATATCTAGATAAGTTTCCATATGTAGGAAAATCATTTATAGTGAACATTATCATAGCACACAAAAGAAAATACTCTTTCTTCTATGCATCGAAAACTTTGACATATGTCTCCCATAGTAGTTTCAAATCATCAATAAATGGTTAAATATAAACATCAATATCATTTCGCATCTATTTTGGTCCATAAATCATCAAGCTCATCATAACATATTTTTTCTTCATACATATCTATGGGGACATGTTGTGAACTACTAACAAAATAGGCCATGAACTATGCTAGCTACTTAGGCTCCAATATGGATTCATTCCATCAGTACACAATCCCATTATGAGATTTTTAACTTTACTTCCAAAATTATGAATTTTTTTATCAAATATCTTTTATTGTGGTGAATCAGCATGGTGACGTAAGTTACCATTAGAGACGCGCTCATCTAAATGCCATCTTAAATTTTTTACATCAATTGAATTTGAAAATAGACGTTTCAAACGAGGAATTATTGGAAGGTACCAAATTTCTTTAATAGGAGTTTTGATTCTAGTACCTATGAGTGAATTAAAGTTGAATTATTGGAATTATATGAAGGAATAATTGGATGCACTGTTAGAAAGGGAGGTTTTCCCAATGCCTATGTACCAATGGTTTGCTTAAACCGTTGGTGTACATTACTTTTACCAACGGTTTGAGTAAACTGTTGGTAAAGGCTTGTTAGAATTAGCTTTTACCAAAGGTTTTGTAAAACTATTGGTAAAATTTTACTATATACCAACGGTTCAATAAAATCGTTGGTATAGAGTAGTTTTAATGATAATATACCAATGGTTTTTTAAAACCATTGGTAAAGGATTTCTTTCCCAATGGTTTTTAAAAACCATTGGGAAAGTTTGGCCCCAAATAGGCAGAAGCTCGGGCTCCCCCATTCCACACGACTGCAGCACTAAATAGAAGGGGAGAAGGATTTTGTTTACCCTACTGCCGGAATTCTTCAATCTTCAAACTTTCTCAGTTCATCACTTATAATATGTAAGTATACCTTCATTTTATTATTCTACATCTACTATTTTGGTTTTATGTTTTCATTTAGGTGAAGTGGAGAAGCGGAAATCCTAATGCGGAAACCCTATATTTAGTCACAGGAATAACAACATGAAATATTGCTCATTATAATCATTTATTTTAATTAGGTAGTATGGGTTTTGTGTCTTTGTTTTTATAAGTGATACGTTCATTTTAATGTTCTGCATCTACTGTTTTGGTTTTCTATTTTGATTTGGGTATGTATAACTTTTTTTTTCTGGTTGATTTGGGTGTGTGTGTTGGGATTTGATAGTGGCACACATATAGTGATTATAGTATTGGTTTGGTCTATAGGGATAAGTAGTAAAGTGAATCAAATTTGATTCAAAATGAATTATGTGTTAATATCATCCATAAATTTTCAGTTCTTAGAAGGCTTGGCATTACTGGTAATTTTGTGTTAATATCATCCATATTACACATGATTCACATCATGGTAAGAATGTGTGATGATGTTGTTGAGATCAGAGAGACAACTCATACACTCCGGGTTGTTTATAGTGGCATGGTTGGTCATGAGTGATAATTGGATTCCTAAGATGATTGTACTAATATAACTTTAGGGTCAATTAAATATGGTTCTCATTGTACGTTGTATATTATGTCTCTTTCCTGGCCAATACTCACTTTTATGATGGTGGGGTGCTTTTCACTAGCCATGTTGGCATGTGTAGACATCCATAACAATATTAGATAAGTCACAAGTTTAATTCAGTAATCTTGTTATCATTGACATACTTTATTATTAATCTCAAATTTAAAAATAAATTTTTTTGTCTATACTTTATGAAATTAAACCTTTTTACAAGCCATGAACAACCTATTAGTGTAGAAGCCTAAACTTTATCCACTCATGGGGTGCGCTTGACTTGGGGAACTAATTGGGTAATGAAAGGTATGACCATAGAGGTGCCAAGAATGAGTTATTGAACATGAGTGAATGATTTGGGATGCCTATAACACATAATGGGACCTGAGGCATGTGCCTCTTATATGAGACCTAATGAAAATGAATAGAAATAAATTTTAATTTAATTTTTGAGTACTTGTTCTTTGATTAATGATTTGGAATTCCTTGAAGAAACCAACCAAGGATTCATGTTAAAAATATATCTTTTAATTCCATTTGGAAATCCCCTTGGATTCATGATGATTTTTTTTAGAATACCTTGATGAAATCTACCTTGGATTCATAGTAATTGTGATTTAGGAAGCCTTGGGGAACTACCCCTTGGATTCTAAACTAGAGGCCTCTCTATTTACATAGGGTGGGAACTCCTTCCTCCCTATAAATCCATCTGAAGTAAATCAATTATTATATCTTTACATTGTTTTAATAGTTCACTATATAAACTAGAAACTCATTCCTTTATCATTTACTTAATTATATTTTCTATTAAAATTCAATCTTATTGAATTGTTAATGATGAAATGACTTATAACAATTCTTTTTACAGACTGGATAGAGGTTGGATGTATGAAACCGATCAGATCTCAAGTGATTTTCAAAACAATTTGGAGAGATTTTTAGATTTTTCATTTCACAATGCTTCAGATAATGGTCGCATACACTTCCCATGTTCCAATTGTATTGGAAGGCCTTGGTTGAGCCATGAAGAAGTCAGCTACCACATAACCAAATATGGTTTTCAAGAAAACTACTTTGTGTGGTATCACAATGGGGAGAAAATGAAATCTAAAATTACTAATGATCGAAATGAAAGGACTGGAATGGAGAATTTGTTAGACGACCGATTTCCATTTAGTTGTCATCATGAAAAAGAAAGGATTCCGACCCAAGAAGACTTCGATATGAGCACACATGATGCATCCAATGAAAATGATGATGTTATAAGGGTAAAAAAATTGAATGATGATACCACGACTCCAGTATATCGACAGTGCGATAAAATGAAAAAGTTGGAATTTTTAATCTGATTGTTTCATGGGAAAACTATGTATGAGATTTCTAATATAACAATCGATTATATTCTTACCTTCTTGAAGGATTTACTTCCAGATGATGCAGATATTCCCTCAAACCACTATGTGGAATGGAAGTTAGTTGAGGAACTTGGATTTTCAAGAAACAAAATTCATGCTTGCCCGAAAGATTTTAGTTTATTCTATGAGGAAACCACTAAACGAAATGATTGTATAAAATGTGGCACATCCCGCTGGAAGTCAAAATTTGATGGAACACCATCCTGCGTGCCACAGAAATTAATGTGGCACTTTCCATTGATCCCCAGACTCCATAATCTTTTTATTTCTGATGGCATATCAATAAAAATGAGATGGAATGATACCGAGAGAAAGAAGACTAATGATGAGTTGGTTCACCCTGTATATGAATTTTCATGGTAGAGATTTGATGTTCGATATCCTGATTTTGCAGCTGACGTGTGTAATGTGAGGTTGGGTCTTTCATGCGATGGTTTTAATCCGTTTGGGCATATGCTTACTTCACACAACACATGGCCAATTTTTACACACATTTATAATCCTCCCCCATGGTTGTGTATGAAAAAACCTTTCACTTTCATGATTATACTCATATCTGGCCCTTATGATCATGGAATTAATATTGACATATACATGCAACCTTTAATAAAAGAGTTGAAACTTCTTTGGGATGTGGGTGTGCGCACATACGATGCATGTTCAAAAGACATATTTCAGATGCGTGTTGCGCTTATGTGGACGATCAATGATTTTCCGGCTTATGCAATGATTTCTGGATGGAGCACGAAGGGAAAACTATCATGTTCTATTTGTATGAATAATACATGATCCAAAAGACTGAAACATCATTGTAGTTTTAGTTTTATGGGACATCGATGATTCTTTACAATGGACCATCCATATAGAAATAATCGTCAAAGATTTGATAATACCACATAGACTGATGATCCACCTTAGCGTATGTCTGGAAATGATGTGCTTAATGAATTAAAATATTTCAGTTTTTCATTCGGGAATGGTAAAATGAAATCTGGAAAGAGAAAGAATGTTCCCACTGAAACCTGTTACAATTGGAGGAAGAGGAGTATCTTTTTTGATTTGCCTTATTGGTCAACCAATTTGTTACGTCATTTCTTAGACATAATGCACATTGAAAATAATATATGTGAAATGTTTCTTTCGATACTTCTAAATGTTAAGAGAAAGACAAAAGATGATTTACGGTCTCTGCGGGACTTGGTGGATTGGGGCATCAGACCAGAATTACATCATGTGCATATCAGTGAAAATAAATGGCAAGTTCCATGTGCTTCTTATGTGATGACACCTACGAAAAAAAACAATTTCTGGAATTATTAGAGAATTTTAGAGTTCCTGATGGCTATTCAAGAAACATATCTAAACAGGTCAATAGAAGAGAGTTGAAGCTAAAATCTTTGAAGACTCATGATTATCACGTTCTTCTGAATGAGTTGATTCCAATAGCAATCTGTCATCTTTTGTCCAATAATTTAAGGGTTATTATTATTCTCTTGTGCCATTTTTTTAGATATCTTTGTGCTAAGAAGTTGTCCAAATCGTTCTTGCAAAAAATGTTGACAGATGCCCCCATTAATTTTGTGTGAGTTGGAGAAAATATTTCCTCCATAATTTTTCACATGAATGTTGCATCTGACTGTCCATATTCCCACTGAAATACTTATCAGAGGACCTATTTCTTTTTGTTGGATGTATCAAACTGAAATAAATATGTACACATTAAAGTCTTATGTCTGAAACATGAATCATCCCGAAGGTTCTATCGTGAACGATTACTTGGCTCAAGAATGTATGGATTTCTATTCAATATATTTATCTGATCTTACTATAAGAATGAACAAACCAATGAGAAATGAAGAAGAATAGTATGATCAAATTGAACCCAGTTTTCCATCACTTCATCAAACAAGAGGAATTCCTAGATCATATACATTGAAGACATTAATCCTTGAAGAGCGGAAGATGACACATCACAAAATTTTGTTCAACTGTGATTTGTTTGATGACTAAATCAGGTAACTAAATTGAATATGCATTTATTAGATATATATATGCTAAAATATTCATATTTTTTATCTACAGGGAACATAAAACAATGATAAATAGAAAGCATCATTCTTTATGTTTGAGAAGGAGGGAGACTTTGCAAAGCAAAGAGTTTTCTGCTTGGTTAAAATTAAAGGTAAAAATATTACTATTTTAAATAATTAAATCAATATTTAATTAAGTTTAATATTCATTTATATTGAAGGTATTGAGTTTTCCTGCTGACTCTGTCTCTGAGGAAATAAGATCTTTGGATTTTGGTCCTAATACCGTGGTCTGTGACTGTAAATCAATTGTTATCAATGGGTACAAATTTGTTGTCACTGAACGAGAAAAGAACATGAGAACACAACATGATGGTGTTATAGTTACTGCCACAACAGATTGTTATGTCAGTGCATCAGATAGTAGACCGCAATTTGAAAATGTGGGTTATTATGGAGTCGTTGAAAAAATAATAATGTTGGATTATTACTCTCATGGACGAGTCACGATAATGAAATGTCATTGGTTTGATTCGATGATGAGACAGAGCACATTTATTGATGATCATGGATTTAGAGTAATTAATATGACTCGCACTCTTGCTACCGAAGAACCATATGTATTGGTATCAATGACTAAAAAAGTTTTTTATGTCAATGACCAACTTCGACTTGAATTTGGTGTCATAGTTGAAGTAATTCCAAGACATATTTTTGATTATGGTGATGATGGAATTGACACCATCCCTACTGCCATTGGAACCGATCCATTTATTTATTTTGATGAATCTAATAGCTCAATTGTCAGAGTTGACTGTGAACCTGAAGTTGTGGTGGAAAATATATAAAATCATCCATTCGTGTTCTCAATTCTTTTGGTTTACCTCGAGTTGGGTTGTTAAGGTTGGTTCTATTCAAATTGATTTAATATTGAGACCTGCATCATCTACCTAAGCTAAAGAAATTACATTTTTCCTTAATTTTGACAATTCCTTTTCCATATCATTTATTTTGTTTTTTGGGTTACACATTAGTTATCATTTTCTATTTACTTCCATATTTGTTTTCAAATGTAGGAAATGAAACCAATTGAAGAGAGGTGACAGAAACAGATTATGGAAAATAATCGTTGCATGACCGAGCTGGGCATTCCACCACTAATGACTGCAGTGAGTATTTTATTTCAAATATATTTATTTAAATTATATATAATGTCATGTGATTGTTATTTTTTAAACATTTTTTCAGGATCCATCTATTAGTAGACAGTTATTTGATGAGCAACCGAGTAGTGGTCCCAGCACTCGGGGTGTTCGTACGGGGGGGGGGGGGGGGTACGAGAGCAAGACGATCTGGTCGGCATACCCAATTAGACTATGCCCCTCCCACTGACATACCATCCATCCCACATTCTGATCATGGTGTTCCGTTAGGGACACACGGGATATTTAGGCCTCCCATGTTTTCACCACCCTTTACATCTGACCCTCCTCACCCGTCTGTACCATATCCGATGATGATTCCCACTCCCCATCCAGCATTTGTCCAGCCATCCCTATCATCTTCTTTTACTACTGCTTCAATCTCTCCGGGCTTTTATATTCCATCTTCTTCGACTCCTACTCCGCCAGAGTCTGTCCCTACAGAGCATACATTGGGACTCACTCCATTTGTATAGGGTGTTTCTTCAGTTTCTGCGGATTCATCGACACCCATTGATCATACTACCATAGGTATACTTATACAACCCTAACAAATTGTTACACCATTATTTGTTTTCATTATAACATGTATTTATAAATATTTATTTTTCTTTCATAACATATACATCTACTGATAGGAGTCGGGGGTGGGGGCGTACACACATGCGTGCGGTGTGGAACTGCCGCACATAATTGATGGTGGACTACAATGAATATAGTTAGATGATTGAAAAATTAGGGCAGTAATGTTGGAGTTTTTTGGCGATGCTTTCCAAATACTCCAACATCATTCCTGTCAGCCCGCTCTCATGAAGAAAACTGTCAAATGAAGTCAAGGATAAAGCCTGGACAGAAATATGGGTAAAAAATTCAGTTGTATTTAATAAAGTATATTAATTTTTTTATTTATATGAATTAATATTTTGGTTTCAGCTGCGGTTTAATTTCCCCGATGGTGAGGGTGCACGACCAGCACGTCTAAAGGATTTAGGCAAGCTTTGGAGAGCTTATAAGCATGAGTTGTACATTGGATGGCATGATAGAGTGGGCACAGAGTTGGAGGCGGTCCCTGTTGTGGATTATTTTCCATTAGAACAGTATCGAAAGATGATTACTCATTGGGTGACTAGCCAATTTACAGTATTAATCAAATTAGAAGTATTTAAATGTAAATTTTCATGTTTTTCGTTAATAATAATTATTGAATTTTATTTAGGATGCATCTGGAAGAAATAAAAAAAACATTGATGCTAAGAAATACTTCCACACATTGGGATGTACTATGATGTTAGATCATGAGAGACAGCTGGTATGACAATTTATAATATTTCTTTACGACTTGCACTTTATATTTTTTCCTCCGTGATTTATTCGATTGCTAAAGTTGTTATATAATTTTAGTTATACAATTAATATTTTTTGGTATCATATTTTTAATTATGGTTTTCTACATTCAATATCATTTTAGAGGCATAAATTTAATATAGAAGTATGTATGCTTCGAGAAAAATTGTTTTGCTCGAGTAGAAATAAGAAATATGGAAGTGTGGTTAATGAACTGACTCAGCAGTAGATTGTAAGTTTTAATTTGTAGATTTAAAATTTTAATCTCTATTTTTTAACTTAATAATCTATTTATATTTGTAACAGGCTGCTTTAGAGGCCCTTGATTCCCAGGAACCTGACAAATTTGGGCCAAACGATCACTTACTCAGGTGTTAGGAGATGAGCACCCTGGTAGAGTACATTGTCGGCCTGGGAAGAGTATATTTCTGACGAGGTATTGGCCCTCCTCAGGTACGATTTGTAGTGTCACTGAGTTGCAGCAGGTTAAGGCACAGGCAGAACAGGCTGAAAAAGGGCCACAGAGACGGCAGCACAGTCTGCTATGGCAAACACTGCATTTATGAAACTGATGAAAGCTTTACGTCCAACACTTCCACTAGAGGCTAGCACTTATTGTTAGAAATATAGGTCATCGATGTGTTCTATATATGGTGCACTAGGTGGAAGTTCTAGTGGTGGTCAAGACGATGGTGAGGAAGAGGCTGGGGCGAAGGAGGAGGAGATCGAGGAGGAGGCTGAGGCGGAGGAGGAGGGCGAGGAGGAGGCCGAGGTGGAGAAGGAGGGCGATGAGGAGGCCGAGGCTGAGTACGAGGGAGAGGAGGAGGGTGGGGACGATGATGGGGACGATGATGAGGACGAGGGTGAGGGTGAAGATGATGGTGATGATATAGATGGTGATGAGGGACAAATTGATATGTTACATTTTTTACTGATATTACTGAACTTTGATGTTTATTGATTTGTTGTGCGTGAATATATGTGTGATTAGGTAGGTCACATTATCTTTATTTTTTTTATCTATAAATAATAAAACTTGATTTGATGATTTGCTGTGAAATCCCCTTATTTTAATGAAATTGTAATTTTTTAGAAGTTGATATAATGAAATTATTTTTTTAACCTTAAAAGAATTTTCTTAGAAAATATGTAAATATCATCCCTTGAACACAAGACAACCCCCTGGACAGCCCCCCCACCCTCCTCTCTAGGCCCCGGATAGCCCCCCACCATCCTCCCTGGGCCCCAGACAGCCCCCCAGACAACCCCCCGAACAGCCCCCCCACCCTCCTCCCTACACCCTGGACATCCCCCTGGATAACCTCTCCACCCTCCTTCCTGGACCCCGAACAGCCCCCCAGACAGCCCCCCGGACAGCCCCTCGAACACCCCCCCCCCCCATCCTCCTTCCTGGACCCCAGATAGCCCCCCACCCTCCTCCCTGGACCCCGGACAGCCCCCCAGAAAGCCTCCCAGACAACCCCCCCCCCCCCCACACCCTCCTCCCTCAACCCCGGACAGCCCCCGGACAGCCCCCCGGACAGCCCCCCCCCCCCCCCACCCTCCTCCCTGGACCCTAGATCCCAATCTAAGATCTCTTCAAGATTCACCCTAAATCCCAACAGAAAAGAGGGTTTTAGAGCTTTGGAAGAAGATGAGAGAAGAGTGCAAACCCTAATTGAAAAGAGGGAGCAAGGAGAGGATTAGACTCACCTGGATCTTCAACCAGCACTTGATGGCACTCAAAATGCCCAAGTGATGTGTACGAGTTGACCCCACCTCAAACCGAGGCATGGTGTGGCCGGTACCACTCAAAGTGTCTCACTTTTATTTGAAATGGACAACATTTTAAATGAAAACAACAACTGACATACGAAAAACCGACCAAATGGATTCTGATTATGTTCATACTTTAGCACAACGATCCATGGGTCATTTTTGGCGTGTACGAGTAAAACCCGCCTCAATCCGAGGTGTGGTGTGGTCGGCACCCCTCAAAGTGTCTCTCTTTTATTTGAAATGGACATCATTTTAAGTGAAAACAACAACTGACATACGGAAAACCAACCAAACGCATTAGGATTATGTTGAAACTTTAGGAAAACAATCCATGGGTCATATGTGACATGTACGAGTCAGCCCCACCTCAATCCAAAGCACGATGTGGCTGGCACCACTCAAAGTGTCTCTCTTTTGTTTAAAATAAACATCATTTTAAGTGAAAACAACAATTAACATATGAAAAACTGACCAAATGCATTTGGATTCTGTTGAAAATTTAGGACAACTATCCATGGGTCATATGTGACGTGTACGAGTCAAACCCACCTCAATACGAGGCACGGTGTGGCCGGTATCACTCTAATTATCTCTCTTTTGTTTAAAATGGACATCATTTTAAGTAAAAACAACTAGCATACGAAAAACTGACCAAATGTATTCAGATTGTGTTGATACTTTATAAAAACGATCCATGGGTTGTATGTGACGTGTATGAGTCAACTCTTCCTCAATATGACGTGCGGTGTGGCCGAAACCACTCAAAGTGTCTCACCTTTATTTGAAATGGAAAACATTTTAAGTGAAAACAATAACTGGCATACGGAAAACCGACCAAATGCATTCAAATTCTGTTGATACTTTATGACAACGAT
Organism: Viscum album; assembly: GCA_963277665.1. Lineage (NCBI taxonomy): Eukaryota > Viridiplantae > Streptophyta > Magnoliopsida > Santalales > Viscaceae > Viscum > Viscum album. The sequence goes on along the minus strand of OY728164.1, from coordinate 2,026,785,987 downwards.
CCATGAGTCATATGTGACGTGTATGAGTCAACCCCGCCTCAATCCAAGGCACAGTATGGACGGTATCACTCCAATTGTATGTCTTTTGTTTAAAATGGACATCATTTTAAGTAAAAACAAGTGGTATACGGAAAACTGACCAAACGTATTTGGATTCTGTTGATACTTTATTTTGGGGTTAGCTTCTAATTTTTGAATTCAATCATGTATGTGTTATAGAAAATGAAATTTTGTATGTATTCTTAATTTTGTATAACCCACCCCCCTATACACCCCCACCCCCATGGACAGCCCCCCACCCCTGGACACCCCCACCCCCCAGGACACCCCAACCCCTTGTATGTCATATTATATATGTGTTATATATAATTCATAATTCTGTATGCAACATAATTAATTTTATATGTGTTATTGATTCATAATTCAGAATTCATTACATAATTCATTCTGCATGTATTCAATTGAGAATTCAATTAGGAATTCTGTATTGCATAGGGTAATTGGGTTCATATAAATGATTATAATTGTGGTACATTCCATGGTTATAAGAGTATCCAGTTTTTATGTGCTTTTGTGTGCTATAGCATGTGTTTTTGTTGCTGTTAAGAGTGTATGCAGGTGTATGTAGTTGAATGTGTAGTGGAGGATATTTTAGGTGGTTGGTCTACCAAATTCTAGAAATACACTATACCAACGGTTTACTAAAACTGTTGGTATAGTGTTGTACATATTTTTACCAATGGTTTTAGTAAACCATTGGTAAAACATGAAAATGATAGTATTTCCAATGGTTTTACAAACTATTGGGAATACTCCTGTATACCAATGGTTATTTAAACCGTTGGGAAACTAGGATTACACTACCTTTCCCAACAGTTATACTAAAACCATTGGTAATGGGCTATCCCAACGCCTTACTTACCAACGGTTTGCCAAACCGTTTGTATATAGTATACCAACGGTTTGGAAGCCTTTACCAATGGTTTGAAACCGTTGGTAAAGCCTTAGTTTCCAGTAGTGATGGAATTATTAGAAAGTACCGAATTGATTTAGCATGTAGTTAGATTTCAGTACTTGAGAATGAATCTAAGTTAGATTTTCCATCCATATTATACCTTGATGTCTCACATGTAGTTCATTTTGATAAATATTCATATTCATTTCTATACAACACACAATCATTGGGGAAAACATGTATCTTTTTATATCTCAATCCCATTGGGCATAATATTTTTTTCGCCTAATAATTGGAATCTGGAAGTTCGTTTCCTTTTGGAAGTAGCTCTTTTAAAAGCTCAAGTAAGTGAGAGAAACTTTTATCACTCCAACCATTTCTTTCTTTCAAGTTAATCAATCTCAAAACTGCTGATAACAATCTATATTCACTAAAACCTGAGAATAATGGTTTCTCAGAATCTCTATACAATCCTTCAAAAGTTGTTTTTTTTTTCGATGGTTTCAACACCTAAATCATGAATTAATTATTCAATAAGATCATTTGCCTCATTATGAATATTTTCATCAACATTAGATGTTGAATTTTCAGTTCTTTCACCATGTCAGATCCAACGTGTATAATTAAGGCAAAAACCATAGGAAATGAGATGATCCTTGATTTCTCCAGAATTTATCTTTCTTATATTCAAACACTTCACACAAGGACAGAAAATAAAATCTATGTTCTAAAGATTTTGTTTATAAAATTCTAAGAAATCATCAACTTCTTTTTCATATTCACTAGTGGTTCTTCATAAATTAATCCAATTATGATCCATTGAATACGTGATATCATAATATAATCAATGATATATTAAAACATTTAAAAATATATATATAAATAGATAAATTTTAAACATAAAAACTTATAATAAACTAATACTACCTTTATGTTATATCAAGTTCATTTTTTACTGTAATGTTATTTTCAAAATAAAGGTGAAAAGAGTCATTGAATCAACAATAATTCATGATTAATCATTCCAAATTCCAATCACAATGTCCCCTAACTTAATTCCTTTATCTTAACATTAATTTATTTTTTAATGCTATAAATTCTTTTAAAACACATGCCAAAAATTCTTAACATGTAAAAATTCTCAATTACATTGTTCATAATTCATATAAATTCATGAAACATCTTTGTAAACTATAAATGCTTTCATTTAATCCAAAACTAAACCATTGGGTAGATAATTCAATATTTCTATCACATAACCATTATTCAATTAATTTATCTTAAATGATAAAAATCAATTTATCATTCAAAAGTTCTCTTCAAACCATATATTAAATTTTCAACCTTTTTTAAATTCAAAATTCATACAGTTGTCATGTGCAAATCACTCAATACAAAATTATAATCCTTATAATTAATTTCACAATTTAATTTGTTTAAATATCAATCCATTTATAAAACTTAGTGTCAGAATCACACATAACATGCATATTACTCATATAAAAGAATTCAAATAATTTTAAAGTATATGACTAACATCACCAACCATTCAAACAATTAGAAATCTATGACATGAATGATCATCAATTTACTCCTAAATTAATAAAAAACAATAATTTCATAAACTAAAATGATATGAATGAATTAGATAATAACAGAATAAAAAATCCCCAACAATTGAGTAAACCCAAAGAGAAAATGATCCATTTAATACTATGATCTAAACATCTCAAGAGATATGTCACTTGAAGAAGATCAAAGATGACTAATGGAATATAATTATACTAATCAAAATTAAAAAAAATAAAAATCAATTTCATAAAAAAAAACCATTTGATAAATTTATCAAATAAGAAAAGTAATCAAAATAAACAAATTTTAATAACAACATTAATAATTAACAATCAATTTCATAAAAAAAGAATCAATAATTCAAAATTTAAACCAAATAATAACAAATTTATTTCTAAAATTTAAAAAATAACTTACAATATTCGGATTTAAAGATGATAAATTGAGCTGCAATCTGAATTTCCTCCTTCAAATTCTTTGGAATAATAAACTCTACAAGATCTAACAAAAATAGTTGTATATATGAATGATAATCATGAATGAACAAAAAAAATCAAACCTGATAGACGTGTGGTTGTAAAGAGGTTTCGGAACATGAATTACAAACGTAAACGAAGAAACAAAGATAGAGGATGAAATAATGAGAACCACTGATCGTGCAATGAATATTAAAATGGTAGGTAGAAATCAAAGAAAACAAGTTGTTGAGGTGGTTCAGGTGGACTTTGGCATCGTCACAGGTCAAGAGAGATGAGATAAAACAAAATGGAATTAGGGTTTTGAGTGGCTAAACACTCAGATTATTTTTTTAAAAGATTTTTTAGCATCGATTCTCTAAAAACCAACACTAAAACATTTTTATTTTTATTTTCGGCGTCAGTTTTTACATAAACCAATTCTGAAATAATTTTATTGGGTTTTCTATGTTGGTTTATAGTAAAACCAACGTAGAAAATATAAATTTTTTGTTTTTAGCATCGTTTGGTAGGAAAACCTACGCCAAAAAGCATACGTTTTTAAGTTTTCAGCGTCGATTTTAATTAAAAGTGACATCGAAAATTATTTTTTTAACTATTCTACCTCAGTTTTTTAGAAACCAACATAAAAACCATGATGTCAAATCCATCATTTCTTCTAGTTTTTGTAATTTATTCCTCCTCCTTTGTGTTTTGAATTAATGACCACCATTGATCAATATCTCCTAATAGATGATAAACTGTCACGACAACCTTCTCCCTTTCATTACTTTCCAAAGTGAGAAATATCTTCTCTAATCAACTTGTCCACTGCTCTGCTACTAATGGGTTTTTAGTCCCATTAAATGATGGAGGTTGTTGTCGCATAAAGCGATCTAACATTGCTCTTCTACGTTGTGGACTAGGATGCTCCATACGGGTAAGGTTATTGTTCATATCCTGAGTCAGCTATCCCAGTATGGTTATAAGTTGTTCAACACCAGTCGTAGCTCCAATTTGACATCATTATCTTGCATAAGAGGGAAATCCTTACATGGGATGTGTGTATTGATACAGTTCTCATTCCTTTCACTGGGCACCATTTCTAAATAATGACATACACTATATTAGGTTATAAATCATAATGTTTAATCTTAAACTAGAAAAATACTCAACGTGAATTGAAATTTTATGCATAGTTAATATCATAATCATAAACATGGTTTCTTTGGGGACATATTTACTATTAAATCCTTCATAATATTTTATAAAGAAAATGTGACTTATCCTAATCATATCCCTTGAGAGTGTCAAACCAAGTGCGTAGTAAAGCTCGTTTTCATGTACCAGGTTACCTCGAGTCAAGAATTTGACACCTTGTCAGAGTTGTTACCCCTAGGTACATCTGTGCCATAACCACGTCCACTTGTAATATCCAGACAGTGATGTATTTCTAGAAATATCCACAAAATCTATACCTTACCAAAATTCTAGTATGTTCTTTTATTCTTATACTCAAAGTCTATATTAGGGTTGTGTTCTCTAATATATGTTTTATAAATCTAGTATCCAAGTTTTCTATTAAACTTCCTCTGATACCAACTGTAGAGACCCCGACCCTAGTTTCCCAGAGTCAGTGACTTACTTAATTATATTAGCATAATAAACAAGGAATTCATATCCTGAAGAACTGAATAGTTTAGTAGTTTTGGAAAACCAGATACAAACATAAGTTTTACATCACAACTTTGAAAGGAAATACAATATATAAATTCCGTTGAAAATATCTATAACTCCTAGATTATCCCTACAAGTCATTCATAATATTCATCTTCGTATCTTGGGGGAAAATAAAACATAAGAGAGGGGTGAGCTCGGATGTTCATTAAGGTTAAGTAATACGGTGAAAGTTATCATAAACATAAACAATAATTCATGGTGAATAACTAAAAACACAGGTCAATAAAACATAATCTTGAGCATAAAATGGTAGGAATAAAAGGTGATTAAATAATGCCATCGTAAAGCATAACCATGGATATTCTACTAGTCGAATAATCACATTGACTATCAATTCATAGTTTCATAATGATGGAATTCATAATGTCGGACATCATAATCATATTGTCAAGGCCTCAGCCACCACACATGATGGGTAAAAACCTAGTCTACTTTGCCTCATGATACCTACCAATGCATCGAGGGGCTATAGAGGGCCCCAATCATCACTTACTAAGTCCAATTAATTACTCATATAAATGGGGTTAAACATAAACAACATATACATATGAAATGTAAATAACTTTCCCTAATGTGTAAACATAATCACTAATCATTCTGAGTAGTATGGTGAATGGTATCAAGATAGCACATTTACAGTTAAACTGATCATAAACTATTTAATAAAATATGTTGGATGATAAACATATGATATAAATCTCAATAAATCATAAAATTCAATAGATGTGTTGAAGTAAATGAAAATACTATAATAAAATCATCGAGAAATTCTTGAGAGAAATACCCCTTTTACTTTGCAAAGAAGATTTGTTTTGGAAAAATCATTTGTATTTGTCATAATTTTTTTTATAAAACCATAAATTAAAAAATATTTTTTTCATTAAAAATTATTGAATAAATAAAAATAATGGAGTCTTAAAACATATAATGGATGGTACTTGAAAATGTGTAAGAAATTGAGAAGTTCCCTTTAATCGGGTTTGCTTATCGGGAAGAATTGGGAATGGAACCTTGTAAAACATGTATTTTCCCATAAAATAAAGAAGAAATGATATGGATATATGAGTTTTGAACATATATATAGAATATATAATAAGTAAAAAAAAGAAAAAATCATTACATTGGGGTAAATATAGTGAAAGAATAACCCGAAGGAAAAAATGAATGTTCAGGTAGAATCTCTTACCTTATGTTAGAACGTGTTTTTAACTTGACCTTAATGTTCTGGATAATAAAATTAAATCCATTAATTAATTAATTTATAACCTTTTATACATGTATTAGATTCATTATAGTTTTATTAAGTTCATTTATATCCCTATTGATGAGTTATATAGTTTAATTTCATCATTCTGGAGCATTTGTTTTCTTGGTTTTCATGATCGGTCTGCTTGTTTGTAAGTAATGGAGTTCATGTGAAATCGGTTCAATTCTCTATAATTGGAATTATATGTTATTAATGAACATATAGAAGTATTATTGATTTTATATATTGTTTTGTTCCAAGATATGAGGATGAATCATTAGATAACATGTTAATGATATTTGTTTTGATTAATTTAAGTGGTTTTAGATCACAATGAACTCATTTTGTTTTATCATTTAGTATTATGTAAATATTTTAATTACATAACATAAAAAATGGCTGTAATATATATTTTAAAATCTATTTCATCCATTAAAATGTTTTGATGAACAGCCTTGAATACGGTGAAGGAAAATGAAAATGTGTCGTCCTTGAAGGCGATAAAACAACACCTCATGGTCGGCGTTTCCATTTTTGGAATAAAATGGAGGGAAAGAGGGGCTTGATGATGTATTATTACATTAGCATAATAACATTATAGTATATTTAAGTTATTGTAGTTATTAATCCATTTGGATGAGGGCAGGTGAGGAGAGAATAAGAAAATAAAAGAACTTGAAAATAAATAAAAAGAAAAGAAAGAGGTTTTTACCTCTTGATTTCTCCTTCTTGAGAAACTACTTAAGGGGATTGGTTTTGATCTTTTGAGGATACCAATATCTTCTGGACATAGGGGATGGTCTTATAAATAGTACTAGAAATAATTTAGATAAGGCTCAAATCTTGGAAGGTGTGAGAAGAAAAGGTGGTGAGGGTGGTATTTATAGTGGAGGAGATGAGTGTTTTTTGAATATTTTATTTATTTCTTTATTATTTTAGCTCAAGACTATCAATATTGAAGTTCTAAAGGATCAAATAACAACTTAGAATGGTGTTTGAATCAGTTGTTTACCTTTTATAAGTTTCAAAACTTTTATAAACTTAACCCCTGTAACCTGTTAAGATTTATTTCTTTATCAACTTTTAGTAAATACTCATGCATGCAAAAGTAGGAAAGAAAGTAATGCACACAAGATTTACAAGGTTCGAACTCAGTGTGAGAACCTAAATCTTTTCCATAGCCACTTCCATGGGTCTATAGAAATCCATTATTATGAAGAAGTGAATACAACTTGTGTCAACTCCCGTTAGACACCTTTTATCTCCCAATAGGAAAGATTATAATGATTCTCGTCAATTTACAATGTTTTCTTATAAAAAATTGATCCAAACAAAAGAATAAAGACTTTGTTGAAACTGATCCACAATTTCTCAGTCTGAATCCTCAGTCTGATTTGTCTGGATCCGAATTTCTCAATTCAATGAGTCTGGATCTGATTCTCTCAATATGATAATTCTGGATATAATTCTCTCAATACAATGAGTTTGGATCCAATAATCTCAATATGATGGACTCAATACAATGACCTCATTATCAATCTATAAAACTAAAACTTTTCTCAAAAACTCAGTATGATTTTTCTCCGTTTGATCAACTCAATACGATCTTCTCAATACGATCTCGCTTAATCCACTAAACAAACTTTTAGTTATCTGATCCTCCTCATGAGATCTTTGTCCAGTAATTACTTTCTCTTGATTTCTTCAGTACTCTTCCTTTTTTGCTTACATGAAAGTCACTAATGAAAAAATGATCTGAGCAAGTATTTATAGGCGACTTGGAAAACAAAAGAGGGAATCTTGAAAACTTTCTTTACTTTCTCAAATTTCAAAAACTCCAAGAAACACTCGCATTCAAACTTCAACTTTGACTTCTTCAACCCTCCTTAGATTTCTCCAAGATTTATGCAAAATTGAATTTCAATTTTGACCTCTTCAACTATTCTGGAATCTTATTTTGAGTCTTCCTCATAATTAGCTCATTACAAATATGCTTCCTTCTCAGCTCATTATGATTTATGTTTCTTTCTCAGATCATTATGATTTTTGTTTCTTTCTTAGCTCATTATGATTTTTGTTCCTTTCTCATCTCATTAGGATTTCTATTTCTTTCTCATCTCAATATGATTTCTATTTATTTCTTAGCTCATTACGGTTTCTATTTTTTTCTCATCTCAGTCCAGTGGAATCCTCATTACAATGGAATTCCCATTACAATGGAATTCTCATTAGGATGGAATTCTCCTTACGATGGAATTCCCATTACAATGGAATTCCCATTACGATGAAATATCCATATTGAAACTCTGAAATTATTCAAACCTCTCCACCATTTTTTCTAAAGATTTTATCATGATAATTTTCATGATTTGTGAGAACTTCTTGATCAAAATAGCATCATCTGATTTGATTTTATTTATAAATTATGAAAACTTTCTAACTCCTGACTTCATTTTCTTCAAAAAAAACTCTTCATCATCATTATGATTTCTTCATTCAACGACTTCTTTATTTCTCTTATTATGGTAAAGACAAACTTCCAACAAATAAAAATTTATGCCTCCAATTATTTTTAATATGATGATATAAATACAATGCAGATAGATCCGATACTTTGAGTCTGGAAAAACAATATTTCTTTAAAACAAAACTTTTCTCCCCCTTTATATTTGGATTCAAACTTTCAGCAACTTTCAAATTTCTTACAAATCTCATTACGATGGACTGGGTCTGATTGCTAAAAAACAAAAACATTTTTATACAAAAATGTTAGTTTTCAACAAATATAAAAACTTTGTTAAAATAATTTATCACAAAGGTTCTTTAATCTACCCATTTGGATTTGTTTTCAATCCTCGTTAACAACTTTTTACAACTCTCAGAATTTTTTTACAACTCAACTTTTATAAACAACTCATGTTTTTTTTACTTTTATCAAAACACAGTCCTTCTCAAAAGAGAGTATCCAGACACCACACTATTGGATAAAATAATTTATTTAAAGGAATTTCATCCCTCGGTGCCAACCAAATTTTACGGTCATGTAATGATAAAATTCCCCTTACTTTATCTTTTCCTCTCTCACTTTTTTTCTCTCCCCCGTTATATGATAACCACAACTTTAGATTCATAAAAGAAAGATAAGTAAAAAATTCTTACAAAGTAAAAAGTTTTTATTTTCTCTCCCCTATTTTCAACATAATACAAATCATGGTGGGGGACTTTCTTATGAGGTTTAGGAAGTCATGGGAGGAGGCTGAATATGAATTTGCAGCCTCAATTCCAAAAACATGTCTTTCGACATTGCTTTTGTAAAGATATCACCAATTTGATACCTTGTTGAAATGTATTCCAGCAAAACATCTCCAGCAAAAACTTTCTCTTTTATAAAGTGAAACTTTATATCAATATGTTTTGATCTTGAACGTTGAACATGATTTTTTGAAAGATCAATTTCACTTTGATTATCATAAAGTATCTTTAATGGTTTATAAGTACTTTCTTTCAAATCTTTCAGTTGAACTTTCATCCACAATATTTGAGTACAAGCTTGAGTAGTTATAACGTATTTAGATTCTGTTGTTCTCAAAGTTACTGAACTTTGTTTATTACTATGCCAACTCATACAACATTCACCCAAGAAAAATGTTCCTCCTGAGGTTGATTTTATATCATTACAATCTCCAACCCAAGCGGCATCAGTATAACCATGAAACTTCATATCACTATTTATTTTATATAATAACCCATGTGAAGTTGTTTCTTTGACATATCTCAAAGAAAATCACTGCCAACATATGTAATTCTTTTGGATTACTTTTATACCTAACACACAAAGTCACAACATAAATAATATCAGGTCTTCAGGCTGTAAGGTAAAGGACACTTCCTATCAGCTTCCAAAAATCATTTTGATTCACACTTTTTTTGGACTCATCTTTACTCAAATTTGTGCTCATAGATATAGGATTAATAACTTCTTTGGTTTCATACATTCCAAAATTCTTCAATAATTCCATGACATACTTTTATTAAGATAAGAAAAAGTAATTTTTTTGGACTTGTAAACCAAGGAAAAAATTTAATTCTACTAACATTGACATTTTAAAATTCTTTTTCATTTCCTCAAAAAATTCTTTACAAAAAAAATTTTCATCCCAAAAAAAATTATATCATCCATATAAACAATTACAATTAGAGTTTTGGAGTCAACATTTTTCACATACAAGTTTTTATCAACTTTTCCTTTAGAAAATTTCAACATTATCAAACAATTGTCAAGTTTAGAATACTATGCAAGTGGAGCTTGTTTTATCCCACAAAAATCTTTCTTCAATTTAAAAACTTTGTTTTTATCCTCATCAAGTAGAAACCCACAAGGTTCTTAAATGTAAAATTTTTCCTCAATATCACTATTTAAGAAATATGACTTTACATCCATCTGATAAACTTTGTAATTTAGATGGGAAGACACTGCAAGAAACATTCAAAATAGTTTCTAGCCTTGAAATGGGGGAAAAGGTTTCATCAAAATTCACACCTTCCACCTATGCATATCCTTTACAAACAAGTCTTGCTTTGTTTCTTAAAACTTCTCCATGCTCATTTAATTTGTTTCTATAAACCCACTTTGTTCTAATAATATTTTTATTTACTGGACATGGAAAAAGTTCTTATGTTTTATTTTTCTCAATTTGATCCAACTCTTCATTCACATCATCCACCCATTATTTGTGTTGAATAACTTCTGAAACTGATTCTCGTTCAACTTTTGAGATAAGTGAAGTCTGATTTTCTAATCTCAAATTCCTTCTGGTCTGAACCAAAGCCTTATGATTCCCAATAATATTTTCGAATTCAATGTGTTTTTGTAAGGTATGAAATTTAAAAGTTTCTTTTCCAGCTGGAATTTCCTCATCACACGATTCTTATGAATCTTGATAAAGATGTTTTAAATTACTTTCACTATTATTGTAAATATCCAGTTTAACCTCCTCAACATTCTCAACAAATTTTTTTAAGTAACTTTGATTTTCAATTACCTTCACATCATATGAGTCCACCAACTTTTTTAAACATTTGTTCCAACATTTGTAACTTCTTATATTTGGTGAATAACCCATAAAAGTTCCTTCCTCATCTTTCTTATCAAACTTTCCCAAATCTGGATTTTTTACTTTGAGAAAACATAGACTTCCAAAAACTTTGAAGTATTTCAATGAAGGTTTTTTGTTATAACACATTTCATAAGGAGTCGTGTTAGTTTTTGGTCTCAACAAGCATCTATTTTGAACATATACAGTAATACTAATAGCTTCTCTCCAATAGAATTTTGAAAGTTTGTAGTTTGATAACATACTTTTTCCCATTTCCACCAAACTTATATTATTTCTTTTTACTACTATATTTTGTTGTGAAGTATATGGAGAACTATACTGATGTTTGATACAATGATTTCTCAGATATGTTTCAAAAGTATTGTTTGTGAATTCAGTACCATTATTTGTTCTCAGCTTCTTTATAGAAACCCTCATTTCTTTCTCAACATATTTTCTGAAGAATTTGAACATTTCAATAGCCTCTGAATTGTGCGTGATAAACATGATTTTTGTCATCCAAGTGAAATTTTTATTAAAATTGATAAAGTATAAATATTATTTTATTTATTGATGTCTCATAGGCCCACATAAATCAGAATGAATAAGCCCAAGTGGTCTGGTAGATTAAATCTCAACTCTTTTATGACTTTTGTTAGTGATCTTACCTATTTGAAAAGTTACACACACATATTCTTCTCTTCTTTTCAATTATGGTAATTTTTGAATGACATAAAATTTAGAATGTTTGCTCATGCTTTTCTGTACAAGGTTCCCAAGTCTCTGGTGTCATAATTTGTTTTTATCTTCATCACTCACGTAACAAGAGTTGTTAAATTCTCCTGTTCTGAAGATATTCTCACTAGTTCTTTCTCCTTTTGTAATAACTTTTCCATCTTTCACACTTTTGATGACACAAGAATCATTTCTGAAGATTACTTTTTTCCATCATCACAAATTTTAATTACACTAAGTAAGTTATGTTTTAGCCCATCAACAAGTAAAACTTTCTTAGATTTCAATTTCTCTACTTCAATCTCTACCGTTCTGATTCTTCTGATTTTTAAGGAACTATCATTACCAAAAGTAACTTCTACTCCATCATGACGTTCAACATGTTTCAAAATTTTTATATCACCTATAATATGTGAAGAATAGCCAGTATCAAGTACCATGGTTTGTTCTTTTTATTTTCTTTCAAAGTTGTCTCAACAACATAGGCACTTTCTTAAACTTTCTTCATTCTAACTTCCTTTTCAATTCTATTATAAGACACTTGTTCAGGAAGGAGTGTCATAATTTTTTTAGTATGATGACCATCCTTATCAAATCTTCCACAAACTTATTCGAGACATTCAAATATTTTTTTTTGAATGTTTCTAACATCTTGAGAATTCACCTTTTCAAATTTCTGTAAGTTGGGAAAGTTGATCATTCTAATTTTTCTATTTCTTCCACTTCACTCAAACATTCTTTTGGGTAAAGAGAATTTGTGCCAAGAATTATAAGCTTTATGCCCATAGATTTCACAACACCATCAATAGTCATCAAATCTTGATTTTCTATTTAAGAAAGATCATTCTCTGTAGAAATTTTTTTGAGGTTGATGACTTCTTTCTTCTTTAACATACTCAGGTCGTGGATCATCTTTCCTCTGGGGTGATTTTTCAACTTTTGTAGATGTGATAGGTTTCTCACATCCTTTTTCCACCCAATATTTCCCAACACATTTTATGAAACTTTAAATATTAAAATAATTAGATAAAACATTTTTTTAGTGAGTGAAGATTTCACTTGATTCTTGCATTCAACCTTCTCAGCTACTTTAGAAGTATCATATTTTACTTCTGATGCTTTGTAGAAGTTTTAATTCATCTTCCTCAAGGTACTTTCAGACTCAAGAAGTTTTGATTGAAACTTGTTAACTCATTCTTCCTTAGTTTTCAGCTTCTTACTAAGATTTTCAACCATCTTTCCTTGTTCATCAGTTCAAAGTTTCTAACTTAAGATCTCTTGTATATATTCTTCCACCAGCTTGATAACATCTGTTCTTCCATAAACAACCACTTCATAATCTTTCTTTATAACTCTGATTTCTTTCTTTAGATATTTGTTTTTCTCAAGACATGCAACAAGTTCTATTATGAGTTAATACTCTCTATAAGATTCTTCACCACCTTCTTCATCATCTGAGAAATCTTTTGTTTTCTCAACTTTTGCAATGAAGGTTCTGAATTTCACTAAACTTTAATCTTAAGAAGAATTTTTGTTAGTTGAGTCTGATTCAACTTTCTTACTCAACATACTTCTTTTGTTTCCAGTGAACTTCTTCTTGTATTTATTGGATGAATTTTCTTCTTTATCATTTTTGTTCCACTTTTTCCATCGAGATTTTTCATCAGAATCATCTCAATATTCTCCAACTTTCTTTTTCAGGAAATTCATAGCAAATTGTCTGATTCTACCACACTCAAAACATTTGATAGGAAGTTTAAATTCATATTTTCCTCTTCCTATCCAATAGTTTTTAGAGATAAGAGACATAATCTCATCGTTCAATTCATCATCTTCCTTATCTTCAGAATCACAAGGATTGTCTTCTTCAACATCTTGGATTTTCATCTTTCTCATAGCTTCAAAATCCATTTCATCTTTCATATTATTTTTAAATATGGGAGCTTTCCTTATTTCATAAGCAATAAGAAAGTTATGCAATTCATCAAGAGATAAATAATCCTTATCTTCTAAAGAAGAAATTTTAGAATCAAACATGTCCAAAAAGTTTTTCATAAGTTTCTTCACAATTGTAGAATCTTACAGGACATCTCTAAATCCTATGATGTTATAAACAATTTCATTTACTCTGGTGAAGTATTCGTCATTTTTTTTTCATCTCTCATTCTGATGTCTTCATACTCACTACGCCGGATTTGTAACTTTGTTTTCTTAACTTTAGTATTCCATTCGAAAACACTTTTCAGCTTGTCCCATATAGTTTTTAAAGTTTTGAGACCCATCACCTTCTGATAAACATTCTCTGATAAGGACATAAAGATTTCATTTGTAGTCTTTCCATCAACTTCTATATATCTCTTATCAACAAATGTCATGGGAGAATATTTCTCAATATGTGGAAAATTAATAGTAACAACATCAACAAATTCCAGGCCAAGAGATAGAATATAAGGAATCATACTATTTTTCATCCATAATAATTTTTGTCATAAAATGTAGGAATTACTCTATTGTTGACAAAATTTATATTATCCATTATAAGGATTCAACAAGGGTACCTGGATCTAATACCAATTGAAGTTTCAAAAGATCGAATAACAACTGAGAAGGGGGGTGAATCAGTTGTTCACCTTTTATAAGTTTCAAAACTTTTAGAAACTTAATGTAACACCCCAGGTAAATAAAGAATATGAAATTTTTATATTTATATATATTTGTGAATAAAATATTAATATTACTTTAAAGGGAATGCTATGCTCGATGGTGTACCCAATACACGACAATGAGTTCCTTTGAAATCTTATGTTGCACTCTAATAATAAAATAATATTATTTTAAATTGTAGTTAACGTCTAGCCATTGTAATGGAGGGAATGAACAGAACTAACTACAAAATGATTATATATTTTTTTCAAATATTTTTACTTTTTACAATAAATTTTAGAGTATTAAAAATGCGAATGAATCCAATTTTAAGCGTAAACATTCTAATATTCTTTAAAAGGTCGATTAACCGCCTTTTGATGGCGAACCTCTTTTAAATCCACTTTTTGAAAATTTTATGTGTTATATTTGACAAAATAAAATTCTTCTTTAGGATCGGGACATCAAAATTTACTTTGTGTAAATTTTTGGTATTTTTCCGATAAAGTTCATTTTTTAATGAATAGTGAAAAATGTTGTATTTTAATTCAAAACCTCTTTTTAATATAATTTATTTATATGATTAGATTATATTTTTAATTGGTTTTAAATTTAAATTAGAATATATTTTTACCATTTAATCCAATAGTGGTCATTGGAATTAATTTCTCTTTGAAATTGGACTTAAACTAGTGTCAATCTTTTAATATATATTATTTTTTAAAAACGCGCTATTTGTTTTGACAGCGGGAATTAATTATTAAATTAATTAATGCAAATTATATGATTTGAATTTTGTAAAATAGACATCATTTTTGAATTCAGAATATCAAATATAGCTTAGGGTGAATTTTTGGTATTTTTCTGAAAAATTTCAATTTTTGATGAATAGTGAAACCACTAAGTGGTAGTTTAAAAACTGATTTTTCGTTTAAATGAAACTTTACCACTTCTGTGATTTGATTTTCAAAAATCCTACATACATTGTTGTCATTAGGATGTAAAATGTGGTTCAATGGGATTAAAATAATTTTTTTTGTGAATAGTAACTTTTAAGTTTTTAATCGCGATTAGAGGTAATTAGTGTAAATTAAGGTAAAAATAATGTTTTAATAATATGAAATGACCTAGACACATGTCCTACCCTTATTGTATGTGTCATGGCCGACCAATAAAATCCATGGGTCAACTTGGGGACCCCATGTAGCCACTTTGGTAGGAAAATGACATAAATAACTTTTTATTTAAAGTTAAAATAAAATGTCACAAGCATGAGTTTTTTTACTAAAACAATTTTTAAATGGGGTTATACAAGTCATATTTTTGACTATAAATATTCATTAGAAATCTAAAAAGATTTCCTACATCATGATATTTTTTTATAATTTTTAGACATTAAATAAATTAAATTATTTATGACATCATGATGATGCAGCGATTACCTCATTAATAAAGGATTTAAATAAAATGAAAATATAATGTTAAAACTATAGCTTAAATTTGTCAAAGACCTATTAAATTAGTATATTTCTAACCCTTACCACCTTATCCTAGAAATACATCAATGTGTGACCTTTAAAATTCAAAACTCATTTGAAAATAAAGTAACATTTTGTAACTTTCCAAGAGTGCCCCTCCTCTCCTCTTATAAAAGGCCCCCACCTCTACCACCTTACCCACACATCTCAAGCCTTTGGCTCGGACAAACCCTGCTCATTTTTTCTCTCCACATCCCTCTATTACTCCTAGAAGCCTCACTTTGGGCATAAATCTTCCCAAGGAATCCTTTGAGCTAAAATCAAAGAGAGATACCCGATTTTAAGGTAATGTCTTCACTTGTGTTCTTTTGTTTTATTTTGCTTCTCTAACCCCCTAAACTCTTTTTATTAATTTATTTTGTAACAACTCCAGTATCTTCAATATACTAGGATGTTGTTATAATAATTATTCGAGCTACACTTACACACACCTACATCTAATAGTTAAAGAACATATTGTTTCTGTGGATGGTGAATTTCTGCCTCACGAAACAATGATTGTTCAATATTCTTTTAACACCCTCAAAGGTGGACATTAAGATGTCACTATATTTATATATGATATATAATATGTTTATGTTTTACTTAATCTTCTGTATTTTTCATTTATGTCATACCTTTATGGTTTCCATTATGGTTAAACGTGATATCTTCATTTTAGGAAGTGCGGACTACCGCCCCCTCAAAGTGATTTGATTCGTTAATACCATATGTGGTACATATAAAGGATAGATTTAATGATATTATATATTATACCATACTGGAATTATAATACTATTATGTATCATTATGTTTTAATTCCATTAAATAAGAAATAGAAATGGAAGTAGCGTTCATGCGTACGTACGGCTTACCGTCTCCATGAACGGTGCATTTCATTTCTTACCTCTAAATGTTATGTAATATTATAAATGCATGTATATAATGGATATATATGATATATATGATATCTAAATAATTAATATAATTTTGGATATAATATATATTTTACCACATGAACAACTTGTAATTATAAAGAGTTTATTTTTGACTCAAGTAGCAATGATCTACAAAACGACCATTATTAACTTAAATAATTACATAGTGTTAATAGCATGGTATTAAGTGATATAAAAGGAATAATGAACTTGAAAAAGGTTCTTAATCAAGTATAAATTAACCCAAGTTTATTATTCAGGAGGTTAAAGAACGATCGAGTCAAGTTGGACCCGAGGTAAGGGATCTTACCCCTCTCTTTCTTTTTTAAGTACACTCTTTTATGTCATTCCTTTTAAGCTTATATTTCTTATGATTGGGATGTTATTTTATATTAATCTTATTTTAATTTTTATGTTCATATGATGAAAGACCCTATTTTCTCTCATCAATCCATTTTGGAAGTTTTAATTGGCGTCGTTAGGCTGCCGAAATTTCGTAAGGGGCTTTTTATCTCACTTTGTGTTTTCGTGAGATTCATGATACATTTGCCAATATTTCCTTTTGAGTGGTATATGTACTATCCATTATTCTACTATTTGTGTAACATACTTTCTTTTATAAGTATTTATATCAATGTTTTATAGTCTTTCTTTCATGGGGTGTACTTTTCGAAAGTTACCCAAATCGGTAAGGGAACCTTTCACCCTCCTCTTTTTAAAAGACTTCTTTTGTTATGTCTTTTACTTTTCATCTTATTATGTGGGGATATGTTCTTATATATCCTTATTTCCGTAAATTTTATGTCCAAGTGATGAGATACCCTTTATCTCTCTCATCAACTCTTTTCTAAAATTTGATGTGACGTCGTTAGGCTGTCAATGGAACTTCTTAACCCAATTTCGATTTCTTTGGGTTCAACATGTAGTTATTGAATATGTCATCCTTTGAATATGTGTGAATAACCTTTGATTATTTTACACTTAATATCCACTTATATTGGGTGTATTTATATTTGTCACACGTAATTATGAGATTGATTTATCCTTAATTTAAGGATACCATCTTTATAATGGATTTCATCTCAATTTACATTTCCATTGATACTTCATTGTTATTATGCACCAATTCACTCTTATATGGTGTATATACTGTCCTTTGGAATATTATATCATGAATCTCTTTATTCTCATGATATTATAAAGTTTTGATTAAATGTTATTCCTCAATTATTGTATTCAAGTGTCTCTCATTTTGTTAAAAACTCTTTAACTAAAATATCATTTTAAATGTTTTAATGATTTATTCTTATAAATATTTCTCATTAATATCCATGTTTTCAAAATGGTTTTAAGGATTTATTTATATGGATATTAATGGTTTAAAATGTTAAAATATTCGATGTGGTATGGGACACTTTGATTTAAAAATCTCTTTATTAAATGTTTTAAATGGTTTTGAAAATGGTTTTTAGAATGGATTCATTATTTCAATATCTTAAAACGTTATATTGTTATTGCAATGTGGGAATGTTATATTTCCTTTATGTTTAAGTTATGTTCTATGATTATGTTATGGTTCTTGGTCATTGTTATGAAGACGGGTGGTTCCGTGATAAACTAAGGGCAGGTGAGCCCGATATAGCTCTCCAATGCATTGGGTAACGCGAAGGAGTTAAACGTTAAGGTTTATCCAAAGAGATTTAGGGAATATATTGTGATGGTATTCCAAACGTAACCAAGAGGGTTACTCCCTATGTAATAATGTTATGAATGCCTCAAGTTACCTTTATGTCTTATGAGTTCTATGATTTATTCATGATTTTATGAGGTATGTTAAGTGCTTATGTTTTATGGGTAAAGTACGATTTCATTCTTATGTATATATGTACTCATGTTTCATTTCCATACTTTTTATAACCCTTACTGAGCTTTTTATGCTCATCCCAAGTTTTTTTGGAATGTTTTTCACAGGTCAAGGGAATGGTACATGATATGATGATAGTGTCAAGGAAGTGTCAAGAAAGAATCCATGTTTTATTTTAAATATGTTTCCATTGATGGGAAAAATGAATACTATATTTTATGTAACCACTTTGTTTAAATGTGGAATGTAATGTAAGTTTTATGATCTAATTCTCTAAAACTCTAAACCTAAAAAGATTCTCAATGTGTAATCTTGTAATAACTCAAGATTAAGTAAGGTTTAAGGCTGGGGCCTTATACTTAACCCCTGCAACCTGTTAATATTTATTTCCTTATCAACTTTTAGTAAATACTCATGCATGAAAAGTAGGAAAGCAAGTAAAGCACACAATATTTACAAGGTTTGGCCTCAGTGTGAGAACTTAAATCCTTACTATAGTCACTCTCATGGTTCTATGGAAATCCATCATTATGAAGAAGTGAATACAACTTGTGTCAACTCCCTTTAGACACCTTCTATCTTCCGATATGAATAATTATATTGACTCCTGTCAGTTTACAATGTTTTCTTATAAAACAATCACTACTGGAATAAGGGTTTTTTACAACACTTATATACCAATAGTTTTCTTAAATCGTTGGTAAAAAGGAGTTTTACCAATGGTTGGCTTAAACCGTTGGTAAAACCGAGTGCAGGACACCCTTTACCAACGGTTCTAGTGAACCGTTGCTAAAGGGGGTCTAAATTTCCCCCCCTTTACCAATGGTTCTTGAAAACCATTGGTAAATGTTTTCCCCAATAACACCATGCGGCCCTTCTCCTCTCCCCCATTCGAACATAACTTTAATTTTACAGCAGCCCCCGCGATTAGAGCACCTCTCCCCCATTCGGACAACACCTCTCTCGGGTTCATCTCGGTTCCTCCATCCGAATGGTTGGAATCTTGGCTTCCCCCATCCAAGCTTCTGAATCTTCATCTGAACCATCCCAAATTAGGTATTTTATTAAGTGGTACCTTATTTTTATTATTATCTATCTAATATTTCAGTTTTAAGTTTTGATTTTGATGTGTATCTGTTTTTTTTCTGTTTTGATTTAACCTAGAAAACCCTTTTAAATTTTTTCTCTAGAACCATAGAAAACCCTTTTAGATTTTTTAGTTGTCGCTTTAATTTATCATATAATTATATTAAAATGTTATATAAATATACTGGATAGTTATAGACCTCTCGGTGGTCACCTACATGAATTGTATCTCACGCATTGTTCGAGATTCCATTGGGTACCTGGATAAACTACATGATTATATGTTTAGATAAGGGGAATCACCATTTTATAGATGCATGAATACTCATATGACATATGATGGAGCATGTAGCATATGATTGGGTTGTAGCTCAAGAAGCTAGGTCGAATTTTAGAATTTATTGAGCCTCTTGTATAGTAATACTTCCTACTAGTTATAACTATGTTTTTCTTCTTGATACATGACATACATTACCATCATTAGGTTTATGATTCTGTTATTAGTTGGTATTACTGATTTGGTTATTTTTATCCATTTCCAATATTTTCCCATTTTTATCTTTCTTCCAATTTTTAACTGATAATATTAAAATTGTGAAACTTAGGTAATGAGGGAATAGTATCCCCCCAGACACACCAAAGGCTCTCACTATTAGTCAATAACATTTGGAATTTTGGTAGATGTGCTTGAGGCCATGTGGCCATCTGGGTTTGGGTCACTAATGAGTGGCATCCTAGTTTGGGACGTCACAATTCCTGGATATCCTTTTTATAGGTGTTTCTAATCAAATCCATACCTATAACTATTGAAGGTCCCTCTCCATAATCAATTGGGACATGATTCATTGAATATATAGAATCATACAGTCGTGTTCTCACCTACATGTTTCACCTACATCATTCAGAGTGTGTATCCTAGTACTTACCTTAAAACCACCATAAATCTTGTGTTTCTTTATTTTTTTTATCAGAATGGTTTTTCTATATTTTGTTTTTTGGGTTACACATTAGTTATCTATTTCTAATTACTTCCATATTTGTTTTCATTATAGGAAATGAAACCCATTGAAGAGATGCGGCGGAAAAGGATGACAGAAAATAATCATCGCATGGCACAGATGGGCGTTCCTCCACTCATCCCTATTGTGAGTATTTTATTTCAAATATATATATTTCAATAACTTATAATATCATGTGTTTACTTTTGTGTTAACTTTTTTTTAGGATCCACCCCCTTGACGAGAGATATCTGACGAGGAGCCTGATATTTCTCCCAGTACAGAGGCTGGTGGTAGGAGGGTGGGTGGTGTCAGAGTTAAACGATCATCTGGTGGTCCTGGTACTGAGGTTGGTGGTACGAGGGCTCGTGGTGCGAGAGTTAGACGATCCACAGGTCATACCTGATTGGACTATTCCCCTACCATAGATGTATCTTCTACACCCCATTTTGATTCTGGTGTGTCTTTAGGGACACACGGGATATTTAGGCCTCCGATGTTTACACCACCATTTGGCCAAATGTCTGTGCCATTATCTTTTGTTTCTGGTTCATTATCTCCGAGCTATTATATTCCACCTTCTTCGACTCCTACTCTGACATAGTATGTGGATGAGGAGCCTACACTGAGGGACACTCCACCTGTACAGGATATTCCTTCAACTTCTGCACATCCAGTGACGCCCATTGATCTGATTACCACAAGTATATTTATATAACTCTAACAAATTTTTATACCAAAAATTATTTTTATTATAACTTGTACTGATATTTTTTTTCTTTAATAACATATTCATCTACTGATAGGAGGCGTGGGAGGAGGCATACTCACTTGCGTGCAGTGTAGAACCGCTAGACACAGTAGATGGTTGAATACAATGATGATGGACAGATGATTGATAAACCTGGGCAGCAATATCGGGGTTTTTTGGCGACGCTAGCCAAATACTCAGACATTATTTCGGTCAGCCCTCTCTCTTGGAGACATCTGCCACACGAAGTCAAGGATAATGCGTGGGCACAAATATGGGTAAAAAACTATTGGATTTAATGTAGTATTTTTTTGTATTTATATGAATTAATCTATTGGGTGTCAACTTCTGTTTAACTTCCCTGATGGCGAGGGTGCACGACCAGCACGTTTAAAGGAGTTAGGAGAGCTTTGGAGAGCTTATAAGCATGAGTTTTATGTTGGCTAGTGTGATAAGTGGGCACGAAGTTGGAGACAGTACTTATCGTGGATGACTGCCCGATAGAGTAATATCGCCAAATGATTACTCATTGGGTGACTACCAAATTTAAGGTATTAATCCCATTTGAGGTATTTAAATGACAGTTTTCATATTTTTCATTAATATTATCTAATTTATTATTAAACATTATTTGGGAATATTCTAAAAAAACAAAAAAAAACATTGATTCAAAGCAATACCTCCACACTTTGGGGCACACTACTATGTCGGATCATGAGAGGCAGCTGGTACGATATAGTTGTTTATAATTTTTCTTTAGGACTTTCCATTTTTATTGTTTCCTACTTAAATTATGTGATTTATTGAATATTGAATATATGATTATACTTGCACTTTATATTGTTTCAATGTCATTATAGAAGCACATATTGAATATTGAAGGACGTCTCCCTTGAGCAAAATTGTTTTGCTCGAGTAGAAGGAAAAAAGATGGAACTGCGGTTAATGAACCGACACAAGAAAAGATTGTAAGTTTTAATTTATTTATTTAAAAGTTTAATATCTATTTTTAAATTTAATAATCTATTAATATTTTTAACAGGCTACTTTAGAGGCCCTTGATGCCCAAGAGCCTGACAATTTTGGGTTACACGATCATTTATATCAGGTTTTGGGAAATGAGCACTCTGGTCAAGTACGCTGCCGACCTGGTAATAATATAGCCCCGAAGAGGTATTGTTCCTCTCTAGGTATCCATTCTAGTACCACCGAGTTGGAACATGTTAAGGAGTATGCAAGATAGTCTGATAAAGGGTCACAGAGTTGTAAGAACAAGTTCGAATGAGGAAAAAATAATTTATGAAACTGATCAAAGCTTTATCTTCATCACTTCCACCAGAGGCCAGCGTGGCTTGTCAGACATATATGTCGTCGATGGGTGCATTATTCAATGCACCAAGTGGAAATTCTAGTGGCGGTCGAGATGATGACGTTCCTGGTGATGATGAGGATGCTGAAGAGGAAGATGTTGGGGATGATGATGATGCCGAGATGGAGGGTGAGGATGAAGGTGAGGGTGAAGGCGAGGATGAGGATGAGGACGAGGGCGAGGATGGGGCTGAGGATGAGCACGAGGACGATGAAGAGGATGACGACGAGGACAGAGATGGCAGCGAGGATGAGGTTGATGGTGATGGTGATCAGGGGAAGATTGATTCATTACATTTTTTACTGATATTTATGACTTTTGATTTTTGATTTAATATATATGTGTCGTTCTACTTCAAATCCTAGCACACCTTGAACACACCCATCATAGCCCCCCCCCCCCCCCACCCTCCTCCCTGGACCCCGGACAGCCCCCCAGACAGCCCCCCGAACAGCCCCTCGGAGAGCTCCCCCAACCTCCTCCCTGGACCCTAGACAACCCCCCGAACAACCCCCTAGAGAGCCCCATCACCCACCTCCCTGGACCCCGGAAAGCCCCCCGGACAGCCCCCCCACCATCCTCCCTGGACCCCAGACAGCCCCCCCTCCTCCCTGGACCCTGGACAGTCCCCCCCTCCTCCCTGGGCCCCGGACGGCCTCCCAGACAGCCCCCCGGACAGCCCCCCCAACAGCCCCTGGACCCCGGACAACCCCCGAACAGAATTGTTCTCAAATAAATTTTTACCACCCATTGAAGGTGAACTTCAAGATGAGTTCCTTTAAATGTGAAGACTATAAGAACCTGGTTTTTCACTCTAGTATGTATGTTTTTTAATTCATTATAACTCTTTATTTTTGACCAAATATGGAAGCCTAATGATGTTATAATGGTTTATGAGGCTTTCGGGGCTTGTTCAGAGCTCGGAACCCCGGTCGGCGTAGAAAAACACTATGCCTCACGGTTAGTAAAAAATTTAATTCCATCCCACAAGGTATCTACCAACCATATAGGGATATATATTAGAATCAATGTGCATGATTTTCCCTAACCATGCACCAGGGGATGCACATCATGCACAATTTCTATAGTTTTAGTATAAGATATTATCACTTTTGTTGCACGATTTGCCTAACTGGCATACGGAAAACCAACCAAACCTATTCGGATTGTATTGATACTTTATCATAATTATACGTGGGTCATTTCTGACGTGTATGAGTCAACCCCACCTCAATCCGAGATACAGTGTGTCTGGTATCACTCAAAGTGTCTCTCTTTTGTTTAAAATGGACACCCTTTTAAGTAAAAACAACTGGCATACGGAAAACTGACCAAACGTATTTGGATTGTGTTTATACTTTAGTAAAATGATTCATGGGTCATATGTGACGTGTAAGACTCAACCCTGCCTCAATTTGAGGCAGGATGTGGCTGGTACCACTCAAAGTGTCACTTTTATTTGAAACGGACAACATTTTAAGTGAAAACAACAACTGACATACGAAAAATAGACCAAACGTATTCGGATTCTGTTGATACTTTATCACAACGATCCATGGGACATTTTTGATGTGCAGGATTCAACCCCGCATCAATTCGAGGCACGGTGTGACCGTTACCACTCAAAGTGTCTCACCTTTATTTGAAATGATCAACATTTTAAGTGAAAACAACAACTGACATACGGAAAACCAACCAAACGCATTCGCATTGTGTTGATACTTTAGGAAAACGCTCCATGGGACATTTTTGATGTGTATGAGTCAACCCCGCATCAATATGAGGCACGGTGTGGCCAATACCACTCTAAGTGTCTCTCTTTTGTTTAAAATGGACAATGTTTTAAGTAAAAACAACTGGCTTATGAAAAACTGACCAAACGTATTTGGATTACATTGATACTTTAGAAAAATGATCCATGGGACATTTGTGACGTGTAGGAGTCAACCCCGCAACAATCTGAGGTGCGGTGTGGCCGGTACCACTCAAAGTGTAAAATGGACAGCATTTTAAGTGACAACAACAACTAGCATACGAAAAACCAACCAAACGCATTTGAATTGTGTTGATACTTTAGGAAAATGATCCATGGGACATTTTTTACATGTACGAGTCAACCCCGTATCAATCTGAGTCACGGTGTGGCCAATACCACTCTAAATGTCTCTCTTTTGTTTAAAATGGACATCATTTTAAGTGAAAACAACAACTGGCATACGGAAAATTGACCAAACACATTCATATTGTATTGATACTTTAGGAAAATGATCCATGAGCCATATGTGATGTGTACGAGTCAATTCTGCCTCAATCTGAGGCACAGTGTGACCGGTATCACTCAAAGTGTCTCTCTTTTGTTTAAAATGGACACTGTTTTAAGTAAAAACAATTGGCATACGGAAACCAAATGTATTCGGATTGTGTTGATACTTTAGGAAAACGATCCATGGGTCATATGTTACGTGTATGACTCAACCCCGCATCAATATGTGGTGCAGTGTGGCTGGTACCACTCAAAGTGTCTCACTTTTATTTGAAATGGACAACATTTTAAGTGAAAACAACAACTAGCATACAAAAACCAACCAAACGCATTCGGATTGTGTTGATACTTTAGGAAAACGATCCATGAGACATTTTTAACATGTATGAGTCAAACCCACATCAATCTGAGGCACGATGTGGCCGGTACCACTCTAAATGTCTCTCTTTTGTTTAAAATGGACATCATTTTAAGTAAAAACAACTGGCATACGGAAAATGGAACAAACGTATTCATATTTTATTGATACTTTAGGACAACGATCCATGAGTCATTTGTGATGTGTACGAGTCAACCCCGTATCAATCCGAGGCGCGGTGTGGCCGGTACCACTCAAAGTGTCTCACCTTTATTTGAAATGATCAATATTTTAAATGAAAACAACAACTGGCATACGAAAAACCAACCAAACGCATTCAGATTGTGTTGATATATTAGGACAACGATCCATTGGTCATTTGTGATGTGTACGAGTTAACCTCGCCTCAATCCGAGGCACGGTGTGGCTGGTAGCACTCTAAGTGTCTCTCTTTTTTTAAAATGGACACTGTTTTAAGTAAAAACAACTGACATACGGAAAACCAACCAAATTTATTCATATTGTGTTGATACTTTAGCACAACAATCCATGGGTCATTTATGACGTGTACGAGTCAACTGAGCCTCAATCTGAGGCCCGGTGTGGCTGGTACCACTCAAAGTGTCTCACTTTTATTTAAAATGGACAACATTTTAAGTGAAAACAACAACTGGCATACGAAAAACCAACCAAACGCATTCGGATTGTATTGATACTTTAGGAAAATGATCCATGGGTCATATGTGACGTGTACGAGTCAACCCCACCTCAATCAGAGGCATGGTGTGGCCGGTATCACTCTAATTGTCTCTCTTTTGTTTAAAATGGACATCATTTTAAGTAAAAACAATTGACATACGGAAAATTGACCAAACGTATTCGGATTGTGTTGATACTTTAGCACAACGATCCATGGTCCAGCCTCACACAATACACTTCTCATGTGAGGAACTCCTACCCCTATTCTAAAACACATGACATTTAATACGCCAAGGATAATTATATTCCCTAAGTCACACAAGCTCATTGATACACACCCATTATCACCGTCACTAAGTTCAAAGACACCCGCCCCAAACCATGGGACATTATATTTGTGTTTGGTTGAATTCATTTATTCATTTCCTTATTTTGAGTTATTAGCTTCTAATTTCTGAATTCAATCGTGTATGTGTTATAAAAAATGCAATTTTGTATGTATTCTTAATTCTGTATCACATATAATTGCGTATTCAGTTTTTAATGTATTGTATTCATAATTGATTATTAAATTATGTATCCTTCTAATTATCAGTTTTTAATTATGTATCCTTATTATGTATTGTATTGTATTATGCATTTACTGTTGTACAATTCACACAGCAGCACACATAGCAGGTTGCTGTGTGAATTGTACAGAAAAGCCTATACCAACGGTTTTAAACCGTTGGTATAGGTTATGTATGTATTTTTTTTACCAACGGTTTAAACCGTTGGTATAGGGGTGAATGGAAGACTATTTACCAATGGTTCCTACAGAACTGTTGGGAAAAAAGATATGCCAATGGTTTTGAAACCGTTGGCATATGTGTTGTATAAGAACTCTATACCAACGGTTTACATAAAACCGTT
Organism: Viscum album; assembly: GCA_963277665.1. Lineage (NCBI taxonomy): Eukaryota > Viridiplantae > Streptophyta > Magnoliopsida > Santalales > Viscaceae > Viscum > Viscum album. The sequence continues at coordinate 2,026,758,790 of OY728164.1, read as the reverse complement.
GGTATAGAGTAGATTTCTTCACATATACCAACGGTTTATCTCAAACCATTGGTATATGTCTATTGTCATGACTTACTTGGCTACGGTTTCTAAAACCGTTGGTATAATTTATACCAACGGTTCTCCACCCTATACCAACAGTTTTCAACCGTTGGTATACCTTTCATTTCCAGTAGTGAATTGAGCACTACCACAAAACTGGGCAAGGCCAGTGCCACCCCTTTATCAGCACTAACGAAAAAGTGCTGATAAAAGTACCCCTTTATCAGCGCTTTTTTAGCGCTGATAAAGGGGGGTCTTTATCAGCGTTTTTTTTAAAAGCGCTGATAAATGGTCTACTTCCAAAAAAAATATTAAAAAATATTAATATTTAAATATATTGATATAGTTATATTGATATAAATATAATATATATTTTTTAAATATAATTTTAAATATATTTTAGATAAGTATATATACAGTTACACTTGATATATAAGATATTTAGTGAAAATGACTTATAAAAAAATTAAAAAAATATTTTTAATTAATAATTTGCTAATTTTTATGGAGTAATAGTCATTTAATAACAATTTGAAGACTAAAAAAAAGATCCAAAATATGTTGAAAACGCAACTCGAACTTCAAACGACCATAACTTTTGATCCGAGTGTCCATTTGAGCTCTACCATATATCAAATCGAAGCCTGCGACGAGCTCTGCGTCATTATAACTTGGGAGGACCCAGATCAAGGTTTTTTCGAGGCCAAAAAAGGCTTAAAAGGCCTCCAAAACTGAGTTTTTAGTCGGGGTACCCCAGTTTTTTAACATTTTGTGGATTTTCAGCCTCGTTTAAGGGGGTATTATTGGCTTTTTTGGTGGGTACTGAATTTATTCCAAAGTATTACATTCATATTGATATTATGTCTTTGAAATTTTATCGTTTTTTATAATGCACTGCTATTTATAATCAAATATATAACTATATGTACATATTTTTTATATATTCACACCTAAAAATTTAATTATAAATATAAATAATAAAATATATTTACATATAAAATATATTAGCTTTATCTACATAATAACTAATATCCATTTTATTTAAAATACAAATATATGAATATTTATATACCTATATATTAATCTAACTACATATATATATATATTAATATAACTATATATATTACTATACGAATAAATATAACTATATATATATATAGATAGATAGAGATATCATGAAATGGAAAACAAATCAAAATAGAGGAGTGGTAAGGGTTTAGGCGTGCAAGGGGGAGGTCTTGAGTTCAAATCCCGGTGGAGGTAGGGGCGCGCGCATGGGGTTGGATTTGGGGGGCAAGCGCTGATAAAGGTGCATGGGGCTGGATTTAAATTTTTTTTAATCTTTTTTTAATTTTTTTTAATTTTTTTTTTACTTTTATCAGCGCTAAAAGCAAGCGCTGATAAAAGACCATTTTATTAGCGCTTCTTTTTAACGCTGATAAAAGACCCCTATTATCAGCGCTTGTTTTTAGCGCTAATAAAAGGGGTCTTTATCAGCGCTAAAAAGAAGCGCTGATAAAGGGGACCCCCTTTATCTCTGCCGGCTTTAACAGCGCTTTTCTAGCACTGTTAAAGAGCATTTTTAGCGCTGATAAAAGTCGTATCTGTAGTAGTGGAGCCAAATAAAAGAATAAAGACTTTGTTGAAACTGCTCCACAATTGCTCTGTTTGAATCCTCAGTCCGATTTGTCCCGCACCAGTTATAATATCAATGTTGTGGTTCGCATGGCTAGTCGCGTTTTAAGAAAGACAAAAGTTTCCTTAACAATATAGAAGAGTGTGTGTCTTATATTATAATGGCACCACACTGGCTGAAAGTTGAGACCAATCTTCAAATGATTTCATGACAAGACGAAACTAGTGAACACCTTGTCGTTTTGAGGACTTGGAAGGTTGAACCCCGACTCAAGGGACAAGGGTGGAGTGTCGCATGAGCAATTAGGTGTGTCAAAATGCTAAGCTCATGCCAATGAGGTTACAAGGGAGGGGGGTTCATGGAGGGAGACATCACGCATGAAGGGAAAAGGGAAAAAATCATTAAATTTTGGGTTAGTTTTAGGTGTCACCATTGATAGTCCCTCGGTTTTGGTCTTCGCCAAAACCTATTTAGCTAGTAGTGAAAGTTATATTTTGTAACAATTAAATCTTATAATCTAATGATCAAATGGAATAAAAAATCTCAAGTTAAACATTAGTTATACTTTATTGAATTCCATAAAATATAAAACCAAAACTCAATGTATAAAAACCTTTTATGTATAAGATGGGTAGGCTGGATCATCCCGGCTAACAAAAATGCACTTCATCATCCAATCCGACCCGATTTAGTAAAAGACAGGGGAAACGATAGGCGATTGTCAAAAACTCGAATTCATCCCATTGAAATACTCTCATCTTAATTATTTTTTCTGGCTGGGTTTATAACTATACATGTTATCGGTTAAAAAAAATCGCATCTTTTGATCAAGAATACCATTTTATCTAAAAAACAAAACAATCGAGACAATCAATTGGACCGTTTTTTCGATTTTATGATTTTATGTGTTTTTTTTAATGCAAGACAACATTAACGACAAGTTCTGTATGAGGTGATTTAGTTCATTTTAAAGATAAATCTCATCGGACTTGTCTTAGGTGGGTGAAAAAAATTCAACCAACATTCAACACCTAAAGAAGCGGTATTTCAAAAAACTCAACACGGTGGATCAACGCGGTTTAAATGGTAAATCAGTTTGAATTGGAAAAAAGTTATAATAATTCATACAAATAAATTAAATTTTAATTCATATGAATAAACAATATTTCAACTGTAACAATTCTTACAATAATGCAAAATCGATCACTTTTTAATGGTCTGTCTTTAACTTTGATCACCTTGTATAAGAATATATATCAAGTCCAAAATTAGGTTTATATAATTAATTTTTATGAAAAATGCTAAAATTTAGATTACACAAATAACAAAATCAGATCAAATTGAAAAAGTGGCGACCCAACAACATGACTCAACCTGATTCCAATAAAAAAAACCCAATTATAGTCTCATTTGCGGTTTTGCCGCCAGTAAGATCGGGTTAAGTCAGTTTTGTGGTTTTATAATTTGATTTTGCACACCTCTGAACAACGTTACCTCCTCTGTGCCCGGTCGGAGACTTTCCGCGGAACCCTACTCCCGCTGCCCGCTCGCTTGTCGGCCCTTCTGCGAGAAGTGAATCATGATAGGGGCGAAGCCGTTCGGTGCATCATACTCCAATCCCGATGACAATGACCCCCGTGTGAGTAGTTGAACTTTTTGTCTCCGTGATTTGTTATTTTTTCTTTTTGTTTGTTTTTTTATGCGATCGATCTCCCTTTCACTGCGGAGGATTGCATGCCTACAATCCGGATTTTACAGTTTTCTTTGTTTTTTGGAATGCTACGTGTCTGGACTGAAATTTCCCTTCTGTGAATGCGGCTGTTTTCGAGCTGCGTGTCTCCGTTATTCCTGCTACACTGTAAGCGTTTATACATGGAAAATTCAATCACTAATTTCCTGATGCATACACTGTTCCTTCACGTTCTCTCATGATTTCTTAATGGAACAAGCACGACGTTGGAGCAAAATGGCATTTATTAAATTGGACGGCCTTAGGTTGGCAGGAGACCGTGATAGGTAACGTTTTTTTCTGTGAACGAGCATCCTTAAACAGTCGAGTGTCGCAATGTTCCATCATCTTGATTTTGGTATTTCTGCTCAACTCGAGTCCAGTGCATCTTTTCTTCTCGTGAATAATTCTGACTGTTTCAGTGGCAAATAATGACGCCATTTCCTGTATAAATCATGTAAGTGGATTGAAAACCAGGCGCTGCCTACAGACTAATATCCTACCAATGATGTTGTTTAAGTCCAATATTTGGGGGTTTCCCCAGATTAGCATGAACCCTATCGTACCTAGTTTACTACCAAGGACACTTGAAAAAATGTCTATTAGTTCTGGCATCTTATTCTTTTGTGTTCTGTTGCTATAGCGTGTTTTAGAGCTCCATGTCTCATTTGATTCATTTATTGAGGGGTCTACTTTGTAGCCTGGCTTTGTATTCCTTCAGTGGATGATTTAATGGGAAAATAATCAGCTTCCACTACGACTTTCCATTCCTCCAGTAGGAGATTTAAAGAGAAAATAATCAGCTTCTTCTGTTTCTTAGCATTCAAAGTGTATCATGCATTTTAGCCTGGCATGACTTTCCCTTTTTGGGTGATTTAAAGCGAAAGAAATGCACAAATCTTGAAAACATGGAGTTTCCAGTTGCAATGACTAAAAACTTTGTTCTCCTGGTGCTTTTTGGGTTGGATGAGACTAGCGGTGAAGTTTAATGGGTGAATTACATATAAATCCAAAAAACCAATCTTATTTTACTGTCAAGTCCAAAAATGTCAAAATTTCACCGTAATCTTATTTTTTTTTAAATACCCATATCAACCTTCGCTCTTGCCCATGAAACCCCATCTCCTTCGACTGTATTTTATTCCCCCCCACCCTGCCTCTTTCTCTTTTTAAATCCAACTTATCTTGTATTAAAATGTTAAGATGAACTCATGAACATATTAAGATGGATAAGATTAGAAATAAATGCGTTCGGGAGAAAATTGGAGTAGCTCTGATTGACGAGGGATTAGATTAAGGTGGTTTAAACATGCTAGAAGAAGACCTAGGGATGCACCTGTTAACGAGGTAAGTTTAATGACAAATTCACTTTAAAAGAAGTAGAGGCAGGCCAAAAAGGACTCTTAAACAAATCACTCAAGATGATCTTGTTCCAAATGGTTTCAATGAAAATATGGTCTTCAATAGAGCCAATTGATGGCGTTTGATCCATTTAGTCGGTCCCATTTAATTGGGTTTAAGGCTTATTTGTTGTTGTTGTTGTTGTTGTATTAAACTCATTTTCGACTCATCGTTACAGAAAAAAACTTCAAAAATTTAATTAGAATATTTTGACACAAAAACTGAAGAAGTCTTTTAACTTATGTAATATTTAGAAATTGGAAAATTTATATATTTAACTGCAACTTCTCACCCTTTAAATTTTTTGTACCGGAAAAATACTTATAATCAATGAGAATCTTATTGATAACTGTAGTAAAATTCTTGCTAATTTGTACTTTAACTAATTATATCAATGAAAATGTATTTTTAAAAATATTGATTTTTAATCAATTCAACCAGTTTATAATTATATAATTGAATACACATTTTTGCGTTATATTTGAATCAAGAATCTTGTTAAATTCTTATTGTTTCCGACACTTTTGTCGGGGCGTGCCGCCTGTCACGTGTTGACGTTTGACGACAGTCAGATTTGTACCCCGCATTCTCGCTTTCCAAAGGCGGGCGACATTCATCGCTTCTTCAGGGATGTTTGCTCCTTGATCGAAACGGGATGATGAGATGTCGGTCTCTTCTTCCGTGGATTCCTGCTCGGAAGTCGTCGCATAGTTCGGGTCTCCCTTATAGATTAAGACGTTCGTGAATCCCTTCCCGATGTCATATCTTTGTGGACGCTGGTTTGTTACGCTGCTTATGTCACGACATTTCCAAAGAGTCAAGTCAGGGCACCGACCTTCGGTTAGGAGAGTAGTCGCGTTGGGCATCGTTGGCGTGTCTGGTCGCTGAAGCATTGGTACATATGAACTTCTTCCCCCTGTGATAGGGCTTCTCGAGGGCGCGGAAACCTGAGGCATCCCCCGTCGAATGCGGGGAATTCTGTGCCAGAGTCATGTCTCCGAGATTTTCCTTGGCTTCTCATGTTTAACACGGGGTATTCCGCGAGTTTAACATCTAGCAGAGACGGATTAGACTGATCGGAACACTGATACGAGTGGATCAGATGAGTGTGTTCCTGGGAGGGGATACGTGGGAAGTTTACCGGGTGGATGGATCGGAACGCCCAAAAAGAGCGGACCCAGGGTGGTGTGTCCTATAAAGGGAAGATGTCACACCGTGAAGGCTGATTTGAACACCACAAAGGGCAGATCAGAGGATGGTGGGTCCCAACAAAGGGGACCCCAAGGTTTACCGTTAGCTGGAATTGAACCTCGTAGAGGCTTCCTACGTACTCTGTTTAGAATACGGGGATCAAAACCCACGTAGCTCAAATTGGTGAGGCATGGAATCGGGGTGTACACAAAGGACAACGACCCAAAGGCATGCTTGGGGACTTATGCTTGGCTAGCAGCCCATCACAAGAGGGACACTCTTGGTTGGATGAATGTGGAATGAGTGGGGCTTATGAATGGTTAGCTGCTCGGGTGCTGCAAGGAGCAACGATGGGATGAATGACATGATCTCACCAGGATGCGGCAGCGGTAAAATCAGGATGGGTATGGAGAAAGTGTTGAGGATGAGAATGAAGTGGAACTGGCGTGGAGGTGACAATTTTGGGCTTGAACCTCGAGGAGGTTTTTTACGTATCCCAGCTGGTTGGGAATCAAGGTCCACGTAGTTCTGGAATGGGGCGATGGGTCGCCTGAGGAGATGACTCGTGAGAATGGATGTATGGATGGGACCTGAAGGAAGTGGAAACTCCGGATCATGGCATGACCTTCCCGAAACACGAAGGCTCGAGGGAGAGGCCAAGATGAGACATTGATGACGGGCTTGAACCTCAGGGAGGCTTCCTATGTACATTGCTCAAGAAATGCAAAGATCAAAGTCCACGTAGTTCGGGAGTGGGGCATAGAATCGGGGTGTGCGCAAAGGACAACGACCCAAAGATATGTTGGGGCGTACGCTTGGTTGGCTACCCATCGCAAGAGGGACACTCTTGGCGGAAGGAGTATGGATTGGATGTGGGGCTTACGCATGGTTAGCTGCCTGAGGAAATATGATGTGTGTTCGGGGTGTACGCAAAGGACAACGATCAGAGTGGATGGATCGAAACACCTCAGGGAGGAGGATCTGGGTGATGTGTCCCAAAAAAGGAAGATGCCACATCAGGGGGGTGCATCCCTAGGAGGGAGCACCGGAGTTTACCAGTGGTTGGGATTGAACCTACGCGAGGCTTCCTACGTTCCCAAAAGAGATCAAATTCACGTAGTTCGAAAGAGGCATGCAATTTAACGTCATGCGGGACGAAGGGGGCATACAGTTTAACCTCATGCGGGACGAAGGGAGCATACAATTTAACATCGTGCAGGACGAAGGTGAACCGACGTGAAGTGGTCGGGACAGATAAACGATGATGGATGGCGGGGCTTGAACCTTAGAGAGGCTTCCTACATACCCTGTATAGAGGACGTGGATCAAAGTCCACGTTGTTCGGTAATGAGGGGCAGAGGGGCTTACTGGTGGTTAGCGGCCCGTAGAAGGTGTCATTGTCAATGCTTACTCTAAGCCCACGTGAGTCATGCTTGGTGTGAGAAACAAGAGGGAGCAGTAAACCTGACGATCGCGTCGTGAAAGGTGCGCCAGCGAGGAATGGAGTGGGGCTTATGCATGGTTAGCGACCCAAAGAGGGAACAGGGGCTTATGCATGGTTAGTGGCCCTAGGAGAGGGAGATTGGGGACACTCCAGAAGTACTCAGATGTACGAGGAGGACATGGCCTTCGTATAGAGAGGGGGAGGTTTCCCAACAGAGTGTGGTGGGGCTTATGCAGGGGGCTACCCAGGTACACGCACGGTGACAAAGCTCAATGGGGAAGAGATGACAGATTGAGAAAGGGGAAGAGGAGAAGGCTCCCCAGTCTCATCCTCTTTATGGTCCTCTCAGGCCTGTTACGCATGCAGTGACTCACAGTTTAACGTCTTGTGTTGAGGACGGTGTTTGCTTGGCAGTTTAACGTCCTGCAGCTCGGACGTGGCGAGTTCACTCCGCACCCCTAGGACTTACATAACTTGCACTGACCCACCCTTGGGGGCGGGATGACACAAACAATGCCCTGACGAATTGGGGTGGAGGAGTGGTCAATTAGGGGTTTGCGTTAGCGTAGCTATGCATAGAAGTAATAACTATTAGCGTACCTATGCGAAGAAGCATGAGGTAGGATAACGCAACATAGAGCACCGCCCAAGGGACCTTGAAGTTACCTCGTACAAACTTGGAGGGCCGCACGAAAGAAGGGTGCGCTGGATAGGTGTGTTGCGTATAATAAGAGCCTGAAGATGGTGCCCGAGGGAGCGACATTGAAGATATGCTTAAGGGCGCACACAAGGAGGGAGGATTTTGTGCAAAAGGAGGATTTTGTGCGCAATAGGAGACGTGCGCGCGCAATCGGCCGAGATTGCGTGAATAAGGGACGATTGCGCGCAATGGTGGAGTATTGCGCGCAATAGGGGTTGTTTCGCAACGAAGGCAGCGTTTGCATGCCGAGAGGGAAGATTGCGCGCAAAGACGACAAATTGCGCGCAAATGCCTTAACAATACAAGAACCGGCGAGGGTCAAGCCCTAGTGGTCCCGCCCGAAGGCGGACCCCCTGGGAGACCTGTCGCGAAAAATCCTGTAGCTGGAAGCCATCTTTTGCGCGCGGAAGGGGTGTATTACGCGCACGAGAGACAATTCAAATTCTTCAGCCGCCGGAAGTGAGGGGGGATAGGTCACAGACTCCCTGACATGGCATTTGTTGGAGCTGGCCAAAGAAAGGCTGGGGGTGAGGGACTTTTTGAAAGATATTCCATATTCCAAGTGGTTCAACCTGTTTCTGGAGAAAGACCCAAATGTGAAGATGCCGGGGCGAGGAAGACGATGTCTGACCGTGGCATAGAGGAGTAAGAGTGGACCATATTGGAAGATCTTAGAGACGGGTGAACACTAATCCTGGGGCTTTCGTGTGAACGAAAGCCGCGACCCGAATGTTTGGTACGTTGGATTTTTTGAGACGTTCTTGAGTGGGTGGCTGCTGCCAGTAAGGGATACGAGGATGAGAGTCCGCCCGACAACGCTAGTGATGGCCGGAATCATGGCGGCTAATCAGAGGTTTGACCTGAGGGTCTCCGTGCTGGCCCGATTGTATGCCATTCTAGGGCGTATCTCAAGAGGAGGCACGCCAAGGAGGATTTGTGGCCCTTTTCAAATCCTTCATGGTTGGGCCGCGATTCACTGTGGCAAATACAATTTTCCAAACGCCATTCGTCCCTTAGGTGACGACCTGCGACCCTTCTTACTGAATATCGTTGGGATCACGTCACTGACGCTCAATGAAGAGGGGATAAAGCTCAGGATTGGTAATCATGCCAACTTTACCTTTAGCCCATTCCCGACTCAGGTCAGCCAGATGGTTGATGACAGGCACGACTGGTTGGAGCAAAGAGAATATTTTCAGAGCATCAGAGGTGGGGTGCTGGTGGCCCGGGTCGATGGGCAGATCCTTTGCGAGCCCTACGCGCCGTCAAGGTTTGCCATGAAGTTTGGATGCATACAACGGATGCCCAAGAAATTGTATGCAGATGTCCGGGAAGAGAAAGACCCTTGCGTTTTTCGCCAAATGTGGCTGATGTTTACAACCTATGGCTCTGGTGAGGTAATTACCTTCCCCCCACCAGAGTCAATGTTGGTCTCTCAATGAAGTACGCCGAGCACTGGGTGGCGACATATCCTGAGGGAATCTTGCGGAAGCGAGTTCGGCAGCTCAAGGTGTCCAGCGTGGAACCCGGGTGGAGGGAGATCAGGCAAGGTGCTGCTGGGGAGATGAGGCCGGGAGCGAGTCAGGCGACTGGGGCGGCATAGGTCGGGACTTCTGCAGCAGGACCATCACGTGGCGTGGTTGTGCCTCCGCCACGTGGAGGGAGGGGGTATGGCGGACCGCCCCGTGGAGTAGCCACGAAACTTCCCAGAAAACAGATAAGATATTTGCTCCAGCCTCCTGAGGATGCAGTTTTCCCTGCGTTCTAGTCAGCCTGGATGACTTTACGACAATCGGTAAGTTCTGAGGCCTTATGGCATAAATTGATCCGAGACGGGCTCCAGCTGCCAGAGATTGGACTTATTCGGGTCGATGACAAAGTGAACTTTCATCGGAGATAAGTGTATCTGACGACCATGGATGTATACGCATGCCAGCGGGGACGCCGCGAAGAATCGCATCTTCTGGTGAAGGTGATGCTCGGCTAGGAGCATGATCCAGAAAAGATGTCTGGAGATGACGACAGTGATGAGGAGGCAGCCGAGGATGAAGCCGAAGCAGAAGAGGAAGAAGAGGCAGGGGAAGCCGAAGAGGAGCTCGGGGTGAAGGATCTCAGGGGACGACCCACCAAGGGAGTCCTCGAGAGAGCGGTGAGGTCGTTAGCTCTGATATGGACATAGCTGAACTGCTTGAGGTATGCCTCGATTCTCATTTCAACCCTTCCTCTTTTCGTTACTTGGAATCACTGACTGAATTCTGTCCTGTTCAGGCACATATTGGCGTAGTGGTCAGGAAACTCCACCCATGGGGGGTGAAGGTGCACCGATAGAACAACGTGGAGAGCCAATTGTGGCAAAGACAAGTGGGGAGCCAACACCCATTATTGAATTAACAAGTGTTGAATGATCTCTTGCAATGGTAGCTCCTGCAGCGACTGAAACGTCGGAGGTCGACACCCTAAGCTCTTGTGAGTCTCATTCCTTAGATACCCGTATTCGCCACCGGAGAGCTCGGCTGATCAGGGCATTCATTGTTTGTGCAGTAATCACGATATTGGTGGCTCGACAGGCCGCTGAATCCAGACCATCTGCAGAGAATCCGCTGGTGACCGTACCAACCCACTCAGAACCCGCTTCTCAAACCGAGTCGGCCCCGACACCCAGTGTAACGTCCCGACCTGGCTCACCATCAAACCGGTGGCCGGACCGGTCGCCACATGGCCTGAAGCGCGTCTCTCCGTACGCCAGAGGTTGCCGACCTGCAGCGAGGGTCTCGGGAGGTGATAGTGGGGAGACTATACCCTCTTATCAGAGTTGAACAACGGTATCTTAGAGTAAATAATATTCAATAGCGGAAGCAGTAATAGATAAACAATGAACAAACAGCAACGGAAGACAAATAGTGATCATTTTTATAAAAGGTGGCCAAAGCCAGTTTACACGATACAGTGATGATAAATGATACAATCTGAAAACAGGAAAACAATACAACATGCTTACAATACAATGTAAACGAATAAAGAAAAGACAACAAGGCCCGACGGGCGTTCTCCTGAGCATCCCGAGCTCCCGCTCGGTCCTTTGCTCCTATCCCCAGGTACAAGCAACACAACAACCAACCTAGGTCCTGCAAACAAGAAAGGTCTACTCGGGTACCCTAGTGCAATGGCGGCCCAAGTAGGGTGTGGGATATAAATCTCAGTAGGCCGGCACCACCGGTGTCTAACCCAGTCCAGACAGTGTATAATAATTAAACAGTGAGCAGGTATGGAGAAATAAGTAAACAGAATTACATAAGTAAATAACACCTGTCCAGGTTCCCAAGGGACACCTGACGGTTATACCAGCTTCGGCTCGCTGCCGGTAAAGTAACCCGATCATGTCACCATATACATATATAAAAGCATTTAGATCATAGGTGGCGTGGAGTAAGAATGCCTCCCACCCATTAATCGTGATTAGCGGGCACGAGGTAAGAATGCCTCCCGTCCCTGAGTCAACTGGCAAGGGGTAAGAATGCCTCCCTTCCATCACATTCGTTCAACCGGTGTGGGGTATAACTGCTTCCCATCTGTCACAATCATAACACTGGCATGGGGTATAACTGCCTCCCATCCAGACATGTAGTCATCAACAGAAGTCAACTGGCAAGGGGTAAGAATGCCTCCCTTCCAGACACGTACATAGTTCACATCTGGCGTGGGGTAGACATGCCTCCCACCCATACTCAAAATAAGCTGGCATGGGGTATGCATGCCTCCCATCCATAATCATTCAAAGTAGATGGCATGGGGTATGAATGTCTCCCATCCATAATCATACAAATTCATCTTCAGCATTATATGACAATGCATAAGGCAGTACCTCTTATGCATTTCAAGTAGTCATTCCACATTCACAATCATTCATTCTGTGGTATCAGCATGTGCGCACTCACAATACAAACATGTTTACAGTATACTACTTATGGCATTACCTCATAAACATTCAAAGAATCATACCACATACATATAAGCGAACACATTCAGGTTCATACTTAAGGCAACCCATCTTAAGTATCTAAACCAAGATTTTCACATATTCATTTTACTAACATAAGCCGTGCTCATTACATTATTCCAAGGCGTGGTCGTACCACCCTAGTTCGTTCATTTCAAGTTTAACCATTTCATCTTAAAGGGTATGTTTATCATTCTTCAACCCTTTGATACCTTCTAGAGGTAACAAGTCATTTAGTCCTAAGTCATCCCACTATTGTGATCATCTTACTCAATTTGCCTAACATGACAAATTGACCCAAACTCAAGTATCATCGCCATATCATTCTATTTACCTCAACAAGGCAAGTTCACAAACAAAGCATCAAAGAGGCACCACAACAATCCACAGGCAAACATAAAAAATCTATCACTACTTTTTATCTTGAAGACAGCGCACATCTGATTGAGGGGTTTTATTATTAAATCGTGAATTTAGTTACCAAGCAACCTCTTTTATCTTATTCCTGCAATTCACACGATTTGCACAGAAGCATTTAATCGGAACTAAACTTGCATAATGAAAATACTAAAACAATGCAGTATTAAACTCTTTAAATGCTTCACTTTAAATTAAAAGGTCAAGAGAGGGACCCTACCTCAAGGTGGATCCATCCGTCCACTCCGGCTCTTGGCGCTTTCTAACTAAAGCTGCCGCTGCTGCTCCCGCACGAGGCATATGTGATTTCACATTCGTATAAGGACACCTAGCCTCTATGCACACGCTCCGCATGGCCATGAGCGTGCGCAAGAGGATCCTTACACATATGCTTATACACATAAGCCCGCCTCCACTCACCTGCGCAGACACTTTATATATGCAATGAGGACAACTAGCCCCGTACGTGTATATTCGCTGCCATGCACGAATATACGCATACCGGGGGAACCCACATACATATAAATACGTACCTATGCCTGCGCAGGCGGGTCGCCTAAGCTTTAGCAACCCGAAACACGACCAAAACCACCAACGCACTATCAAACAACCACTACGAACTTTAAGACACAAAGATAAACCAATTTAGGTGCTGCGAAAACAACCAAAGGAAGTAAACCCTTACCTCAAGCGATACCGGCAGACCAAAATCATCTGAACCGCCTCGCCTACGGCGACGGTTCTCGAAACACGCACCAACGAGGCCCCAAGAGACTTTCGCACCGACCTAGAACGAGAAGAAACCGAAAATCAGATCAACCCCAAGGCCCTAGGGTTCGGCCGAACCGTACGGGCCGAGGGAGAGGGATTACCTTGATGATTCAGAGAGAAATCGGGAGGAAAACGGTGGAAGAAAACGAAAGAGGAGGCCGTAGGGAGGAGTTCGTCGCGCGGAGGGGGAAGCCCTCTCGGGTGCTGGGTCGCGCGGCTCGGGCGAGTGAGGGTGAGGGAGTGATTAGATTAGGTTTTAAATCTTTTTATTTTTAATTTAATTAAAATACCTAACACACCCAAATCACACGGTTTAACCCGCACGTTTTGTCAAACCGTGCGCAAACCGTGCGCAAACCGTGCGGGGTCTACTGCCTCCAAGACACCCGCTGCACGGGCTTGGCACACGGTTTGGGAAACCGTGCGCAACCCGTGCGCAAGCCACTGCCCACCAGATTTGGGCCGCACGGTTTAGGCCGCACGGCTTGGTCAGCCTGTGCGCCAACCGTGCGCCCTCTGTAGCTCTTTAAAAACTGGGGTCCGGTGCTTCCGAAACCCCTCGGGCCACCCGAGAAACTTAACGGGCCTTCGCCCACGCCCAAAAACATAAAAAGGAAGGGTTCCAACCTTCAGAATCTCATTCCGAAGCCCGATTTTAAAAACGACCGGTTCAGTAATTGAAAAAGTTCAATTTCCCCCACTTTTTAACCCGGTTCAAAACGCAACCCACTTTAGAACTTCTCGTCCCTGAGAAGCCCTCGAGAACAACACACACTTCCTTCGACCTACAAGGGTCGTGGAGCTCCGTTCAACGATCGCGTTACGTTTCCAAACGTTCAACGCTCCACGATCATCCACTTAAGCACACGACACTTAAGTCGTCAACACCCGAGCCAACGCTCGTTTTCTCACCGAACCAACACGAAAGCTCTTACCCGAGCCCATTCCACAAGAGACATGATCACATTGTCGTCTCGTCAAGCAACCAAGCACGGGTGTTTCCCACCTTAGATTTTTCACGTTAAACGGCCAAGACTCAAACCACAGCTCCACCACATTTTGAACTGTCTTTCAAAAGCACGCTCTAAGCGTTCCAACGACGCACCTAGCGTGATTTTGAAACGATCAAACGGTCGATTTCCCCATTGACCTCTAAACCCAAGTCGAAAGGAGTCGAGCCACTCCGGCTGACTATTCAAGAAGTCGCCCGGCTTAGGCGGTCAGCGCTTTACAAGCTGAACAACGATGCCTTCCCCCAAGGCATCTCACACTTACCATGAGAACGTTCACCGAAGCTCATACCCGACTCCCGGTGACGTCTCTAAGATCAAACCATGAGAGAAACCACGCATCCCACGTGCAACGCCTAAGAAAAACAACCCAAAGAGCTCAACAACTTTTAAAAGCATTAGCGCGGCGTAAGACCGACGCTCTCTTAGTGCATCCTGGACGAAAGCAAGATAGGGGACAAGCTCGTCGCGTAGCAGAGTACACTAAGAGGATTGAAAACGGATTCCAGTTATTTATACCCAAAAACTGGAAAGGAGATCAGTCGAACCACCCCTGGTCGACTCTAAAGAAGAAACCCGACTTCACCTGCCGACGCATCAAGATTTCAACCGATCACGATGCCTCTTCCTACACGAGGCATTCGTCGATCAACCTTACCACCAAAACCCAAAAGCATTCGAGCAAAACCCGACCATTTTCCTAGATGGTCCTTCTTGGCGTGTTCCTTCTACCCGGAAGGACACGCTTTACTCAGCTGGCACGACGCTTCCCTCCTTAGAAGGGTCGGCGTCATCGAAAGGAGAAAGACAAGCTGCTCATAAGCAGACTTGTTCATAATTAACTGAACGGACGTGCGTCGCTCCTCCGAGCCACGATCACCACGTCAAACGTACAAGGAATCCAAAGCAACAAGACCGGCGTGTCAACCACCCGAGTCTTTCGAAAATCATCTCGAGCATTGGGACAACTTGATTCTCAAACGCTCAGGTGACTCTACCACGGAGATGACCCGAGACCGTACACAGCAGCGCAAGAGATATAGCCAAACGTCGTATTGCCCCATACGACCATTCGCTTGGACGATGACATGTCAAGTCATCCATTACTGCACAAAAAGAAAGGGTCAAACGACCAACAAGGTGACCGACCATGCCCAAGGCATGTCCAACCAACTGATACAGAGCATTGCCCGATGCTCAATCCCTTAACAAGATCAAAAGAAGCATGACCACCCGTTCGAACAAGGGTGTCATTAGAACTGGAAGTCCTACACGGGACAACGGTACCCGAACATTACCAAACTTCAGAAAGTTCACCGAACAAGCCAAGCACATAAGCTCTAAGGGCGCTACCTACCACGGGCTAGCCCCTCACGAAAAACAAGCGTCGACCCAAGCACTTGGTCACACCCAATAAAAGTCACCGGGCTCAAAGCCTAACATTTAACGTCATTGCTAAAAGAAAACAACCTACGGTAAACGCGTAAGGTTCCGTTCTAAGGCACTCACAAGAAAGACTTAACCTACCCACACACGGGGTCTCAACAGAGGACACCACTACAAGTTCCTTTTTCTAAGCCCTTTATATTTATTCACATTTATTATTTAATCACTTTAAAAGATTAAATTCAACACATCAAGTACCCTTTTCCAAACAAAAATTCACTAGGCACTTGATCATTTTATCAAACAGCTCAAAGCATAACAGACAAGTTTCAACCAACTTCCTTTTCACCATTAACACCTATCAGACATCCCGTCTTATTCCGACAATTTATCATAATAAATTCATTTTAAACAATTCAGGCGACCTATGAGGGTCCCAACAAGCCAATTCACATCAGATCAAAACCAGATATCGTTTACACAAGTAAGCATTTCGCAAGGCATGCTGCTATCACATTCATTATGGGTTGCCATTTTCCAACTCATGAAGCGCCCATACACCCCATGGGTTGAAATTTGGCTCCCATTAGACGGAACAAAGTACATTCCAGAAATAAACATGCTCAAAGCAATCATCCAGTCATACGGGTGGCCACCTACCAATCTGTAAAGCGCCCATACACTTTACAGTTTGGCATTTGGCTCCCTTTAATCAAAACCAAACTCATTTTACAATTTGACTTTAACACCCCCTTTTTCTAGAAATTCAATCACACAGGTTACCCTTTCCCAGTTATAAGGCGCCCATACACCTTGCAACTGAAAATTGGCTCCCGTCGTAATTGCAATCATTTAATTTGGTCAAAGCAACCAATTCCATATTGACTGAACCTAACATGTCATCGAAAGCAGTAACACAGAAACATGCTGGATCACAGAAACATGGAATAACTACCACAACACCTATCACAACAGCAGGCATCAACTAATGCATCCTAGATGGCATGGAATAATGCATGGCATGTGATTTCTAACAAAGTGCCTCTATGATGCATGAAATGGAATACCCTCGTATCATCGGGTTGCAACCGAAATGGAACCCACAATTGCATCAACAGTATCAACAGAAACCATGTGCGTCACCCAATGGTGAAATCAAATCAACCGTAATAATCAAAATCATTAAAATAACAATTGCATTCGAGGCAATTTGGCTTTTCCCTGTGCACGGGGTGGCCAATCCCGGACACAACTCATTACCAAATTCCAATTTCTTCCTATCCCTGTCTAATGTCGCCCAACAGTAAAACAAATCAGAAGAGAGAACTCCTTTGATACCACTTTGTAACGTCCCGACCCGGCTCACCATCAAATCGGTGGCCGGACCGGTCGCCACATGGCCTCAAGCGCGTCTCCCCGTACGCCAGAGGCTGCCGACTAGCAGCGAGGATCTCGGGAGGTGATAGTGGGGAGACTATACCCTCTTATCAGAGTTGAACAACGGTATCTCAGAGTAAATAATATTCAATAGCAGAAGCAGTAATAGATAAACAATGAACAAACAGCAACGGAAGACAAATAATGATCATTTTTATAAAAGGTGGCCAAAGCCAGTTTACACGATACAGGGATGATAAATGATACAATGTGAAAACAGGAAAACAATACAACATGCTTACAATACAATGTAAACGAATAAAGAAAAGACAACAAGGCCCGACGGGCGTTCTCCTGAGCATCCCGAGCTCCCGCTTGGTCCTTTGCTCCTATCCCCAGGTACAAGCAACACAACAACCAACCTAGGTCCTGCAAACAAGAAAGGTCTACTCGGGTACCCCAGTGCAATGGCGGCCCGAGTAGGGTGTGAGATATAAATCTCAGTAGGCCGGCACCACCGGTGTCTAACCCAATCCAGACAGTGTATAATAATTAAACAGTGAGCAGGTATGGAGAAATAAGTAAACAAAATTACATAAGTAAATAACACCCGTCCAGGTTCCCAAGGGACACCTGACGGTTATACCAGCTTCGGCTCGCTGCCGGTAAAGTAACCTGATCATGTCACCATATACATATATAAAAGCATTTAGATCATAGGTGGTGTGGGGTAAGAATGCCTCCCACCCATTAATCGTGATTAGCGGGCACGAGGTAAGAATGCCTCTCGTCCCTCTGAGTCAACTGGCAAGGGGTAAGAATGCCTCCCTTCCATCACATTCGTTCAACCGGTGTGGGGTATAACTGCTTCCCATCTGTCACAATCATAACACTGGCATGGGGTATAACTGTCTCCCTTCCAGACATGTAGTCATCAACAGAAGTCAACTAGCAAGGGGTAAGATGCCTCCCTTCCAGACACGTACATAGTTCACATCTGGCGTGGGGTAGACATGCCTCCCACCCATACTCAAAATAAGCTGGCATGAGGTATGCATGCCTCCCATCCATAATCATTCAAAGTAGATGGCATGGGGTATGAATGCCTCCCATCCATAATCATACAAATTCATCATCAGCATTATATGACAATGCATAAGGCAGTACCTCTTATGCATTTCAAGTAGTCATTCCACATTCACAATCAATCATTCATTCTGTGGCATCAACATGTGCGCACTCACAATACAAACATGTTTACACTATACTGCTTATGGCATTACCTCATAAGCATTCAAAGAATCATACCACATACATATAAGTGAACACATTCACGTTCATACTTAAGGCAACCCATCTCAAGTATCTAAACCAAGATTTTCACATATTCATTTTACTAACATAAGCCGTGCTCATTACATTATTCCAAGGCGTGGTCGTACCACCCTAGTCCGTTCATTTCAAGTTTAACCATTTCATCTTAAAGGGTATGTTTATCATTCTTCATCCCTTTGATACCTTCTAGAGGTAACAAGTCATTTAGTCCTACACTGGTTGGGTGTCGCCGGCGGATACGGTCCCACAACATCAAGTCCCAGACCGCAAAGGGTCTAGAATATTTGGTAGTATGAAGAGGCTCTGACGGTCGATGCACAAAATTGGCATGTATATGACACGCGTGACACTTCTTAGCGAACTCAATGCGGTCATGAATCATGGTGGGCTAGAAGTAGCCCAGTCTTCGGATCTGATGAGAGAGCTTCGGGCCTGCTTGATGAGCTCCGCTTGAACCAACATGAACTTCCTGCATAACTTGGGAGGTCTCATGTCCTTGAATACAACAGAGAAGAACTCCATCGAACCCTTGTTTATAGAGGATCTGCTCGAGGCTGGGACCACTCTGAAGGGTGAATTGCACCGCACGCCGACGAATCCGCTCACGTTCAGCTCGCTCTGTCGGGAGATTGCTGCGTTGGAGATACTCGACAAAGGGAGTCGTCCAATCAGGGGTGTCTTCTGCTGCGTCAGGGGGACCGGGAGGTGCAGACATGGAAGCACCGACGGTGAGATGACTTACCTGCTGGCTATCATCATGTTTGCAATGACAGGAGCGATAACCCATCAACATGCCACATGAATAATCAGATCGTCTTGGTTAGGTTCTGCCAGGGATGCGACAAGACTGGCCAAAGCATCAGCTTGTCCGTTCTGTGACCGGGGAATGTGATTAACTTCTGGCGGAGTAGGAAAGCTGGCCATCAGCTGACGGGTACGTTCTAGCAGGGGTACGAGTTTCGACTTCTTGGAGACATAGTAACCGTTGATCTGCTTGATGATTAGCTCTGAGTCCCCCTTCACATGTAGGTGGGGAACATCGATCTCAAGAGCCAGCTCGAGGACAAGGATGAATGCTTGATACACTACCTCGTTGTTAGTACAACCTTCCGAAAACAAGAATGAATAGGGAAAAACGGCCTGTGAGGATGTGGTGAAGACGATCCTTAGGCCTTACCCTATTGAGTTTAGATCATTGAGCTTTCTGCCAGTTGTGCTCTGTGAGGCGCCATCAAAATGCATCCGCCAACACGGTACAACTTGATCCACTGAAAGGATGGCCTCGTCTGGAAAGTCCAGATTCAAGGATTGCTTTGTAGGGGTTGGATGTGCGACAAGAAAATCTGCTAGCGCCTGACTCTTGATAGCCTTATGAGGAATGAAACTGATGTCGAACTGCTGAAGGATCGCCCACTGATCTAGACGCCCAGTCAACATGGGGCGATTTAGGATAAACTTCAACGGATCCACGTGGGACCCCAGCTGTGTCTCGTGGTGCTGCAAGTAATGTCGCAGCTTCTGTACCGCGAATACCAGCGCAATGAAGCTTTTCTCGATAGAGGAATTTCTGGTCTTCGTATCGAGGAGCATGCGATTGAGATAATACATACTATTATCTGTCCCTTCGTTGTTCTTCTAAGCGAGAAAGGCACCGAGGGTCTGTTCCAGAGCGGTCACGTAAAGGATCAGTAGCTTCTCAGGGATGGGTGGCATCAAAACCGGAGGCTGGAGCAGGTACTGCTTGATTTCCTCGAAGGCGGCCTGACATTCTTCATCCCATAGGTAGACAATGCCTTTCTTCATGAGCTGGGAAAATGACTTACACTTGCCAGCCAGATTCACGATGAATCGGCGTATGTAGGCCAAGTGGCCCTGAAAACTTCGGAGTTCTCGAAGGTTGTTCGGAGGGGATATCCGACTGACGACTTTGATTTTTTCTGGGTCGACCTCAATGCCTTTGTAAGTGACGACGAAGCCGAGAAACTTTCCATAGGTAACCCCGAAGACACACTTTAAGGGGTTCATCTTTAGATGACGGGAGCGGAGGAAACCAAACACCTTCTCAAGATTGGCGAGACGATCCTGATGTTGGCGGGATTTGACCACCAAATCGTCCACATAGCATTCCACCAATGTCCCAAGAATTGGTTTGAATATGCGGTGAATGACACGTTGATAGGTGGCACCTAAATTTTTCAGATCGAAAGGCATTACCCTATAACAAAAGGTACCTTGCGGTGCTCTGAAGGCTGTGGACTCTTCATCTTTGGGGGCCCATTCAGATCTAGTTATAACCGGAATACCCATCCATGAAGGAGAGAGTTTGAAATCCAGCAGTACCATCAATTAGCAGCTCTATCGTAGGAAGGGGAAAGTCATCCTTCAGACAGTGACGGTTGAGATCCCGGAAGTCGATGCAAACCCCGATCTGTCCGTTCTTCTTCCTGACAGTCACAATGTTAGCTAACCATTTGAGGTACTGGATTTCCTTGACGAAGTTGGCTTTAATGAGCTTATCATCTTCGACCTCGACTGTGGCACCGTGAGAGGGGTGCATCTTTCTAGGAGGTTGTTTGAACCAGCAGTGATTTACTGGGAGACCGAAACGGTGGACGACGACCTGAGGATCTAGCCCTGACATCTCGTCATAACTCCAGACAAATACATCATGATGCTTCTTCAGAAAACCTACATAATGCTGTTGTTCTTCCGCTGACATAGCTGCACTGATCAACGTTGGTTTCGGATCCGTCTCGGTACGGAGGTTCACCTCTACCAACTCATCGACAGTGGTGGAGACGCCTTCTTCAAATGTGGGAGGGGCATCTTCCAAATCGTCCCCATCCAGAGCGAGAGGATCATTGACAGGGGGCAATTCTTCTGAGTTAACTTGTCCTGTTGGAACACTGGTACTGGCCTGAGTGGCCAAAGAATCTTCATCGAGAGGATCTGGCGCCGCTGTGACCATGGAGACGAAAGCTGTTGATCCGATTCCGTCAGGCCTTCGACCCAGGGGGCCACGCTTGATAATATCAAAGCAGTAATGGCTAGTCGGCCTGAGCCGATTCAACCCTGTTCGGCAGAATAAGCAAGTATGATGTATTGTTATTACCATTGGGCGGACATCCCGATACCTCACAGGGGTAGGGGGCTCTGGGATCACTCGAGCCTGATTTGTGTAGGAGTACGAGGTGATCTTTCAACGCTCCTTGGTCTTGGGAGAGCGCTTCCCGTGCTGTCCGATGACAAAAAAACATTGTCCCATGTCTGGGGTCATGGCTTCCAACCGGTGAATAGGGAGAATGAATGCGTCGTCCAAATCCATCCATGGGTCGACGGTGTCATTGGCGCGCTCAACCCTATTAGCTTAAACATGTTTGTCCTTGCTTTTGTAGTAGTCGACATCCAAATAACGAGCTTCACTGGAGGCAAAAGGAGAAGCATCACCTTGGAGTATGTCCACTCGACCATTGAGGGAGTACCTGAGGCATTGGTGATATGAGGAGGGAACTGTCGCATGCAGGTGGAGTTAGGGTCTGCCCATCAGTGCGTTGTAGGCAGTATACTGCGAGACAACCATAAACTCGGTGCTGGCGATATGACCACCAAACTGAGTCTTTAGACGGATCTTGCCGAGCGGTGTCTGTTCCGTCCTGTCATACCCTTGGATCTTCAGGTTTGAAGGACTTAAGTTTGCTACAGATAATCCCAGCTTGCGGAGCATCCGGGTCGGGATGAGATTGATCCCATAACCTGTGTCTACGAGACAACGACGGACTTCCACACCATTAAATTGGCATGTTATATACAATAGGCGGATGTGCCCCTGAATGGGAGAACCCTCATCTTCTCCCGAAAACGAGATAATGGCCTGGCATTCTGCATGTTCGACTGCTTCGGCGTGAAAGGCTTCTGCGGCTGCAACCTCTGTTTCAAACTGGAAGGGGCTTCTCAAAGCCTCTACAAGGGCTTCACGCATTTCTTCTGACAGGCGAAGGGGCTCAAGGATCGAGAGTCTTGCAGGAATGCTGGCAAGGTGCTTGAGCATATCATACTTCCGTGCTAGACGCACATTTCTGCTGGCAGGAGGTCGCTCCACAGTAGAAGGTATGACAGGTACTATCACGACTCTCACCAGTGGGTTCTGGCTGGTGGTAGGAGTGTCGTGCTGCCCACTGGTCGAAGCACACGAAACAGTTATGGGCGGATGGCTAGAGGGCTGAGGTCTGATCTCGGCTGAACGTAGTGTATTAAAATTTGATCGCAACGGCTCTGCCTGATCAAGGAATACATACGGTGGTGGAGGCGAATCTGACGAGACGGGTTGGGAGGATTGCGCGTGCTGAGCTCTGCACTGGACCTGCTGCCTGGTCTCGGTGGCATGCACGGCTTGGCTAGAAGCGTTGGCCAATGCTTTCTGACGATTCACATATCCACGACTTCGTCGACGTTGGCGTTGACTGGGGACATTAGGAGGATCTGCCCGGCGCTTCTCGTCATCGGGAACCATGTAAGGATTTACCAGTTCGACGGTATTGACGGATGCATACTCCTGATCATCACTTGGGGAATCCTCCATTGCTGGGCGGATTCTGGGGGCAATTCCCATTTCCGGGGGCATGAAATCGCCGAGTACGGGATGACGACGACATTGGTAGGGGACTTTTCTTTCCTTTACGTTGTCAACCCTTACCTCCCTTGAATTAAGAGGCTTGGGACATTGACGCAGAAGTAATAACTGGAGGCGACATGGCAGCCTCATCGGGCTCGGGCTGATTCCAACAAGCATGGATAATACCGTGGGCATGAGCGACTGCTCTGTGATCCATTCGGTAGTCATACTTTTGGGACCCACGACCAGTTTTCCACTCACCCTCGCTATCGATGTCGGGCCTTAGAGACACGCATGCCACTTGTGCCGGGGTTGGGCCAAGTCTGACTGTTATTGTCGACTTGGTCCTGAAGCCAATCCTTGAACACATAACACTGCTTGAGGGCATGTCCAAAGAACCAGTGATAAAGACAATAGTTGGGGCGATCTACCAGATCAACCTCTTCGGGTCTCCTGCATTCTGGCAATTGTAGGATTCCTTCATCCAAACCTCAAGGACTCCCGCTGGATATGCCGTAGCTCTATTCGCCAATTGCACCACTACTCTTGTTGGCTTCAACTCACCAACCTGCAAGGAAGAGAATACAGAGTGAGGCATCACATTTATTGAAGCTCCTAAATCATAAAGAGCATCAGAGAAGTGCAACTCTCCTATGGTACATGGGATGATGAATGTCTCGGGATCCTTGCACTTTGTTGGCATTGCTAGAGTTGGTGTAATGAGTGCCGAGACATTCCTTCCAAGGTTGATCCTCTCATTCCCCTTGAGCCCTCTTCGATTGGTGCAGAGTTCTTTTAAGAATTTGGCATACCTTGGGATTTGCTTAATGACTCAAGTAGAGGAATGTTGATCTCCACACGCTTGAATGTGTCCAAAACCTCCTTTTGCATTGCTTCTTCAGCCATCTTCTTGGTTTGAACAACCCTGTTTGGAAAAGGAAGGGGTTTAGGAGGAACATCATCAATATTTTTCTTACCTTTATCTTTCTCCTTGGATTGCTCATCAGTTGGTTTGGAATGCGGCTTCTCCGGAGTTGAGGTGAATCCCGGTGGAATGGTAGGTACAGATGTATTGTTCATTTGCTTCCCACTTCTCAATGTGATGGAACTAACATTCCCCTTTGGATTTGGAGTGGGTTGGGAAGGTAGATTTCCGGAATTCTTACTTACAAGTTCATGGAGGGCGGTGGCAATCTGGCTCATTTGAGTCTTTAACTCCCTCAGCTCCGAACTTTGACTCTTCAGCTCATTCTGTTGATTAAGAACAATTTGCTTCAAAAGATCATCAGTATTAGAATCTACCTTTGGTGGGGGATTCCCTTGTTGTTGGCTTGTTGATGCTTGAGCTTCAAATCTCCTTTGGGGTTGTTGGAAACCCTGCTGGTAAGGCGGAGGCTGCTGGAAGTTTGGTTGAAAAGGGGGCCTTTGTTGTTGTCCAGAGCCATACCTCATGTCCGCTTGATCTTTCCACCCTTGGTTGTATGTTGGAGCAAATGAATCAAACTTCTTTTGGGGATATGGTTGTTGTTGCTGCTGAAATGGTCTCCCTGGGAATACTGCTGTGCAATCCTCTGTCTCTTGTAGTTGTGGGCAACAGTCAGTTGGGTGGCTTGTCTCAGTGCAAATGCCACAAGGCCTTGAAGGAGGGGGTAGAGATGTCTTTTGTGCCAAAGCAATTTGCCTCACCATACTGGTCAATTCTTCCAACTTAGTATCAATCAAATGACTTTCAAGAGAAGAAGGACTTACCTGATGTACTCCCCTGACATGTGGTGTACCTCTATCACCAAATTGTTGGGAGTTTTGGGCCATCTTGTCGATCAACGCACGTGCGGCTACTGATGTCTTGTCCACCAATGCTCCTCCAGCCGCAGCATCTACCATGCTTCTCTCCATAGGTGTGAGTCCTTCATAGAAGTACTGGATGAGTAATTGCTCACTGATTTGGTGATGTGGGCAGCTTGCACACAACTTCTTGAATCGCTCCCAGTACTCATACATTGACTCCCCTTGTGCTTGCTTGATCCCCGAGATCTCCTTACGAATGGAAGTGGTCCTTGATGCTGGAAAAAATCTCTGCAAGAAAAGACGTTTCAAATCGTTCCAACAAGTTACATCTTCGGGTTGTAAATAATACATCCAATCTTTCGCAGCTCCATCAAGTGAGAATGAGAATGCTCTTAATTTGATTTGGTCTTCAGATGCATTTCTTGGTTTCAAGGTTGAGCAAACCACATTAAATTCTTTAAGGTGTTTGTTGGGATCCTCACCAGATAAGCCATGAAACTTTGGAAGAAGGTGAATTAATCCATATTTCAATTCAAAGTCCGATTCGAGATTTGGGTATGCAATACAATTTGGTTGATAGTTAATATCAGGTGCAGCCAATTCTCGAATGGTTCTATTAAGTTCATTTCCATTATTTCCAGCCATTGGTTCCTCTTTTATGTTTGAATTTGAATTGCTTCCAATTTCAATGTTTGCAGAATAGAGGAATTCACCAACTGGTTGAATATTGAAACTTCCCGTAGATTGAGAATGTCTGATTCGTGCCCTAAGGCTACGTTCAATCTCAGGGTCAAGATCTAAGAGATCTTTGGGATTAGTTCGTGTCATCAATCAATGAAAGATGAAAAGAAGGAAATTGGACCATAGTAAAATAAAAATTAGAAGTTTGAGTTGATGGTCCAAAAAGAAGTAGAAGGAAATAAAAGGAGAAAAAAAATCAGATTGAGTAAAGACGGAAGAAAGAAGAGAGGAAGAGAATAAAATGTAAAACAAAATAAATACCTCTAATTAGTTGAAATAATTACTTGCCTCCCCGGCAACGGCGCCAATTTGATAGAGCATTGTCGTGGGTGCCCTCAAATGATTAGTGTGATTTTGGGGTACTTAGGTGCAGCAGAGTGGCTGACCAAGGTCGTCTCTCAAAGGAGGAAGTGAATTAAAACAACTTCTTAGAGGTATTCTAAAAATAAAATAAAAGAGAATAAAAACACTAATTGAATGGATGAGGTTTTTTTATAGTTTATAGATCTAGAAGAAGTTTTCTGGAAGAAGATTGCATTTTTTTTGTTTTTAATTTTGAAATGATGTTTGATTAAAAAGACACAACAAGAAGATGTTTTTTAGAAATCTATTTTAAAAGGCGTAATCGATCTAACTCTACCTCTTCATTCACTTATTAATCATTATCATTTAAATCAATATCCACTCAATTATGATCCCCTAATTTGTTATCCCTCGAACCCTACGAGAGTTAACTTAACCACAAAGATGGAATTATTTAAACCCTAGGCTAGCTTCGGAACACGCAATCGCAGCACCCTGCTTTGATTGTTGTTCTAAAGATAGCTTATGGTCAGTGGTTAATTAGAGCAAATATCCATTCTGGAAATGAGGATGAATTGTGTTTAGGGATTATATTTGAACTCTACAAATTTATCCCGTGTGGTCTTGTATTACCGATTAAGATTACGCTCTCACAATTTACACAAAATCCCGACCTCGCGTGTTTTTGTGTTGATTGTTCAATTGCTTGCTTAGTTTCTTGTAATTTAAAAACACAATTCATGGATCATATTATGTGAATTACAGTAGCTCATTGATTCAAAATAATTAAATGAAGAAGGTAGAAGATAGATCGATTACTAAAAGACTACTCTTCCATGGGTGGCGTAATCGTCGTAGAAGCGTTTTGCATGTGCAAAGGTTTATAATGGGTATAACCCAATAACGCTTCTACTCAAGAATTCCAGCCCAAAGAGGAAGATTAAGAGAAGAAGAAATTTAAACAAAACAGAAGAAAAGAGAAGAAATAAAAGAAGAACAATGAAGTTTATTACACAAATGAAAACATTACAAAATGAAGAAGAGGAGGCTTCGATGAGGGGTTCCTTGCTTCAAGAGCTACCCCTCTTACAATGGTTGGAGAATTTGGGTGAAACAAATTCTCCTCTGCCTCCAATCTCCTAATGCACGTCCCCAACCCCTCCAAATGAGAAAAACTCCAATTTATAGAGGGGAGGGGAGGAGAGATTACAAGTGGTTTCAAGTGTGAATGTGGAAATTCGGCCAAATATTTTATGCCAACTTGCACCGCTCATTTGACCACCAAAACGCGTGAATTGGCCGACCTTCCAGAAGGATCAAATGTGCGGATATGGGTCCTCTATCTCCTCTCCAAATTTGGGCTCAATAAAGGCCCATATGAAGGAGTTATGGCCGAAATACAGAAGCTTCTCCATTCTGGCGAGCCCAGCCCAACTTTGACTTTATGACCCATTTTCAATAACCAAATGAACTCTTTAGCTCTAGTGTCCTGAATAAAAGTTGCAGATAATTAAGTTAGGAACACTGTTACAAAATTTCAAATTCAAATAATAAATATAAAAATATTTATCTTCGAAATACTACAGTGAACTATAAAGGGTAAAACTGGAATTTTCATCAAATATTCAAATGAATGATCTAATCCCAAATACTTTCTAATTAAACATATTTAACACAATGTGAGGAAATTATATCATTTATTATCAATGAAATATTCAATTAAATAGTGTTTTATCAGGGAGCACAAATTACAGAGGGTTTTTTCAGTGGTAAAACCCTAGCCCGAAATGGGCTACATATGAAGAAGACGGTCCACTGTTCCGAATTGTAGTCCGCGTTGCAACAGTGATCGGCGGCTCACTTTGTCAAAAGTGCTACAGTGTCTGCCGGCTGGAAGTCAAAAGCGCTACAGTGAAGTTGACCCCGAAGTTCGCACCGCTACAGTGCCTGTTGGTGTCGGTCGGTCAACCGGATCGGGCAACACCAATCCAACAGGTTGAGCCCGAGCCTGAGCATGAGGCGGTGGTCCTCGACGAGGCTGTGGGGGTGGTTCGGCGAGCAACAATTCTAGCTGTCTGGGAGCTTATATCTGCGCCACAACAGCGGTTCTTCTCGTAGGGGCTGCAGGAGGCAACGGACGTGCCTGCTTTTCTTGTTGGAAGGCTTTTTCCAGACGCTGCGCCTTGTCAAAGAAATCTCAGAACCCACCCGGGTAATTCTATGTGATAAGAGAAGGGACTAGCTCAGTCTTGACATTTTCCACACACATCGTCAGCAGCTGTTCCTGGGTCAGCGGCATATCAAGTGAATACGTGAGACCCTTCCACCTGACAACAAAGTCTGCTACCCGCTCATCTGGCCTCTGTTTGCACTTGAAGAGGTCAGCGATACTTATCTTTCGAGTGGTGGAACTGAACTGGTAGAGGAATTGTTTGCGAAGATCCTCCCAACCAGCTATAGACCCAATGGGTAACTGGCTGTACCAGACGAACGTGGGCCCGGTGTTTGTACGAAGCACTGGAGTTTGGCGGCTTTCTGCTGCGCTGGAGTTCCCAACATGGGACTACACCTCGAAATTAAGTGGTCAAGGTGCTGCAGTGGGTCGCTAGTCCCATTGAAAGGGGAAAATGTAGGATTCCCAAAACCTGGGGGTGCTCACATGTCATCCACCCATGTCGGATATGGTTTGCCATTGGGCGGGATTGCCACCTGTCGGGTTTCGAGAGCCTCAAAGCGAGCGATGAGAGCAGCCATCAGATCATCCTGGCGGGGATTCCTATCTTGACCAGGGTCCCTAACTACCAATGCGTTGGCAGGTTCTTCAACACGGTAAGCAGACTCAACGGCTTGTGGAGCGGCTGGTGGAATGACCCGAGGAGCTGCTGGGGGAACAACTTGTGGAGCAGTCTGTGGAGCAATCGGGGGAACGACTTGTAGAGCCGGGTCTCGGGGAAAATTCTCGGGCAACTCTGGTGGATTAGGCGACATATCGTGGTCGCTTGCCATAAGCACCTACCTCTGCCCTGTCTAGACGGACAAGGTTGTCGAGGTCGATTGGAGGTAACTCGCCGGGAGGGAGTTGTGCCTGCCCCTGTTGGCCTGGTCGAGGGTTGCCATAATCTGGTAGTCGTTCTGTGGCACGCTCGGCAAAAAGCTTGTCAACCATTTGTTTATGCTCTGCGAGCTGCTGACGCAATGCAACCTTTTCCAGATTGTCTTCCGTCTTTGGCATCGAGCCAGACGGGTCAAATGGTTTAATGATCCCAACCTGTTCTTTACCTCTACCGGGTTCTCGAGCGAGAGACAATGACTCAAAAGGTGCAGGAAGGCCGAGCGTCTGCCTTTGGTGGCGAGTATGGATACCTGTTGGGTCTGTTGGGCGTTGTGGTACCTCAATGGGCTGCTCATCTTCTTCAGATCCTGGGCCAGTGTCCCCTTCCCGAAATATCTCGGGGACGACCATGTTTACCGTAGCGATGCCTGGAGGCATGTCTTCGATGTCGCCAGGTAAACCAGGTTGGCGCAGGATATGGCTAAAATGCAGGGCGACATACTGCCTCCAGCCACAAATTTGGACATATGGGGATGCCTCCCTGATAATTATGCGGAGCACATTGAAGCTCTGAACGCACCGTTGTTGGAGTTTCCGATGATAACCAGGCAACGCAGGGTGTCGACCAACGAGATGTGCGACTAACTCAACCAGACGACACTGTTGGCCAATGTCGTCGCAATGTTTCTGACCCTTGGAATAAGTTAGCCATTGATGGCGGGTGCAAGAGTGCGTCATATCGAGCGTTCGACGGAAGCACATGACCTCGTCCTGGGTAAGGGACACCAGGGCATTGAATTCCGCTGTTGCTGTTGGCCAGAACATCTCGGGGAAGTGATCTGTGGCGAGGATGTCCCATAGACTTCCCGGCTCCGACTCTGGATCCGGCCCTTGGTTGCCCCATTCATCAACTGGAGGTGGTTGAGGGACTGGCAGGGGCACATACATGGACCATTGCCGTGGTGAGCCGGTCGGTGGAGAATACGGTGAGTGGGCTGACAAACCGCCGCATATCGGGCTGTCTCCCGGGTACATAACCGATTGTACCACGACATCCCTGTACGACGGGCTGCTGATTGTTGGTTCCTGCGCAAGGGCAACAACAATTGTTGACAGATTTGATCGGGGCTCGAGGTCTGCAGGTCCCCAGAATAATTCACCGGGATCTCGTGTTGAGGTGGAGTACGATCCGTGCGATGACAGAGAAGATTGCAGAGCGAGATCTCAGATAGGGATCAAATCTTCCTCCTCTTGGATGTACCTACAGAGGGATTCAGGGATTCGATGAACTTCGCTTTTCGGGAGGATGAAGCTAATACGCCGGTCCCTGCCCCAGACCCTAACACAAAGGATCGGGGTGAGGGTTCCATCATTGAATTGCATTCCGCTTCTGAATTTGAGAAGCATACAGGCTTGATTGCGATCTGAGGATGGTCAGAGCTCTTCCTTTGGCGGCGACGACCCGCCCTCCTACCCCAGGGTGGTTCTTCTAGGCAGGGTAAAGTCTCAACACGGGGAGGAACTACGCGTGAGCTGATGTTGAAGCGGAGAGGACTCCCACTTGGGCGAACCGGGGTGCTAGGAGCACCTGGGCAAATATCAATCGGGACACGAGGAGGGCCTCTGTGGCGACTGTCTGTGCCACGAGGAGGGCCTTCATGCCGGTTGGCCTTGGTATTTGTGGCGCGAGGAGGACCTTCGCACCGATCATGCGGGACGCGGGAAGGACCTCCGCGTTCGATGAAGCGGGGAGGGCCTCCACTTTTCTGATCTCTGGCATGGGGAGGACCTTGGCCGACATCGATAAGTACATGGGGAGGACCTCCATGCTGTTGAATGGCTGGGTGAGGGAGACCCTCGTATTGAGGACCTGGTATGTGAGGATAACTTACATACCTGAGGTCAGAGACGCGAGGAAGAACCTCACGCCGGGTGTCAACAAGGCGGAGAGAACTGCTACTTCAGCTGATAACGGGTGCATGGGGAGGACCTCGACTCTGTCCGACAGTGGTACGGGGAGGACCTCTCTGCCGAACCTCACTGTCACGGGTTGTCTCGCGATGCCTTCCACTTGCCCCGATGCGCGGGAGAGTCAATCCAACCTGTTCATGGGGTTGATGGTGCATCGATCTCGGCCGGGCATGATAGTGCCCCTGCCCTGTAACAGGGAAGTGCCCCTGCTTGATAATGACAAGGGGTTGATGATTCGCGCTAGTGGTGGCTTGAGCCACCGAAGCTGCGGAAGACGATGCCTCCTGGCGGGCGTACTCCTGAGCTTGCACCCAGCGCTGGCGTCTGGTTAGCCGAACTAGTGCCGGCTGTGCAGGGGCGTAGGCCACCTGCTCTTCGGTCTGCTGGACTGGTTGGCGACGTTGACGTGGCCGGGTGGGAGCTCTCCTTGGCGGCCCCCTGGCAGGAATCGTAGTCGAAAGGACTCAGACATCCCCCACTTCATCAGCGTAAGGGAAGGAGTCGTAAGAGCCCTTCGGGGAGAGGCTCTTGAGGCTGTTGGAGATTGGTGTGGGGAGGAGTGGCTCCCTGCGCGACCCTTGGGGGCGGCGGTGTTGGCGGGGCACTGAGGCCTCCATGTCCTTGTGGGCCATATTCCTGGTCAGGATGACCCCCTGCCGTTCGTATCGGCGAACAAGGGTACAAATCACCTTCCTCTGAATAAACTCTGAGGGTGAGATGTTGTGTGGGCGCCCAACAACTGTGGGAGCCGTCGCAGAGGAGATGAAGCCGTGCGGGATTGCCGCATTCACGTTGCCCCAGCCCTTGCTCTTGCGTCCATGGGAAGGTGGTTATCGTTGTCCTGTAATCGTAGCTTGAGTCCTGGAAAGCAGGAATATTCAGCCATTAGTATAGATGGTAGGAAAACAATGTCCAGTGCCCCAACGCCGTTCAGTCTCCCATGGCTGGATAGAAAGATCCATGCTGACAACATCGCAGACGGGGATGCCCAACGATTAACTGCCCCGCACTTTGGTGGGTTTCACATTAGGCCCACTATTTGTTTGGCGGGACCTGGCGCCGAATAATTAGATTCGGTGACACGCTTATCTGCTGATGCCCCGAACGTTATTAATTCCCATGTTGAGGAGAAGATTTCACATTAGGTCACCATTTCTGTTTTTGACGCTTTCGCTGGGGCGCGCCGCCTGTCGCGTGTTGACGTTTGACGGCGATCGCATTTGTACTTCTTGATCGAAATAGGATGATGGCATGTCGGTCTCTCCTTCCGTTGATTTCTTCTCGGAAGTCGTCGCCTTGTACGGGTCTCCTTTATAGATTAAGACGTTCGTGAATCTCTTCCCGGTGCCATATCTTTGGGGACGACGGTTAATTACGCTGCTTCTGTCATGACATTTCCAAAGAGTAAAGTCAGGGCAGCAACCTTCGATTAGGGGAGTTGTCACGTGGGGCATCGCTGGCGTGTCTGGTCGCTGAAGCACTGGTACATCTGAACTTCTTCCCCCAGTGATAGGGCTTCTGGAGGGCGCGGAAACCCAAGGCATCCCGCGTCGAATGCGGGGAATTCTATGCCAGTGGCATGTCTCCGAGGTTTTCCTTGGCTTCCCATGTTTAACACGGGATATGCCGCGATTTTAACGTCTAGCGGAGACGGATGGCACTGATCGGAACACTGATACGAGTGGATCAGAAGGGTATGTCCCTGGGAGGGGATACCTGGGAAGTTTACCGGGTGGGTGGATCGGAACACCCAAAAAGAGCGGACCCAGAGGGGTGTGTCCCATAAAGGGAAGATGTCACACCGTGAAGGCTGATTTGGTCACCACAAAAGGCGGATCAGAGGATGGTGGATCCCAACAAAGGGGACACGAAGGTTTACCGTTAGCTGGAATTGAACCTCGTAGAGGCTTCCTACGTGAGAATACGGGGATCAAAACCCACGTAGCTCAAATTGGTGAGGCATGGAATCGGGGTGTACACAAAGGACAACGACCCAAAGTCATGCTTGGGGCTAATGCTTGGCTAGCAACCCATCGGAAGAGGGACACTCTTGGTTGGATGAATGTGGAATGAGTGGGGCTTAAGCATGGTTAGCTGCCCGGGTGCTGCAAGGAGCAACGATGGGATGAATGGCATGATCTCACCGGGATGTGGCAGCGGTAAAATCCGGATGGGTATGGAGGAAGTGTTGAGGATGAGAATGAAGTGGAACCGGCGTGGAGGTGAGTGTTTTGGGATTGAAACTCGAGGAGGTTTCCTGCATATCCCAGCTATTTGGGAATCAAAGTCCACGTAGTTCTGAAATGGGGCGATGGGTCGCCTGAGGAGACGGTTCGTGAGAATGGATGTATGAATTGACCCCGAAGGAAGTGGAAACTCCGGATCATGGCATGACCTTCCCGAAACAAGAAGGCTCGAGAGAGAGGCCAAGATGGGACATTGATGATGAGCTTGAATCTCAGGGAGGCTTCCTACGTACCTTGTTCAAAAGGGCAAAGATCAAAGTCCACGTAGTTCGGGAGTGGGGTATAGAATCGGGGTGTGCGCAAAGGACAACGACCCGAAGATATGTTGGGGATTACTCTTGGTTAGCTGCCCATCGCAAGAGGGACACTCTTGGCGGAAGGAGTATGGATTGGACATGGGGCTTACAGATGGTTAGCTGCCGAAGGAAATATGATGTGTGTTTGGGGTGTACACAAAGGAGAACGACCCGAATGGATGGATTGAAACACCTCAGGGAGGCGAATCCAGGTCATGTGTCCCAAAAAAGGAAGATGTCACATCAGGTGGGTGCATCCCTAGGAGGGAGCACCAGAGTTTACCAGTGGTTGGGATTGAACTTGCGTGAGGCTTCCTACGTACCCTAAAGGGATCAAAACCCGCGTAGTTCGAAAAGGGCATGCAGTTTAATGTCATGCGGGACGAATGGAGCATACAGTTTATCGTCATGCGGGACGAAGGTGAACCGACGTGAAGTGGTCGTGACAGATAGGCGATGATGGATGGCGGGGCTTGAACCTCAGAGAGGCTTCCTACGTACCCTGTATAGAGGACGGGGATCAAAGTTCATGTAGTTTGATAATGAGGGGCAGGGGGGCTTACGCGTGGTTAGCGGCCCGTAGAAGGTGTCACGGTCAATGCTTTTTCTAAGCCCACGTGAGTCATGCTCGGTGTGAGAAACAAGAGACAACAATAAACCTGACGATCGCGTCGCGAAAGGTACGTCAGTGAGGAATGGAGTGGGGCTTATGCATGATTAGCGGCCCAAAGAGGAAACAGGGGCTTACGCGTGATTAGCGGCCCCAGGAGAGAGAGATCAGGAAACTCCGTAAGTACTCAGATGTACGAGGAGGACATGACCATCACACAGAGAGGAGGAGGTTTCCTAGCAGTGTGATACAGGGGGCTGCCCCTGTACACACTCGGTGACAAAGCTCAATGGGGAAGAGAGGGCAAATTGAGAAAGGGGAAGAGGTGAAGGCTCCCCAGTCTCATCCTCTTTATGGTCCTCTCAGGCCTATCACGCATGCGGTGACTCACAGTTTAACGTCTTGTGTTGAGGACGGTGGTTACTTGGCAGTTTAACGTCCTGTAGCTTGGACGAGGCGAGTTCACTCTGCACCCCTAAGACCTACATAACTTGCACTGACCCGCCCTTGGGGGCGGGAAGGCACAAACAATGCCCTAACGAATTGGGGTGGAGGAGTGGTCAATCGGGGTGTCCGCGTTAGCGTAGCTATGCATAGAAGCAATAACTATTAACGTACCTATGTGAAGAAGCATGAAGTAGGATAACGCAGCATGAAGCACCGCCCAAGAGACCTTGGAGTTACCTCGTACAAGTCTGGAGGGCCGCACGGAAGAAGGGTGCGCAGGATAGGTGTGTTGCACCATAGGAAGAGCCCGAAGATGGTGCCTGGGGGAGTGACATTAAAGACATGCTTAAGGGCGCACACAAGAAGGCAAGATTGCATGCAAAAGGAGGGTTTTGCGCGAAATAGGCGCGCAAAAAGATAACGGTTGCGCGCAAAAGAGAACAGTTGCGCGCAATAGGATACATGTGCGCGCAATCAGCCGGGATTGCACGAATTAGGGAGTATTGCGCGCAATGGTGTAGTATTGCACACAACAGGGGGGGGGTACGCAACGAAAGCAGCGTTCGCGCCGAGAGGGAAGTTTGTGTGCAAAGAGGATAGATTGCGCGCAAATACCTTAACAATACAGGAACCGACGAGGATCAAGCCCTAGTGGTTCCGCCCGAAGGCGGACCCCTGGGCGATCTGTCACGAAAAATCCTATACTTGGAAACCATCTTTTGCGCACGGAAGGGGTGTATTATGCGCATGAGAGACGGTTTGAATTTTTCAGCCACCGGAAGTGAGGGGGGTGCCCTTTTATTTATAGGATAACTACGTCGGGCAAGGCGCGAAAAACACACCCTGCACGAAAAATTGACGCTCCGGTTGGCGGTGCGCGTGACCATTTTCCGCGCCCACGGTTTATTTTATCGCGCCGGGCCGACGCTCTTCGAGGGTCGTGGCGCGCAAAATCGGCCCTTATCGATGGAGATTTTGCGCCGATCCACCGTTTTTTACGCTCAACCCTTGCATATTTTGCACAACCCTTAGGTTCATTCAGGGATGGTTCGCTGAGTAGAAATATGCCTTCGGTTTTTCCAAATAATGCCCGCCTGAGGCCTTCGGCGGATTTCGACGCCTGCACTAATTCATCGATTACATGTGTTAAAAATGTTATTGTATATCATAACATATTTGTTAAATGCGTATTATCAAGATAGATGGCTTATCTCTTTTAACCTTTAATTTATTAATAAAATCATTCAATGGAAGTTAGAATCCTACGAACCGTAACTAATACAATTCTCGTTAACTTCTATTTTTTATAATTCAATCAATTGCAAAAAAAAGATTTTTAATAATGTTTAGATTTTATATGATTCTTAATAACTAATAGCATTATTTATAATTAAATAAAATATTATTAAAACATATTTGAATTTAATAAAAATTATAGGAAATCTTTTTTATTCGAGCCTTATTTATAATAATATTTAATTTCAGTGACATATTTATCAACTGCTTTTATTGTTCTGATTTGATTAAAATAGTTTAAAATAATATGTGCATTTAGTAACTGTTTTTATATTATTAATCTGATCACCTTCCAGGAAAATGTAGATTATATAAAAATAACTTTATTATCATTAATTATCAATTCACCAAATAATAAATAGATCTCATAAAAAAGTAATTATACAATTTAATATTTTAAAAATTCGGTGCCAAAGTTGGGTGGGCATACAGAGATGGATAGAGGGATGGCTGGGTAGGAGGGGCGGGACTCAGGAGGGTGGGTGGAATGGAGTGGCAATAATGTTTGATATTTTATCAAGGGAAGGTTTTTTTGCGATTTTAAAAACATGTGGGGATTAGTAGGTATTTTAAATCTTGGACTAGGATTTCCTTTTGCTCTTATGTTTAGCTTCTCATTTTGGTTTCTTTATGGACATCCTTAATTTTTTTTTCTCATCCTCTCTTTTTTCTTAAAATAAAAACCCAGTTTTGACTTAAAATTATTGAGGCTTTTAAAAAAAGCCTACCTGTTGTTTTTGGTGAGCCAGAGCTTAGTGATTTATTCTTTTCATGCCTGTTGACTATCCAGAGAGCTTATTGTTGTCCATATTCTTGCAGGCTTGGAGTAGAACAATGATGGCGAGATAAAGAATTTGTTCTTTTTGAACAGCTGGGTGCAATCACAACTGCAAAATCACCCAGATGAACTCTCGGAAGATGGTGTTCAGGACTATCTTTTGCATGCTTCAAATATTTTGGTAATTTTAACACTGTAAATCATTTTCAAAGTTTTCAAACTGATGCAATTTCTGTGGAGGCAGTCTATTGGTTTCATATGCTTTATCTATATGCTATACAACATGTCAGAATGTATACTCACATGCCCATATGCATTGCAAATACATATTTGCTGCTTTCAGAACAGTCTTTCATTTTCTATGAATTTTTGCCTTTTCATTTACTGTGTAAAAATTTCAATTTTCTTGAAATCAAAATACATTTGATTATTCATATATTTAGGCATCCCATATATGACTACAATTATGCCCGTTTCCTGAGTGGTTTGACCTGAAAATAACATTGTATTTGGTGCTATTCAATATGTTGGGCTTTTCTTAAAAAATCACTTCCTCTAAAAGATTCAGGACTTGTTTGATTCTGTTATTTGTTTTAATGTTCTAAATTCAGTTTTGTTGTGTTATTCTCCAAAATAAATTCTGGGAACAAAAAACTGAAAATATTTGTTTGAATCACTTCAAAATCATTTTTTAAGTATTAATTGTTTTTGCATTACTTTATATATTTTTTATTTATAAATTAAGGTTATTGTTTTTTTATTCTGTTTCGAAGAACAAAAATTACAAAGCATATAAAGCACGTTCTGGTTATTTAGTTCCGAGGTTCATATTCTTGTTTTTCAGTTTTTAATAACATTTGACAGAAAACAGTTGGTCATTTTCGCTTCTTATTTTCTATTTTTAAAATGAAAGAATTGTTCCAAGAACTAACTTTCAAACAAACCCTTTTTCCATGTTTGGCACAAAGGAATGGTGGCCTAGGAAAAGGAATGGGTGAGGGAATGGCTAGATACCATGTTTGGTAGGGGATGGAGGGGAGAGAGAGGGAGTCCCAATTCTATCATTTAAGGGAATCAACATTCCTTCCAATTTCGGTAAAATGCTTATTAATTCCTCAGAGAATGGATTTATGGACATAATTTATTCACAAGAATATCTCTTAAACAATGAATAATAATCATTTTATAATTTATTATTATCGTTTATTTATATTATTTAACATATTCTGATAGGAATGTGGGTTGTGAGGCTGCAACATCACTAGGAAGTATGCAGTTGCAGCGCACTGCGCAGGCCCATTGAGGCTGAGGTTGGAAATCTCTAGGTGTTGTGGTGCTATTGATATGTAAGGGGGTGCAGCTTGAAGGGGTGCAACTAAGGATGAAATGCAGGGTAGGAAAGAGAGTGATTAATAACTGCCAGTGGAAGTATTGTATTTTACAATAGATCGATAGTTTGATATGACTGTAGTAGGTTGGGGCTGTTGTTAGTAGGTTGGGGTTATTAAATAGAGGGGTGGTTGGTAGGAGGAGGATATGCAGATATTGCTTGGCTGACAGGAGGCTACGACCTGGCCTTGGAGAGCAGCGTTTCTCATGGGTGATACTTCTCATTCATTCTCTTTTTTTTCTTCTGTAAACTTTTGGTTTGTACAGTGTTGCTGCTGCTGCCGGTAAGTAGTCCTATCAATAAAAACCTCTATTTTCCTCGTACTAGAATCTATGAACCTATCAATTGGTGCTTTTATTTAGAGGTTGATTGCCGCAAGAGAGAGTGAATCTAAGAGATTCTTCACCGAGAGATTAGACACAATTGAAGTTGACGCAGCAGCTTTTGCCCACCCGCATGGGGTGTCGACTCACAGCTGTGGAAACGACGGTCTCAGAGCTGAAGTCAGGTTTCCAGTGTCAGGAGATTCAGATGCAAAAGCTCAAGGAAACTATTGTCAGTTTGGCTAAAAACCAGGCGGAGATGCAGCACATGATGAATTTGAATTCTGTTCGAGATGCAAGTAGAGAAAAGTCAATTGAAGTAGAAGACGGAGAAAGCAGTTTGCAACAAGAAATTGAAGGAGGAAATCAGAACAGGGCAGGGATGCACAACAAGGGTTGGCGGACAGAGGAATGGGAAGATCTGCGAGCAAACTTCAACCAAGTGGAGAGATGCCGCCTTTTTCTGAAGAAGATCCCGCGGCCTTGGTTTCCAAAATTGAGACTCATTCCTCAAAACATCTGACTCAGGTAGAAATGAAGGTTTCAAAGGCACAACTATGCAGGGTAGTCATAGAGCAGACAGAGCAAGATCCAGATTTGGTCGATTGTGCCGACAATTTAAAGCTACCGAGTTAGTGGACAGACATTTTGAGGTGTGAAGGATGAGGTTGATATTAGAGGGCATAGGACTTGTATTTGGTAGAATGCTGGGGGGGACTCATTGAGGGATTAAAAACAGCCCCAATCCTTGAACTAGAAGCATCACACTCCATAGCAAACCCTTTAGAAAAATCTGACATGCCAAGAACTGGGGCAGTAGTCATTCTTTCCTTTAGTTTCTCAAATGCAGCTCGAGTTTCTGGAGTCCACTTAAACCTTTTCCTCTTAGTCAAAGCTGTTGGTGGTTTCGCTATCTTCCCGTAATCTTTGACAAACTTTCGATAGTATCCGGTTAGCCCCAAAAATCCTCTTCCTTCACCTTCTTTGGCTCTTGCCAAATTTTAACCGCCTCCAATTTTTTAGGATCCATTGGAACTCCTTGGGCAAAAGATGATATGCCCTAAGTACTCCACAGTTCTCCCTCCAAAAGTGCACTTTTTCTTAAAAGCAAACAACTTGTTGTCTGTTAATATTTGAAGAACTTTCTGCACTTATACTAGGTGTTCATTCCAGCTCTTACTATACACCGATATATCATCAAAGAACACCACCACACTTTTAACAACCCTCATAACACCGCATTCATAGTGGCCTGGAAAGTGGTCGGTGCATTCATGAGCCCGAATGACATAACATGGTATTCGTAGTTCCACTCATGGGTTTTAAACAAAGTCTTCCCAATTGAAAGGACCAATTTGGGATATGCCTAACAATAAGGGAGGGGGGGGGGGAGGGGTGAATTAGTGTTGAAGACTTTTTAATTCTATTACAACTTTTTATCCCTTTATCTCTTTAACCTGTTAGGATCTTGGTTCTCTTATTTTCTTTTCCTTGTCGTATGCAAGTATATGAAAGCTGTAAAGATAAAACACAATATTTTTACAAAGTTCGCTGCTCAATAAGAGTATCTAGTCCTTACCGTGTATGGTGATGACCAATATACATATTTTCTATTAATGTAGTATCAAATTATAGTGGGGTGGCTAGGAGACAATCCTTTAGCTAGTGTGGTTCCCTACACTTTAGGAGGGGGGAATGAAACAATTCTTCTTCCCTGGACTGGGGATGATCTGGTCCAACTTGCAGCTCTTTGTTGGTTCCTTATACTGCCTCTAAAGACAGTCTTCACCTTCTTTGTTAAGGTACTTTGTAACACCAAAAAAACAGTAATGCTTTGATCTTCCACAAACTTCTTCTTCACTTGGCTACTTACAAAACAGCAGACAGGCAACCTTCATCTTCTTCACAACAACAAATAGAAAGTTGCACTTCTTCTTCTTCTCCTTTTGACTTCAGTCCCAATAATATGAATATGGTGGGGACTGATAATTTTACAGAATTCTTCTTTGACCCAAATGATAATTGGCTGACATATATTTGGTCACAAACTCTTCCTCTCTTCTCTCTTCTTAAGTGCAAAGCCAACTGCACCGAGTCAGTTTTCTTTTTGGCTAGAATCACAAAACCTTCTTTGTGATTATCAAATCATTGAAGATCAACTCAACACAACATCATCACAATTCTTTCTCTTCGATAAATAGTAAATGCGGTTCTCTTAACTTTTACACAAGCAATATGGAATGTAGTTCAATATCAGCTTCTCAGTCAATCAAGTGTTTGGGAAAATTATTCTTCCTTCTTCCAATGAAATCTTGTCCTTACTTAATCAACATGAACTCACTATTGCATGTGATATAAACTTCATGCAATTGTTGCATGGAACTTCTCCTGAAAACCCCTAGCACATATGAAATATTTTTGTTATTTTATGTGCTTTTATTCAAATCATGCTTATGTGTTGTATCAATGCATGTATTGATAGGAATCAATTGATGTGAGAGAGAAATTCAGTAAACTTCTATCAACAACAACAAGAATTACGGAAAGAAGAAAAAGAAAAAGAAATAGAAGAAGAAATCTTCTAGAGGCGCTCCTCACCGAGGCCTGGCCGCAATCACAGATTCTGCACACCAGAATGCTTTCCTAAAAACAATTCTTCCTCGCAGTCCTCACCCCCTGCCAATTTCTAAAGGAGGATTTCTTTACCGGTTGGAACTTTCTAGAGTTCTCTACAACGGATATTAACTATATAGCCGACA
The DNA here is from genome assembly GCA_963277665.1 of Viscum album. Classification (NCBI taxonomy): domain Eukaryota; kingdom Viridiplantae; phylum Streptophyta; class Magnoliopsida; order Santalales; family Viscaceae; genus Viscum; species Viscum album. Next base: position 2,026,717,742 of record OY728164.1, on the reverse strand, counting down.
TCCTACAATTATCAACCCACCTAACAACCTTTTTCAATTATTACAATACCACCCTCGGCTCCCAACCCCCTGTCGCAACGACACCCAACCCCAACAACAACACCCCTTCACTCTTGTGGCAGAACCCCAACACTAGGACCGACCCCTTCTCGTTCCTATCACCCCCTTTAAAATTCACCTTGTCCTCAAGGTGTAAATATAGGGATGCCCATTGATTTTTCAATGCATCAGTCAGGTCAGAGAACTCATTGAGTGTAAGCATTCCAACTTTCTCATAGTCCACCTTAGATAAAATGCGCTTTGCAAAACACTTCACAACTTCAACAAGATTCACAACCAGTGTTGTTAAAGGCGCTCGCCTCACCCCGCCTTGGCGCGAGGCGAGGCGAGGCGCACCTTCTGCACCTCAAAAGTGGTGAGGCGGTGCGGCCTCACCGAGGCGCGCCAAACAGAGGGGCGCTAAAAGCGCCAGGCGCAGTAAGGCGCACCGTGGCCGATGGGACCGGGGGCGACACATCAGGGCGGCAGCGGAGATGGGGGGCGAGCGACGTGATAGTGGGTGGCGGCCGAGATCGTGGGTGTACAGGCGGCGGTGACGAGATCGGGGGTGGGTGGGTGAGGGCGCGATCGGCTGGCTGAGATCGGGGAAGGACATCGGGGAAGGGACGCAGCTCAAAATCAGGGAAGGAAGGGAGCAGTGACCGGCGGAAATCGGGGAAGGGACCCGGACGACGCAGTGACTGACGGAAATCGGGGACGGGACGGTGGACGCATGAAGAATATCGGGGAGGGACCCAGGCCAGTCGCCACTGGAAATCGGGGAAGGGGCGAGTCGCGGGAATTGTTCCCTTCACTTCACCTATTAAATTTTAATTAACACATTTAATATATTAATAAATAAACATAACATAAAACAATATAAATATCTCACACCTCCCCACACAGCACTGCACAGTAATTTTTTTTTGCTGCACCACTTCTCCTTGCCCCACAGAACAACACCTCCCCGCACAACACTTCATATCAATTTTTTGCTGTTGCACCACTCTCCTCGCTGCACCACTCTCCACCACGTTGCCCTCGCTGTACCACTCTCTACACTGCCATTGCTGCACTGCATCACACACCTCGCTGCACCGGCACCTCGCTGCACCGGCACCTCGCTGCACCGCCACCTTATGCACCGGATTCTCGCCACCACGTTGCACCTGCACCTCGCTGCACTGGACCTTGTTGCACCTCGCTGGACCTCGCTGCACCCGTTGAAATTATAAGGCCCCAGCCTTAAACCTTACTTAATATTGAATTAAATGAATAATTCACATTGAAGATCTTTCCAGGTTTAGAGTTTTAGAGAATTAGGATATAACTATTACATCTCAAAAGATTACAAAGTAGACACTTCTACTATGTTTCCATAAAATAAAAAAAATCTCTTAAAAAGAGACATGTCTAGTTCCATGTTTTATATAGCATGACTTTCCTTTGATCCCATCCTTGACCCTATTCCACATTAAGTCCTGTGAAAAACATTTCAAAAAAAACTTGGGGTGAGCATAAAGAGCTCAGTAAGGGATACACAAAGAATGAAAACTGTTAGTTTTTCAAACATCAAGTAAACCATGTATAACTTTATCAAAGTAATACCTTCACCTTCATGAAGTAGTAAAAACTCTTCTCTGAATAAAATATCATTACTTACCTTTTTGTAACCAAAGGATTACCATAAAACCCATATAAAGAACACATAACATATAAAGGTAACTTGGGACATAAACATACTTAAGTGGAATAACCATACGGTCGACTTCCACACATATCACTTAATGGAATAGCCATACGGTCAACTTCGATACATACTTAATGGAATAGCCATACGGCCGACTTCCATACCCAATGCATTGGAGGTTATAACGTAACCACCCGTCCTGGTATTCACGGCACCACCCGTCATATGGTTTATCACGTAACCACCCGTAAAATGTCCAAGTACCATCATTACACATAAAATATTGAAAATATAAACATTTCAATAACAACATTTCATTTTCAATTACAATAAGTAATTCCAAGATATTGAATTAATCAATCTACTTTCAAAAACCATTTAAAAGAGATTTTTGAATCAAAGTGTCCCATACCACTTTGAAGATTTTAATGGAATTATAATTTTAAAACATTAATGTCCATATAAATTAATACTGAAAACCATTTTGAAAACATGGACATTAAAGATAAAGATTTAGAATAATGAATCTTTAAAACATTTAAAACGATATTTTTGTTAAAGAGTTTTTAACAAAATGACTCTTGAATACAAATAATCGCGGAATAATATTTAATCCGAGTTTTATAATATCATGAGAATAAAGGGATTCATGATATAATATGTCAAAGGACAGTATACACACCAAATAAGAGTGAATTGGTGCATAACAACAATGAAGTCTCAATGAAAATGTAAATTGAGATGAAATCCATTATAAAGAGGGTATCCTTAAACTAAGGATAAATCTATCACATAATTATGTGTGAGAAATACAAATACACCCAATATAAGTGGATATTATGTGTGAAAAAATCTACGGTCATTCACACATATTCATAGGATTACATGTTCAAGAAGTACAAGTTGAACCCAAAGAAATCGAAATTGGGTTAAGATGTTCCCTTGTAAAAATTCGACAGCCTAACGACGTCACTTCAAAATTCAGAAAATTAGTCGATGAGAGAGTGAATGGTATCTCATCACTTGGACATAAACTTTACATCAATAAGGATATATAAGAATATATCCCAACATAATAAGATGTAAATTAAAAGACATAACAAAAGAAGTCTTTTAAAAAGAGGAGGGTGAAAGGTCCCCTTACCGACATGAGTATCTTTCGAGACATGCACCCCGTGAAAGAAGGACAATACAACATTGATGTAAATACTCATAAATGAAATTATATTACACGATGAGTAAAATAATGGGCAGTACATACACCACTCAAAGGAAATTGTGGCAAATGTAGCATAAATCTCACGGGAATAAAAGTGAGATGAAAAAATCCCTTACGAAAACTCAGCAGCCTAACGGCGCCACTTAAAACTTCCAAAATGGATTGATGAGATCAAATAGGGTCTCTCATCATATTAACATAAAATTTACAGAAAGAGGAATATAAAAGAACATCCCCCAACATAACAAAGAAGTTCTTAAAAGAAGTGACATAAAGGAGAGTACTTAAAAAAAAAGAGGTTAGATCTCTTACGAAAATTCGGCAGCCTAACGGCGCCACTCAAAACTTCCAAAATGGATTGATGAGAGAGAATAGGGTCTCTCACCATATGAACATAAAAATTGCAGTAAGAGTAATATAAAAGAACATCCCAATAACAAGAAATATGAGTTTTAAAAGGAATGACATAAAAGAGTGTACTTAAAAAGAAAGAGAGGAGTAGGATCCCTTATCTCGGGTCCGACTTGACTCGATCGTTCTTTTATCTCCTGAATAATAAACTTGAGTTAATTTATACTTCCTTAAGAACCTTTTTCAAGTTCATTATTCCTTTTATATCACTTATTACCATGTCATAGACATTATGTAATCATTTAAGTTAATAATGTTTGTTTTGTCGATACTTGGTTCTTAAGTCGAAAGTGGACTTCTTACAATTACATGCTGTTCGTGTGGTCAAAGGTTCATTATATCCAGAATTGTATTCATCATGTATATATCATATATATCATATATATCCAGTATATTCATGCATTTATAATATTACATAACATTTAGAGTTAAGAAATGAAATGCACCGTTCATGGAGACGGTAAGCCGTACGTACGCATGAACGCTACTTCCATTTATATTTCATATTTAATGGAATTAAAACATAATGATACATAATAGTATTTTAATTCCAGTATGGTATCATATATAATATCATTAAATATATGCTTTATACGTACCACATATGGTATTAACGAATCAAATCACTTTGAGGGGGCGGTAGTCCGCACTTCCTTAAATGAAGATATCGCGTTTACCCATAATGGAAACCATAAAGGTATGCCATAAATGAAAAATACAGAAGCTTAAGTAAAACATAAACATATTAGATATCATATATAAATATAGTTTCATCTTAATGGCCACCTTTGAAGGTGTTAGAAGAATGTTGAACAATCATCGTTTCGGGAGGCAGAAATTTGCCATCCACGGAAACAGTATGTTCTTTAACCATTAGATGTAGGTGTGTGTAAGTGTAGCTCGAAACCTTCTTATAACAACATCCTAGTATATTGAAGATACTGGATTTGTTACAAAATAAATGAATAAAAAGAGTTTAGGGGGTTGGAGAAGCAAAATAAAACAAAAGGACTCAAGCGAAGACATTACCTTAAAATCGGGTAACTTCCTTTGATTTGAGCTCAAAGGCTTCCTTGGAAAGGATTCTGCCCAAAGTGAGGCTTCAAGGAGTAAAAGAGGGAAGTGGAGAGACAAAATGGGCAGGGGTTGGCCGAGCCAAAGGCTTTGGGAGTGTGGGTAAGGAGGTAGAGGTGGGGGCCTTTTATAAGAGAGGAGGGGCACTCTTGGAAGGTAAAGAAAAGTCACTTTATTTTAAAATGGTATTCGGATTTAAGAGGTCCCACATTGATATAATTCGAGGATAAGGTGATAAGGGTTCGAAATCCACCCATCCAATAGGTTTTGGACATGTGTAGGTCTTAGATATTACATTATCTTTCCATTTTATTTAAATCGTTAAATAATGAGGTCATCGCTGCATCATCATGATGTCATAAATAATTTAATTTATTTAATGTCTAAAAATTATAAAAAAATACTATGATGTAGGAAATCTTTTTAGCTTTCCAATGACTATTTATAGTCAAAAATCTGACTTGTATAACCCCATGTAAAAATTGTTTTAGTAAAACATCTCATGTTTGTGTCATTTTTACTTTATCATTAAATAAAAAGGTATTTATGTCATTTTCCAACCAAAGTGGCTCCATGGGGTCCCCAAGTTGACCCATGGATTGTCTTGGTCGGCCATGACACATCCAATGAGGGTAGGACATGTGTCTAGGTCATTTCATTTTATTAAAACATTATTCTTACCTTAAACTACACTAATTACCTCTAATCGCGATTGAAAACTTAATAAGTTACTATTCACCAAAAAATTATTTTAATCCCATTGAACCACATTTTACTTCTTAATGACAACCATGTATGTCGGATTTTTGAAATTCAAAACACAATGATGGCAAAATTTCATTTAAACGGAAAATCCGTTTTTATAAGTACCACTTAATGGTTTCACTATTCATCAAAAATTGAAGTTTTTCAGAAAATTACCAAAAGTTCACCCTAAGCTATATTTGATATTCCGAATTCAAAAATGATGTCTATTTTACAAAATTCAGAACATATAAGTTGCATTAATTAATTTAATAATTAAATCCCGCTGTCAAAACAAATAGCGTGTTTTTATGAAACAAAATGTATCAAAAGATTGACACTAGTTTAAGTCCGATTTCAAAGTGAAATTAATTCCAACGACCACTATTGGATTAAATGGTAAAAATATATTCTAATTTCACTTTAAAACCAATTCAAAAGATAATCTAATCATATAAATAAATTAGATTAAAAGAGGTTTTGAATTAAAATACAACATTTTTCACTATTCATTTAAAATTGAACTTTTTCGGAAAAATATCAAAAATTTACACAAAGTAAATTTTGATGTCCCGATTCTAAAGAATAATTTTATTTTGTCAAATATAACACATAAAATTGTCAAAAAGTGGATTTAAAAGAGGTTCGCCATCAAAAGGCGGTTAATCGACCTTTTAAAGAATATTAGAATGTTTACGCTTAAAATTGGATTCATTCACATTTTTAATCCTCTAACATTTATTGTAAAAAGTAAAAATATTTGACAAACATATATAATCATTTGGTAGTTAGTTCTGTTCATTCCCGCCATTACAACGGCTAGGCGTTAACTACCATTTAAAATAATATTATTTTATTATTAGAGTGCAACGTAAGATTCCCAAGAAACTCGTTGTTGCGTGTTGGGTACGTCATCGAGCATAGCATCCCCTTTAAAGTAGTATTAATATTTTATTCACAAATATGGATAAATATAAAAATGTCATATTCTTTATTTACCTGGGGTGTTACAGAAATAGCAGCACGCTACATTCTTCTACAGCCAAAATGTTATTTATATTCCCATCTCCTATTATTCAACCTCTGTTTCAATTTTTCTCTATTTATGTCTCATTCTCATTTGTTTTCATCTTTCGCTCCAACTCCGGGTCTTCTATTTCCATCAACATCAGCTGCAGCACCCACCAAGCAGTGAAATTATGAGTGGTAATTGTGCTGAAACACCAACTAGTGCAACTCCAAGTAGTGTAAGGAAAGACCCGGCTTGGAAGTATGCTTATCAAGGAAATCCTGGCGACAGAGATTCAGTAACATGCAGTTTCTGTTTAGAAACAAAAAGAGGAGGTATTAGTCGAATGAAACAACACATGGTTGGAGGATATAGAAATACTACTTCTTGTAAGAAATGTCCGGATCACGTGAAGGAAGAGATAAGACAACATATGAAAAAAAGGGAAGAAGAAAAGAAACAACGAAACATACTTCCAGATACTGATGATTTCCATTATGAAGATGAAGATGATGATGACATTGAAAAGATCAATCCGAAAGTTGGAAGAACTACCGCGGGAAAGTCATCATTTAAGTCACCGCGTAATATCGGACCAATGGATACATATTTTACACGTGACCCGGAAGAAATTGTTCATGGTAGGAAAGGAAAACAAAAGACGATCATAGATGCATACAAAACCGAAGAGCACAAGAAAGAAATGCGAGAGAGAGCATGTACACAAATTGCAAGATGGATGTATGATGTGGGAATAGCTTTCAATGCTGTGAAATATGATAGCTTTCATCCCATGATTGAAGCAATTGGGCAATTTGATCCAGGATTGAAGCCACCAAGCTATCATGAGGTGAGAGTTCGATTGTTAAATAAGGAAATGGCGCACACAAAGACAATGATGGAAGAACATGAACAAGATTGGGCAAAAAATGGTTGCACAATTATGTCTGATGGTTGGACAGATAAAAGACAAAGAACATTGATCAATTTCTTAGTGAATTGTCGCAAAGGGACCATGTTCGTTGATTCAATCGATGCTTCATCATTTTGCAAAAATGGAGACAAAATATTTGAATTGCTAAGCAAATTTGTGGAACGTATTGGTTCAGAAAATGTTGTTCAAGTTGTCACTGATAACGCTTCTTCAAATGTTTTAGCAGGTATTATTTATATCCACCTTATTAGTAGTATATAAGTTTATACATATACATTATGTTATGCATATTAAGAATTTTATTTATGTTTGTTTCGTTTTCTTTTTAAATCCTATTTTTAGGGAAAATGCTTGAGGTAAAGTATCCAAATCTTTACTGGACTCCTTGCGCAGCCCATTGTTTGGATTTGATATTGGAGGATATTGGGAAACTTGACATAAGCATTCGGACATTGAAACGAGCAACTTCTTTGAGCTCTTTCATATATACTCGTCCAGGGGTGTTGAATATGATGAGGGAATTCACAAGGAAAAAAGAGTTGCTTCGACCCGCAAAAACTAGATTTGCTACCGCTTTCCTCACAATGAAGTATTCATAAGCAAAAGGAGAATTTGAGGAAAATGTTCACATCGGATGGGTGGACAAGAAGCAAGTGGGCTAAAGAGGTTCAAGGCAAACAAGTTTCTAAAATCATATTGATGCCATCATTTTGGACTTCTATTTTGTATTGTCTTAAAGTGACCAATCCACTTGTAAAAGTGCTTAGATTGGTTGATGGAGAGAAAAAGGCACCGATGGGATACATTTATGAAGCCATGGATAGGGCTAAAGAGGCAATCATGAGGGCTTTTTCGATGAAGGAAGAGAAGTACAAAGAAATTTTTACTATTATTGATCTTAGGTGGGAGATTCAACTTCATCAGCCTTTGCATGCTGCGGGGTATTTCTTGAATCCTGAATTTTGTTATTCAAATCCGAATATCCAATTGGATTTTGAAGTACAAGATGGATTAATTAAATCCATTCAAAGACTCGTTTCAAGCCTTGAGATTCAAGAAAAAATCATGGATGAAATCACTTTGTACAAGGAGGCAGAGGGTCTATTTGCAAATTCTTTGGCAATTAGACTTCGGAACAAGAAGGCTCCTGCTGAATGGTGGTCTATGTTTGGATCTTCAACCCCAAACTTGCAAAAATTTGCTTTGAAGGTTCTTAATCTCACTTGCAGCGCATCGGGATGTGAGAGAAATTGGAGCATATTTGAGCATGTAAGTTTTTTTTTTCTAAATGCATTTTCTTTATTATTATAAACTTTATAATATTAACAATTGAATTATAATTTATATTGCAGCTTCATAGCAAAAAGAGGAATATGCTGTCTCAACAAAAACTAAATGATTTGGTCTACATCAAATATAATCGTGCATTGAAACGTCGATTTTAAATCCGTGACACCATTGATCCCATTACACTCAAAGAGATTGATGATAGCAATGAATGGCTTATTGGGAGGATCGAAGAGGATGATGATGCTGATAACGACTTTGTATTTAATGATGAGGGTGCTGAAGGTTTAACATGGGGTGTGTATGCTGCTGCCGCTGGGATTGAAGAGCCTGAATATACTTTCAGATCGAAATCAAACTTAGCAACTTCCACTTCTTCCAAATCCCATGGTGGTACAAAGCATGGACGAGTTGTTGATGAGATGAATGATATTGAAGAGGAAGATTCAGAGGCATATGAGTCAAATGAAGGGTGCAACAGTGACGATGAAACTTTCATTAATGATGAAACTTCCATTGATGATGATTTTGATGTTTAGGAAGCTTTCATTAATGATGGAACTTCCATTGATGATGATTTTGATGTTTAGGTTCTCAAGGATTGATTATTTGATTATGATTTTGGTTAAAAATTATCAGTATCTATTTTAATTTGCATTTTTTTTATTGAATTTAAGTTTTTTTAAATTTAAAATATTATTGAAAACTGAATATAATTAATTATGTGCGCATGCGCCTTAGTTGCGTCTCACGCCGCGCCTCGCGCCGCATCCCCAAACGGCTTTTGCGCCTTATTGCGCCGCGCGCCTTTGACAACACTGGTCATGCATAATTTCAGTAGCTTGTTCTTTATCAAAGGAGTTAAATATTTTGTTTTTAAATCATTTGTTCTGTATGAAATTGTTTATTTCATGTTCCATTTGTTATGGCAGTTTTGGATTTTGATCTAAAAGCATTCAACACACATGAGGCTGCTAATTAGGTGGATTACCCTTTTATTTTAGCATTATATTGCTTCTCCAGTTTATTGTGAGTGGTTTACGGAATCTGATCATTTTGTTACCATATAATTTCAAGAGTATCAAGCTAATAGGTTGTATAGTGATTTTGTGTTTTAAGGAATCTGTTCACTTTATGAAACGCTTTTAATCATATTATTGTCTACAAATGTATATTATCAATGAGAATTTTTATAATTTTATAATGTTTTCATATTACACCATGTACATGTATATTTTCTTTGTTTTTTAATTAATTGATCATAGTTCACTGATATATTTTAAAAATATGTTAACTTCAATATTGAATAACTAACAGTACAATTATACACCACTGCATTCTTTAGATCTCATACATTTTATTAGGTACATTATACACCACTGCATTCTTTAGATCTCATACATTTTATTCAATTTTCCTGTCATTTTTCTTTAGTCAACATCTTATCTTACTAACATACCTACTGTTTTAGAAAGCATTAGATATATAAAAGCACAAGGTACTGCCTTAGAAAAGAAAGTTAGAGTTTAAAACAATATTCCTAACATACCTATCTTTATTTATTCTTTAACAATTTGATTTAATTTTCTCTTTCTTTTTTCTAATTCATGTCAGTTTTTCATGTTTTCAAGACATCAAGACAAAATGGTTGGAAAATCAAACATTGAATTTCTTTATATTAGGTACATTATACACCACTGCATTCTTTAGATCTCATACATTTTATTCAATTTTTTTGTCATTTTTCTTTAGTCAACATCTTATCTTACTAACATTCCTACTGTTTTAGAAAGCATTAGATATATAAAAGCACAAGGTACTGCCTTAGAAAAGAAAGTTAGAGTTTAAAACAATATTCCTAACATACCTATCTTTATTTATTCTTTAACAATTTGATTTAATTTTCTCTTTCTTTTTTCTAATTCATGTCAGTTTTTCATGTTTTCAAGACATCAAGACAAAATGGTTGGAAAATCAAACATTGAATCTCCGGCTTCAGATGACATTGATCAAGAACAGGTTTGATGATTTGGTTATTTGTAGTATTTTTCTGCAACATGATTGTTTCACAAAACAGTCATCATTCATATTAGAACATAAAGAATGATGACCATAAACATCATATTACTTACATAATCTCCTTACCCCATTCACGTAGGCCACTATGGGGGTTCTTGGAGATAGGCATGTGAGGTGTCCATGCATGTGATGTAATGCACTTAGGGTAGTCCGGTTAATGAAATTCACTTAATATGTGTCTCTTAATTCAGTTCTCCTAAAATGGTTTTCCTGATGCAGTTCACCTAAAGTAGTCTGTTTAATGTTGTTTCCTTAGAACCATTCATATTCCAACCTTTTATAAGTAGAAATTACCTATGAATCTCTATTTATGGCTTGGATAGTCTTTGTCTCCCAGCATCCCTGACTCTCTGTGTATCTCTTTGAGAGGCCCTATCAATGTATCACATACCCGAGACTTGGTGAGATCGCCTGGGGCCTTAGAGGAAGACAACAGGATTCGTAATGCAGGCACACTACTTAGCCGAACAGATTTGTCCTAGGATGTCATGTCAATGTTCCATCTGCCTGAACTTTACTGCTTATGTTTTACTATATACTGCCTTTTCTTACATTACTGCTTTTGTTTCATGTTATATTTTTAAGTTGACAGGCTGTATACTAATTATGCACTCCAATTTTTAATGTTTTGTCGGTGCAATACATTACATTACATTTTCCAAAACTGCATTTCACTTTAAAAAATTCATATATTCTTAACATGCAATTCAATTTGCAGGACTGATGAAGATTTATCATGTTGAGAGAGATGTTTATTTGGAGTCTTCCACTTGAAGAAACGTTGTTGAATGACATTTTTCTTTCGGTGTCAACATGAAGAAACTGAATTTCAGAATGTAGAAAATGGGACCCAACCAGTGCTTGAGAGCTGTTCAGATCAGAGGATCCACCATCCACCAACAATCATAACTTGCGAAGACACCTGGGGGGTGAGGGCTGGGATGAGCGTGCAAGAACCAATCTTCTTCTTTGAGGTAACCATTGTAAATATACCTATGGGTGGAATTTTGATAGAGCTCTTCATCGAAATTTCCCCCAAATCTACAGAAAATTTCATGCAGTTCTGTGAGCGGAGGACGATCAGATGCTATGGAGTTGCATCTACAGCCTCAGAATCTCAGGAACCACATATTCTTTTGAGGTAACCATTGTTAATATACCTTCGGGTAGAATCTGGATAGAGCTCTTCGTCGAAATTTCCCCTAAATCTACAGAAAATTTCATGCAGTTCTGCACTGGAGAATATAGAAAAGAAGGCTTACCTATTGGTTACAAGGGATGTCAAATACACTGGTCCCGGTCTCTTATCAATGGAAAATAGTGGAGGTAATGGGTGTGAGTTCTTTGTAACATGTGTGATGTTTGATTGTCTTGAAAACAATCATGTGGTATTCCGGTGGAATGTGCTTGTTGATGGTCTGCTGGTGGTGGGGAAAGACTGATGATGCGGTCACCGGAACCAACAGTCGGCCTAAATTTGTGTTATTTTTCAATGTGGTTAAATGTAAATCCCAATTCCAAGGACCTTCTATTATAGTCGGTGTGCATTTTCTTTCACTTCATGCTTGACTAATTACAAATCTGTAATATTATTTCATTTTATCAATTCCTCGTATCTGTTGTGATAATCCTATGATATTTTTAGGGTGTGATGATATCAGAGTATAGGTTTCAATGTTGTCTATAGGAATTTATTGTGTTATATGAAGTATTCTTAGATCCAGTTTCTATTGAATGTTGCTAATTTTAGCCGCTTCATATTTTATTCCTAATATGTAAAATTGAACTAAAACAAACCGGTTATTCTAAGTTGGACATTACAATATTTTTATAATTTGTTTTGAATGATCCATGATATTGAAAGCTTCAATGCCTTGATTCCTTTTCCAGAGATGCCATTAAACAGTGTGGCATAGTAAAATTAATATATGTGTATCCTAAAAGTTGATTATATCATATCATTGACTATTTCATTTTTACAACCTTTATATGATTGGGAATGATATTATTGAAATGTGTTGGAGGCTCGGGATGTGGTGAGTTGATACTGTATATGGTTGAAAGTATGATACTATGCTTAATGGTGTGGAAATGACACATTGACACTTATGATGAGTTTTCAGAGGGTATTCTCAATAATATATTTATTCTATCTGATGATTTCTTGACGCCTAGATGGACATAAATAACTTTTTTGATTTGGTTCATCTATTTGATGAAATTTGACACTGAAAAACTATTAAATCAATTTTGTGGTGGTATATAATGAATTCCAAAAATAGATCGATTAAATGAATGGAATTAGTAAAAAAAATTGTTCATGGTTATTATAGATTATGAGGACTTACATGAGAATAAAGATAAGACAAATTATAGTGAAAAATACACATGATATGATGGATTAATGTATTTATGAATGAAATATAAATGGAAAAATATTAAACAATTTCTATTTAATTGATTGATTAAGGTGAAAATTTAATACATGTACGCTTGAATGAGACCAAGAATGTACATGTGGTAGTGGGAAGTCCCAAGTTAAAATGTTAAAATAGTTTTTGATGAGTCTATATTTATGTAGTTTTTCTGTCATCACCACTTATTCTCTATATAGCTTAATATATGAATTTATTTTCCAGTATGAATATTTGGATATGCACTAATTTTTCAGAATGCATTACTAGTTTTCACTTAGAGAAAATATGTGTGACATGAATACAATATGTCTTCCATTATGCATTGATTTTACACTATGTGTTACCTATATGCACTTATTTTAGAGGAATGCATATTAGAAATGTGAGACAAGTAACAATACGAATGGGTTTTGATATTTTCATCTAACCCTCATCAAACATCTCAAATTGATAATTCATCCATTAAAATAAAATTCAATGGGGATATAGAAATAGATCCAATCATATGAAACTTTTCATTAATTCAAATTAAATGATAAAAAAATAACAGTTTAGACACCTGGTGGGTTGAAAATGGTTTATCCTATTTTTTTTACAAATTTTCATATTCTATTAGAATCTTTTAACCCTTATGAAATTTAACTCCTATTGGTTGTTAGGTAATATGCATATATTTATTGTTTTTCAGAGAATATGTCTCCATGTGCATTCATCTCAAAGGAATTCCTAAAAAAAACTTCTCTTTATAATCATAGCTTTGCATTATGTTTTACATGCATGCCATGAGTCAAACAGGTTCCATAGTGTGACATAGAGTATATGCAATTCCTATTTTTTCAAAACCTTCTTGAAGTCTTTCATTACATTTACAACCCACAAAACCAAGAATATATCTCCATCCACTCAATATAAAATCATAAAATTCATATATGTATTTAAGATAATCTTCATGATCTCATTCCCTATTTTAGCTCAACGTTAAAGATTTCAATGAAAATGTCACCATGAATTCTAACATCTCAATATTTGAATGCCTTATCAAAAAAATTATACTAACACTTCAGGTATGCATTATTTATGTTCAAACAACACTTTAGGTGTGCATTATTTATGTTCATACATCACTTCAACTTAGGTGGTCTTTATCAGGCCTACAATGGAGAGTCAAGTATGGATCACACATCACTTCATGTATGCATTATTTATGTTCTTCATTCCTATTATTTAAAATGTGGAATATTTTAGAAATGCCCATTTTGGATTTATAAGTAAAATTTTCCATAACCATTGTTGAAAATTCTATTGATTATATGTTTTCTTTTTTTAAATCCATATTTATCACTCAATGTTGAATGGAAGACAGGCGAAGATGCTTTAACAATGATGAGATTGGGATTGGGAGTTTTAGTGTGGTGAGGGATCTAGGTGTGTGAAGCATTTTCAAGCATTAGTGCATCTGGTTGGTTCTTCATGGGGTTCCGGTGGCGTGACTTTAATTAGCCTCCAATGAGTTCATCCTCATCCCCTTTGCAAGCTACATATTTGGTTTTCACAATAACATTGATCAATGGTGAAACTTTGATTTTTCTTTTACAGTAGGTTGAAGGAGAAACTCATGTACCGACTGTGGAGATGTGACACCATGGGGGCTCATGGTCACTTAATTGTATGTGAGGTGATCTTGTGTTAGGTTAGGACCACACATGCATGATCACTTCAAACGTTTTCTATTTTTAGAGATATTTTATTATTATTACTCATTCTTACAAACATCTCGAGTTTACCGATCATTATATTTCAATATAGATTTTTATATCATTTCAATCCTATATTATTCACTTTGTCAACAACACATTCATACATTATACATTGTATGCAATTATAGTATGCATTCCTTCTATTTCCAATTTAGTATTTCTCTCATGCCTCTTCTACATTAACAAATTCTATAGTGTTATGCATATAGTATGCATACATTGTTTGAAGTCACGTACACCAGTATGCATACTTTATACATACATTGATTTAATTTTTATGAACCTATGCAAAAATAATTCACATCTATAGTTATATAGAATGATTCCACCTACATGTGTCACCACTTTTCTTCACTCCATTTCCATGTGTCACGAGATTCTCACTCACTTCATTTCTTCTTCATCCAATTTCCTCACTCTCTCTCAATGAGTGACACATATTTCATAGGTCATCTGCATAATTTTTTGATATTGTGTATGAAATTTTTTAACTAAATGAGCATGTCGTGAAAATGCATGAGTTGGGTACTAGTTTTATAATAATGGAGTGTGTGGTGAACTTATGTAATAGCCCAGAACCCTCACTCACAGATTTTGTGCTGAAATCCATAACATTACATTCTTGTCTTTGATGTCGATAATTGTGACCCAAATTTTTCATTTAAACATTACAACATCAAAAAGGAAAACTTAGATCACTTACATACTATAGGACCATTTAGGTTTAGATTTGTATAGAATTAGGACAAACTAATACATAAATAATTCAAAAATCTTCAAAAGAAAATTTCTCCCATTTAACATATCTTTTTTCATTTCATAATTGGTAATAAACATCATCCTTGTGAAATCTATTATAGAAATAAATTGTTCAACATCATTCTTTAAAACTTAGGGAAAAGGAAACATAAGATAGGCGATCTCAAATGTTCAGCGTCATTTGTATGGTTCATCCAATTTATAAGGATTTTTAAGGGTTTTGCAAGGGTTCTATAGGATGACCTCCATAGAATTAAGTGTGGAACTCCAACATAATGGAATGAAGATGGAGAAATAACGCTATTGGGAGTTGATATTGATGAAGAAATGGCCGAGAAGGTAAGATTCATTCAAAAAAAAATAAGGGCATCACAAATTCGGAAGAAATGTTATTCTTATAATCGATGGCGTGATATAAAATTTGAATTTTGTGAAAAGGTGTTTCTATGAATTTCACCACGGAAGAAGGTTATGAGATTTGGGAAGAAAGGGAAACTAATCCCTAGGTATATCGATCACTTTGAAATTCCTAATCATATTGGGACTGTAGCTCTCAAGTCTATGAAGACTTCTATGTATCTCTCCTGAGAAAGTACATACCCGACCCTTTACATGTAATTAACATAGAGATCATACCAATGGAGCAAGATATTTCTTATGAGGAACAACTTTTTGAGATTTTGGATCATATAGAGAAAGTTATATGAAAAAAAACCACTCACCAAGTTAATGTTCTATGGTGAAATTACCATTTTGAAGAATCTACATGGGAACTTAGGGAAATAATGAGGTAGATTTATCCTAAATTTTTTTATATTAGAGTGAAAAATTTCAAGGGAGTGATTCATTTTATGCTGTGTAAAATGTAACACCTAGAGTTTTTATGAACTATTTTTTTTAATAAATTAAATTTCTTTTAAAGCTTACATTACGTGCAAAACCGAGTTTAACCAGCACAACACTGTGTTTTAACAAACCTTGTTATATTATTATTATTATTTAAATGTTATTGTTATAAACTAGTCATTAAACATAGGGATATGAATAATAATAAATAATTTTTAAATATTATTTATAATGATTTTATATAAAGAAAACACGTTGATAAAAAGGTACTTAATTTTTAGTAAAGTCTTTTTATGTTTCAAAAATACTATTTTCTAAAAAAGGCATTTTATTTCTTTTTGTGAACAACAATAAAATTATATTTTTTACACCTTTAGAATATTAATTAGATAAATTAAAATTAATTTTTGAAATATTTAAGTCAAAATTATTATAGGGTGATTTTTGGGGATTTTTCTGAAAAGATTAATTTTTTCAATGGATAATGAAAAAACTGGTTTTTATTGAGAATTACCTTTTCATTTAAAAAATTTATATGGCTAATTTTTTGTTTTAAAATTAATTTAAAAGTCATATTAGTTTGATTATATATTTATTAATACAAGATAGGTCATTGAAATGAATTTCATATTAAATTTTGATAAAAAAGCATTCTCTACTTATGAAGATTTTCTCTTTGAAAACCCAATTTCTTATTGTAATTGTGGGATTAATTTTGAATTTATTTTTTTCAATTATTTTGATGGAATTTGTAAAAATTTATTGGATATTTGGACTTATAATAATTTAATTATCTAATAAGTCCAACTTAATTTATTGCAATTATTAATAGTTAAAACGGTAAAAAATATTTACCATGGTTAAGATGAAAATGGGTTTACCGGAGATTAAAATAAAAAGATAAGCATTAAAAATGACCATAGTCTTATAAAACACCAAATAGTAGGAAATATTTCAACCTTATCTCTTCTAGTATGTATAATGTCCCATCTGGGAACCTTTTTTCATGTGAAAAACGTGGGTAAACCTTTTTCTTCTCAAAAATTACAAGTGTACCACTCACCTCACTTATAAAAAGAGAGTCATACCTTATCCTATTCAAAATTCCATAACCCTATTTTTTAGAAAATATATACATAAATACCATCCTTAATTCCCTAATCTCATCATAGAATCCTTATTTTGGTAATAAATACAACCTTGGAAGGCTTCTAGTGAAAACCGTAAGAAGTTGTTTGAAGAAGAGATAACATCCCTAATCGAGCGTTTTATTTTATTTATTCCTCCACATCCTTTAATTATTATAAGTAAATGATTATATAATACCCTTAGTATCATAAATATATTGATATTTTTTTATGTTACGGTAATGACCTACATCCATCTTCCATTCCCTCAAATGGGAAACAATAACATTACTCGTGTGTACGGCGTACTACTACCTCACAAACCGATGTGACATGTGTTCCTTAACCCCACTCACGGTTGGGTATGATGATGGATTAAATTATATATATATATATATATGATATTTTTTAAATAAATATACTTATTGAATTATGATATCACATAAACCCACTTACTATCCATTTCATATGGTATATGATAGTGTGGTTCGTGTGTAAAGTGGACAACCGTCTCACGAAGCTATGGGATTCTTTTTTCACTAAGGATTTGTGTGTAAGGTAATTAGGGTAAATTTAATTAATATTTGTAATATATGTAACATAAAAATGATTCTATAAAGTTAATATTTTATATATCTTTCATTAATTTCATTTTTCAGAAAAATAGAAACATTATTCATTCATATGCACGACCTACTGTCTCCAATAACAGTGTATTTCATTTTATATCTCTAATATTAATAGATTACTAAAAATACATATATAATGAATATATATGATATTAATTTAATTATTAATATTATGTAAATTATGGAACCATGGTCAAATTAAGGGGGGAAAATCAAAAATCAAAACATACATGAAAAAAGGTGTTGGTTCCCGAAACATGATTTTAACATGAAATTGTTAATAAATGGATAATAAAATGTAATAAGTAAATAATATTTATTATTGTATATATAAATATGGTTCCATAATAGATTTATAATAAACATATATTTACTATTCATATGTTTTGAACATTTATAATGGAATGTGAGACTTATAATAAAGTATTTTTGTCTCAGTTTTCCTTCTATGAGACATATGTTATGTTATGAACCTAATTTATTTTATAAAGTGTATATCTGTACCCATTAACATGAAATATCATAAATTTATTTATTATAATGATATTTTAATTTTCATTTAATTTCATTACTTCATATGGGATTATGATTCAATGTTACCAGAGTGGTAAAAGTTTTATGATACATTCTCATCATTTATCCGGATTATTTATGATTATATTTCCGATAATTAAATCTTATGATTCAACTATCAAGAAATTCATGACTTTTATTCTTATTTAGTTCCCTTAATTTTCATATCTTTATACACTCAAGATTTTAAAAGAATTTGTTTTAAAGAAAATATAATTTATTTCTCTCTTCGGTCAAAAACCCTTTCTATTCCATGTCCATGTTTCCTAAAAGTATATTAAATATGTTTTAATATTCTTATATGATTTTATAAATCCATTTTTATCCATTTTTGTTTTTTATGAATGATTTAAAAGGAATTTTTCTGTCATTTTGCAAATAGGGTTTGTTTGTCTTTTACAGAAAACATGGAAGGAATCTTTATTTTAATGTTTACATCTTGAAGGGAATTTCCTGTCGTAATGACCATTATTTTATTTGAAGATTACATTATAAGTTTTCATGGTTATTTTCAAAGAAAATGAATTTTAAAATGTTTTATGTTTTAATAACTATTTTTCATAGTGGAAAGGGCATTTTCCTTATGAAATGTTTCAAGTGATCATTCAAAATCATTTTCCATCTATGATGACATCGTTTGATGTTAGTTATGGTATACTGGGGATAAAATCCAAGGATATTATTCTCATTCTTTTTCTGATTTTTTTTATGATGACTATATTTTTATGAATTTTTTTTCTTTTCCATGGTCTATCCCATGATAAAATGATTATGAAACCCTTTTATTTTTCCATGGGTTATGTTTTAAAGAAATGATGAAACCTGTTTATTTTAGAAATGTTATTTTATAATGTAATGCTTATGAAACCCATTCCTTTAGGGTATAATTAAACAAAAAAAATTAAAATGCAGTGTCCAAGAGCACCTTTTATGAGGCATGATTTGCATTCATCTCTCTGTTAAATTTTCTTCTCATGCATCAAATAAATGTAAAAATATAATTTAAATGGATGATGAAATTTTACTCAGCAAACATGGCAAGCTAAAGGGAATAAGAAGTGAAAAATGAGTTTCTCAGGTTTGGCATCTGCATTTGCAATTTACATGGAAACCAAAATTCCTTCATTTATGGGAAATCCCCCTCCCTCTCATTTTCTAATTCCTTTTCTCATATCCTACCAAGAAAACCCTTATTGTTTATAGAAAGCAAGTAATTCATGTTTTCAACCTTCTCTTTGTTTTGTTACTATTTTCAACTACTAAACTGAAAACCTTGAGTAGTTGGACTTGAATTGATAATTGATCCCAATCCTCTTTCATCACGTGCCTCTTGGTCACCTGACAAGAATTTAATAAATAAAAATAATTGTACTTGTTTTAGGATACTAAAATTTCAAGAAGGATTATTGAACTAATGCCCTCTTAGTAGCCCAGATCTTTCATCATCCAAGTACTTCACCTGGAAACACAAGTTATTCTATTGCGAGCCTTGAAAACTTGATAAACTATTGATAGGATCGTAGGTTATAGTATGAGGAAAATAAAGGTTTCTATTGATAAAATTTTTACCTCCAGTAGTGACAACACTGTAAAAACTGGAAGATTATAGAAGAAGAAGAAAAATGAGTTACTTCCCTGAGAAACACCGCTCCCCGAGGCTTGGATTTAGTCTCCGATTAGCCAAATTTAAACTCCAAAAATATTTGTAACCCCATCGTATGGGTTGGAAACAACAATTAAAAGAGTTACTAGTCCCCAACCAACAACCGCAACCTACCCACCTAACCAACCAAAAACCATCTAATGCAAAATACAATACTTCTGTGACAGTTATTATAACCCTTTTACCCTCCATGGATTTCATTACCAAGACCCTCATGTTATCTAACAACCAACACCTTCACGTATCTCTTCCCCGTCCTTCAATGAATCTCTGATTTTTTGCATAGGCAGACCGCCCCCATCTCAGCACCTTCACAATAAAATCCAAATTCAACCTTTGCGATTGATTAATACAATTTGTGTCTTTCAACCTTACCTGAATACTGTAGAAAGTGAATAGCACAGGACACATCGTTTTTTTACAAGTTAGGCCTCTATATGAGAGCCTACTCATTGGTGTGATTAGTTAAACCCCCCAATCGCAGATTCTTCACTATAAACATAATTGGTTATTCTAGGAACCTTCTCGGTCCCATCAACATAGAGACGCACTCTGATCCTTCCAAAGTCCCACAGCTTCTTGATATGTCCTTCATGCATTTTTCTTGCTTATTGTAAGGATTTGTCAAGCTCTCTTACTCTTTTTTTCTTTAACCTCCAACTAAAAATCTTTTACATTCACAAAGGTTTTATACAACTTTCATAATGCATAAATAACTTCTCCAAAGACTTAATTTGTCACATCTTTCTCACAAACACTTATTTCCAATTCTTATTTAATGAGAGAAATATGTTTATTTCAAAGTGATATAGATTCTTCTTTGACTACAACAACTTGTGTGAGAGTCTTGCATCTTTGGAACTTCTTGGCTAAAGCATTCTCCATTCACTACTGGAAAACTAACCTTTACCAACGGTTTGGAACCGTTGGTATAGGCCTCCAAACCGTTGGTATAGCCTATACCAACGGTTTGGAGAACCGTAGCCAAGTAAGCCGTTGGGATAGGTCTATACCAATGGTTTTTGGAAAACCGTTGGTATAGACCTATACCAACGGTTTTGGAAACCGTTGGTATAGGTAATATGAAATCTATACCAACGGTAATGGAACCGTTGGTATATAAATTCCAAAAATAAAAAATCCGCTGGGATTTGATCCCCCGACCCCTCGTTTATAATCGAACGACTTAACCACTAAGCTAACATCACTTTTGTAAACATAATTTTATAAATATATATATGTATTATCATAATTATTTAAAATTTTGATTTATATAATGTTCTCGGTTATTAGACTTGGAAAAAAAATAAAGAACCTATCATCCCAACGGTTTTCAAAACCGTTGGGATAGGTTAGTGCTGGGTTGAATTGTTCTTGGACGAATGTTGGATTTGTGGATGGTTTTTCCCAACGGTTTTGGTGAACCGTTGGGAAAGGCCACTCTTTCCCAACGGTTCACCAAAACCGTTGGGAAAGATGCTCAAAAGATAGCCTTTCCCAACGGTTTTGGTGAACCGTTGGGAAAGGGTCCCTCTTTCCCAACGGTTTGCCAAAACCGTTGGGAAAGAGGCTCAAAAGACAGCCTTTCCCAACGGTTTTGGTGAACCGTTGGGAAAGGGTCCCTCTTTCCCAACGGTTTTGGCAAACCGTTGGGAAAGGTGGGGAAATATATGGATTTCCCAACGGTTTTGGTGAACCGTTGGGAAAGGCCACCTATACCAACGGTTTTTACAAACCGTTGGTATAGAAGTGTTGGGAAAGATCATCTTTCCAGTAGTGATTTCTTTAGCCTCTTCTTCCACTTATGCCTTTTAATCAAGTAGTTCCTTGATAACATCAAATATGCAAGTGATAACTTCTTTGAGAACTTTCTTCAAATGATTCTTGATTTGAGAATGAAGATCACTAAGTGATTTACTAAATACATCTTCATCACAACTTGAACTAGATTTATCTGAAGAATCACAATCAATAGATTTATCAAGACTTTTACCACTCTGATTACCTTTAGCTAATGGTGTTCTCTTTCTTCACCTTTGAATTCTTCTTTCACTTATTTGCCACTCTTTTTCTTGTTTTCCCGAGTCTTTGCCAGAATTTCACATTTGTACCAACAGAAGTATCTTCATTTTTCTCCATTCAAGGAATCTCAATAACTTCTTGAAATTTGTGCTTCATGTAGAGCTATGAAAACAACTAGGAAAATTTTGGATCCAATCAGAGGATACCTGGTTTGCTCTCATACCTATTGAAATATGACTGATCTCTATTTTTTTTGTATGGGAAGACTGCCCCCATCTCACCACCTTCACAGTATAATCCAAATTGTCATCCAGAATAATTAACTCAAATAGGTCTTTTCCCTCGACAGTAAAAACCCAACGATTTGGTGAAGGACTAGCTATATGAGCACAAGATCTTTCATCACTTTCATTCAAGAAGACCAGCTGAAATAGAAATTCAAACGGAGATGCTCAAAACATGATTGGGTGAAACCTTTCCACTTTCTTAGAATATATTGCTGCCTTAATTGTTCCCAAGTAATAAATAATGCAGGATTTATCGTTCTATTCCAAGAAGTCTCCCACAATACTTTATCTCCATATTATCCCTAACAATTTTTTCCATCACACCATCTTTTACAAATTGCAGGGTCAAATTCTGTAGTGATTTTGGCATAAGCTCAACAAGTCGTTCATCTCCATGCTTGGTAGCAGCCCATGCAAGCTCTGCTCTGCTGTCCTTGAACAACAATGCTTCATCACCAATTTTTACAAATAAACTAAAAAACTTCATAACAATTTCATTCCTTGCTGAATCCAGGTTAATGCATGCATTGCATATTACATTGCTGGCAAGGATCAATGCTACTCAAACACCCATGGATGTCAAAAAAATTCTCATGATTGAGTTTAGCTTGATCTTAGAGGTGGTAAATCACACCACTTGAAATTCCTTTTAGGAGCCTTGGGTGTGTTCGCAACATGTAGAAATAGCTGACTGACCACGCCTTTTATGATCGCAGCGAGAAGATCAAAATTGCATGCAAGAAAAATTGGAAGTTTTGGACTGAGAAATTCTTGCTCCATGACAGGCTTGTGCACTGGAGAAGCTTGCACCAATGATCCTTCCACCATTAACACTCTTGCAGTAAGAGTTAGTAATGGATGAATAGGTACATTGACCTTTTGACTTGGAAGTAATGCCAAACATTGAACAATAATATCTAACTAATAATTTCTGAAAGCCATAATATGTATTTATTTCCCACTGAACCATGCACTTCCAAATAAATATTGGGGAAAAATTGAAAGCAGATAAGCAACACCAGCTTATATTACTCGGTTCTGGAAGAACGACACCAATGAGACAATTGTATCTCCAAAATCATGTTTCGCTTCATTCTGCTCGCAGTCAAGGATGAATTTATTCAAACAAACTTCAAATATACCTTTAGTGTCGTTGCAGCCACATGAGTCTGTGAACATCTCAACATCTTTGCAGAAATGTTGTTGTCCATGGATAACATGATAGTGCGACTTCAACTATTTTGTAGCAGATTACGGTATAGCATGCGGACGATCTCCCCAGCAAATGTTGCTCTTGTTGCTTGCCAAACATGATACTTGCAGCTTTCGTTAATAACAATATGCTTGTAGCCAATTTGAGCATCATTAGTGGTAGAACTGAGCTCAATAACAACAACAATACCAGCATTTGCAACGGTTCCGTCTGCGGTATCAACAACGAAACCTTTCAAAACAATATGTTCGTCTACTACAAAATTAGGCAACTCATCCTGCTTAACAATAGACTATAGGCCCTCCTAGAGGTTGTTGCCTCCTGTATTCTATTCTCCTACAAGACGAGAATCCTGATCAGGTTTGGCTCTCACCTTGATACATTCATCACAGCTGCTAGGATTGAAGTTTTCCTTCTTGCGGGGATAGAAGGTGAGGCGATCTTCTCTTTACCCTTCCACTCTAGTCGAACGTATGAATCTTCAAACTTACTGCTTCACATGTCTCTTTTACTCAGAAAAAATCTAGCGTATCGTAAACTCTATAATGTTTGGTGAGATTTTAGTAAAATAAAAGAAATGATTTGATAGTCTATAAAAGAAAATAAAGGAAAATAAATGATTGTGATTTCTCTCCTTGTGTTTGGGTCAATAACTTGGTAAAAGAAAGGAAATGATTTGGATTTCTATTCATATTGTTTGGTGAATCTTTTTAAAAGAAAATAAAAGAAATTATTTTTTGATACATGTAGAAAATAGGGATAATATTGGAATTTTAAAATATTAATAACCCTCCACCATCATTTCCTTCCAAATCATCCCAATTTTGGGATGATTTAAAAACAATAACAGGAGAGAAATCCATTTCTCTCAATTTCTCCCCTCTTAACATTACCTCACCAAACATCTGAAATCTATTTCTCCCTTCAATATTATTTCTTTTCTCTCCATATCACCCATGCCTTACTAGCTCTAACACTATGTTTGGTCATGTCTTACTAAAAGAAAAGAAATGATTCCCTAATTCATAAAAGAAAAGAAAAGAAATGATTTTGATTTCTCTCCATTTTGTTTGGATGTGAAATTTAGTAAAAGAAAAGAAATGATTACCATTTCTCTCCCTCGTGTTTGGTGATGGTTTTTAAAAGAAAAGAAAAGAAACTGCTTGGGTGAAAATGACACAAATAACCTTTGCTAAAAAAATAACACATACACACTGGATTAAAGAGCATACTTGCCCAATATCCAAAACAATCATATATTAGATCCCACGAACACCACACCTACCACCATGTATGCTTAATATCAAAAATTTATGTTAAATAACACAAATATCCTTTAAAAAATGTATTTTTATTACCTTTTTTATAACAAATCAAAAAATAATAATTTTGATTTTAATCAATCATTATCTTTCATATCACCAAAATTAGGTAAACATTAAACTACGAACGTATACTAATATAAATTTTAAAAATTAATTAGAGATATTCAAAATTATTTATATAATTTATTAATTAAAAAAATATTAATTCAAGGTAATCAAAATTATAAATTCAAAATTATTATTAATTCAAAATTATTAATTCAAAATAATTACTAATTCAAAATAATTATTAATTCAAAATAGTTATTAATTAAAAATATTAATTAATTCAAAATTAGTAATACATTATTTATATAAACTATTAGTATTTTTACTTATTTTTGTAAATCATAAATTTTATAATATAACCTAATAAAAAATTTGTAAAATCTATTATAAACTATATAAATCCAATATCATTATTTATACTCTTCATATATCACTTTTTATGATTCTAATCACCATTTAACATGTGTAAAGAGATATATTAATCAAATAATTTCATAAAAATTAAAATATAATATTTGTTTTTGTTTTTTGATAATAAATTTATCTAACACATAATTGATAATTTAAAAAATAATAGAGTTTAAACTAATAAAAATCAATAACTGAAATTTCATACAAAAAATTATTTTGATCCCCTGTAATGTATTTCATTTTATTTACTATTATTTATAAAAAACACCTTTACAATATTAATATTATATATTGAATAATAATATAAAATTTCTTTTATAAATTTCTTGTATTAATATAAATGACTGGTCATATTCAAAAAACTATATTAATATTAATATTTAATTAAATAATTGATTGATATTATTCACCTGATTATGATGAAAAACATGAAGAAGAACAACGTCACAAATATGAAGGAGAACAACGTCACAAATATCAACAGAGGACAGCTGCACTCGCGAAGTAACCAGACGACATTAGATTGAAAGGGAATGATGTGGTAGTGTGAGAAAATAAAAGGAATCTATTTATATATACATAGTGGGATAAAATGGGAAATCAAAAAAATACCTTCATCGGGTGGAGGATTTCCATCCGAATCGGACCGATTTTGGGACGATTTGAAGTCTAAGAAAATCTAGAATGGAAGAGAAATGTGTTTCTCCCCGTTCCAGGACTCGCGTTTCACTCCTTCCTTTTTTCGTCACCAAATAGGAGATATTGGTTTCAATTGTTTTGATTCTTTTCCTTTCCTCCCAAATGGGCGCTGCCAAATGAGATTTAAATGCTTTTGTTTTCTCCCGTACCAACCGCTCCACCGACGTAACTCGGTAGTCCATCCTAGTCGACTTCCCAATGGCTAGCATCTTGAGCTATACTCTCCACTAACACTCCCTACCTCTCCGCCTGACACTTTGCAAGATAGGCAACAATTTCTATTGATTGGCTGTTTATTGGCAACAACAACAACACTATATGGACCTGAATATTATAGAAGAAGATGAAGAAAAATAATTAGCTTCCCTGGGCAACGCTGCTTCCCTAGGCCAGGGCGTAGCCTCCAATCAGCCAAGTTGAAACTCTAAGAATATTCGTAACCCCCTTCTACCAAATGGAAATAGCACTTTAAAGAGTTCCCAGCCCCAGCCAACAACCCCAACCTACTACATAACCATCCAACGACTATCTAATGAAAAATACAATACTGCCCATGAGTTATTAGAACCCTTTCTCCATCGGGTTTCATCACCAAGACCCTCACGGAACTCCAGCAGCCAGCACCCTTATGCATCTCTTACAGCCTCGACCTCACTGGCCTGGGCTGCAACAACCTACTTCCTGGTGAAGCTGCAACCCCACATCCCACATTCCTATCAACTATCAATAGATTTTTTTACTGATTTTTTTGTTGGCCTATAAACAGCAGGGCGAATTAGATGAGTTAATTCGACCGGAAGTGAAAATTTATCTCTAGTACATTTTTCACCTTTCAGCTTCAATATTGAACTAAAATTGGTATAGATTTTTGTTTGGTTGTGTTGGTGAAGGGTAGGTCTTCAAGTTGAGGACCAAATTATTCAATACTCCAGCCTTCACTAGTGCAGAAAACGTTTTTTACGTCACCATTTTTTACGTCGGTTATATAAAACCGACGTCATAATATGTAAAACGAGGTTTTGTACGTCGGTTATTTAATAACTGACGTAAAAACCTGTGTTTAGTACACCTTTAACGTCGGTTATTTTTATAACCGATGTTATTAATCGCGCGGCTTCGTTTTTTACGTCGGTTATACATTAACCGCCGTAAAAAACAGAAGCGGGGGGTGTTTGTTACGTCGGTTATTCAATAACCGACGTAACAAATCGACATATGTACGAGTTATTACGTCGATTATTCAATAACCGACGTAAAAAACGCGGTTTTTGAAGGCCTTTTTACGTCGGTTATAAAATAACCGACATAAAAAAAGAATCCGCAGATGTTTTTGACGTCGGTTATGGAATAACCGACGTAAAAAAATGCGGATTTTGAGCCCTTTATAACGTCGGTTATAAAATAACCGACGTAAAAAAAGAATCGGAGGAAGGTTTTTACGTCGGTTATTGAATAACCGACGTTATAAATGTTTTTAAAAAAATTATAACGTCGGTTATTGAATAACCGACGTGATAACTCATTTAAAAATTTACCCAGACCCGTGGATTGTCATTCGCGAGTTTACCTTCGACAGTCGCGACTCGTCTCTCTCGCGCGTAAACCCGAATCGGCTCGTCCATTTCGTTGGTTTAGATTCGTTTTGCGATCATCGTTTCTCATATTTAATCTCCTCGGATCAATCATCTAAACTCGCAGCACTCAGGTAATCCTCCCACTCGTTCGTTTTTTTTCGCGGATAGTATATATATATGTGTTGTGATTTTTTTGTTGAAACTAGCTAAGATTCTTCGATTGCGAACCCTTTTAACTCGTTTTGGAACCATAATCTTATTTATCATCCCTAGATCTATTAGTTCGACTTGCAATATTGACTAATTTTATGCTTTCACTAATTTTTCATCGTTTTCTATAAATCCCCGAGAGGGTTGGGGCGTGTCCATTTGGATGGGTTGCCCTTTTACAGTTGTTACTACTTTATTCACACACAACCATGGCATAGGTGCATGGATTTGGGATCACATCACCATTTTCACCCCCTGCAAACAAAGTTTCACGAGGAGGACTCGCCAGATTTCCCCTCGGCATGTTAAAAATTTTAGATACCCTCTTTTCAGCAAGTAAAAAATTAACTAGTTTTTTCTTCACTACTTATCCTAAACAAATAAAACCACCATTCTTTCTAGAACCTCTACTAGATCCATTGCATCCATCAACATACATATTTGGATCTGAAAGCATCCCTTAAGCCTTATGTTCGATGCTAACATCCTTTACTGATCTATAGAAAATATGATGGTCTGCTAAGCTCTCCATTTAAAAGTCAAACCCCACCAATTATTCATCCTCATCATGAGAAAATGGCACAACATCTGAATTTCTGATTCAATCTCTTGGGTCACTGAACAAACATTAACTCCTTCAAATCCACACCTGGAATAGACAACCTAATGTCGAGTTCCTTCTCTATCTATTGAAACTCAGTTCTTCCTCCACACCTAAAAACATTCTTTGAATGACCCAACTTCTTGTTATGGTAAATTTTCAGTGATTCCAGGGGGGTGGGAGGGCTATCAAGAGGGTTGGGGGTGTCCAGGGGGGTGTCCAAGGGGGTAGGGTGTGGGGGGTGGTGTCCAGGAGGGGTGGGGGGCTCTCCAGAGGGGTCGGGGGGTGTCCAGGGGGGTTTACAAGGGGGTGGGTGGGTGTGGGGGGCTGTCCAAGGGTGTGGGTGGGTGTTGGGGGGTGTCCAGGGGGGTGTCCAAGGGGGTAGGGGGTGGGGGTGGTGTTTAGGAGGGGTGGGGGGGGGGGCTGTCCAGAGGGTTGGGGGGTGTCCAGGGGGGTGTCCAAGCAGGTCGGGGGTGGGGGGTTGTGTCCAGGAGGGGTGGGGGTGCTTTCTAGAGGGGTCGGGGGCTGTCCAGAGGGGTCGGGGGGTGTCCAGGGTGGTGTCCAAGGGGATGGGTGGGTGTGGGGGGCTGTCTAAGGGGGTGGCGGCCTGTCCAGAGGGGTCGGTGGGGTGTCCAGGGGGGTGTCCAAGGGGGTGGATGGGTGTGGGGGGCTGTCCAAGTGGGTGGCGGCCTCTCCAGAGGGTATTTGGGGTTGTCCTGGGCGCACCGGCTGGCCGGTGGTGGATCACCGGTTGGCCGGTGGTCCAGACAGCAAAGCTCTGTCTGGTCCACCGGCCGGCCGGTGATGAGCCAGCGGCCGGCCGGTGGTCCAGACAGAGAGGAAGGCTCTCTGTCTGGTCCACCGGTCGGCCGGTGGTGATCCAGCGGCCGGCCGGTGGTCCAGACAGAGCAAGGCTGTTTGGTCCACCGGCCGGCCGGTGTGTTTGGGGCTGTCCTAGGGGTCGGGGGGGGGGGGGGGGGGTGTAAATGAGGGTGTGGGGGTGTCCAAGGGGTGGGGGTGTCCAAGGGATATGGGAGGGGTGTCCAAGGTGTGTTTGGGGCTGTCCAAGGGGTCGGTTGGGTGTAAATGAGGGTGGGGGGGGGGGGGGGGTTGTCCAAGGGGTGGGGGGGTGTCCAAGTGGTGGGGGGGTGTCCAAGGGATATAGGAGGGGTGTCCAAGGGGTGTTTGGGGCTGTCCAAGGGGATGGGGGGGTTTCCAAGGGGTCGGGGGGGGGGGGGGGTTCCAAGGGGTCGGGGGGGTGTCCAGGGGTCGGGGGGGCTATCCAAGGGGTGGGGGGGGGGTGTCCAAGGGGTGGGGGGGTGTCCAAGGGATATGGGAGGGGTGTCCAAGGGGTGTTTGGGGCTGTCCTAGTGTTCGGGGGGTGTAAATGAGGGTGGGGGGGCTGTCGAAGGGGTGGGGGGGTGTCCAAGGGGTGGGGGGGTGTCCAAGGGATATGGGAGTGGTGTCCAAGGTGTCTGAGAGTTCTGTCCAAGGGGCCGGTTGGGTGTAAATGAGGGTGGGGGGGCTGTCCAAGGGGTGGGGGGTGTCCAAGGGGTGGGGGGGTGTCCAAGGGATATGGGAGGGGTGTCCAAGGGGTGTTTGGGGCTGTCCAAGGGCTCGGGGGGGTGTCCAGGGGTCGGGGGGGGGGGGTGTCCAAGGGGTCTGGGAGGGCTGTCAAGGTGTGTGGGGGTGTCCAATGGGTGTTTGAGGCTGTACTAGGGGTCTTGGGGGTGTAAATGAGGGTGGGGGGGCTGTCCAAGGGGTGGGGGGGTGTCCAAGGGGTGGGGGGTGTCCAAGGGATATGGGAGGGGTGTCCAATGGGTGTTTGAGACTGTACTAGGGGTCGTGGGGGTGTAAATGAGGGTGGGGGGCTGTCCAAGGGGTGGGGGGGTGTCCAAGGGTTGTGGTGGGGCTCCAATGTGGTGGGGGAGGGCTGACCAGGTTGTTAGGTGGGTATAGATGAGGGTGGGGTTCAGTTGGGGCTTGGGGGAGGGCTGGCATGGTTATTTTTGTTGTTTGGTTTCTGGTTGCTTTTTGGTGAGAGCAGTGCAATTATTTTAAAAAAAAAATATCTCTTTCACGTCGGTTATAAAATAACTGACGCGGTAAATAAATCGGTAGGGGTTTATCATGTTGGTTTTTTCGAGAACCGACGTGATAAACCGTTCCCGGGCCTTTTATCACGTCGGTTCTTAATATAACCGACGTGCTAAAAGGCCTGGGAATCGATTTACCACGTCGGTTATTGGATAACCGACGTGCTAAAACGTTTCCCAGGCCTTTTTATCACGTCGGTTATTTAAGAAACCGACGTGATAATAGGCCCGGGGAAGGGTTAATCACGTCGGTTATGTCATAACCGACGTGATAAACGATATCCCAGGCGTTTTATCACGTCGGTTTAGAAATAACCGACGTGATAAACCCCCCGCGCATATTTAGCACGTCGGTTATTATATAACCGACGTGCTAAACCCCCCCATCCGCGGTTTATCACGGCGGTTATATAATAACCGCCGTTATAAATCCCCATCCCCCATCATTTTTCACGTCGGTTCATTAATAACCGACGTGATAAACACCGTGATGTTAGGGATGTTACGTCGGGTTTTAAATAACCGACGTAAAAAACGTTATTTATAACGTCGTCCGTATTAACGTCGCCTAAAAACCGACGTAAATAATGAAAAATAACCGACGTAAAAAATGTTTTCTGCACTAGTGCTTCATTGGATATTGTTTATTAATATTATAAATTTTTTATTTTTAATTTTGTTAGGATGATACTCACTTTAGAAAATTAGTATTTGAGTTCATTTTGACTTCTAGATTTGTTGAAATAGATTTGGCTCATGTGAATATGAGAATTAAATCTTTCAAGTTGAATGTTCTTCTGCATCTCTTGCTCATTTAAATTTTGTTGCAGGAATCCAAAAGTCGGCTACTATAAACCATGATGCTTCAAATGCCATAGATAATGGTAAGGTGACGAAGAGTTAGAATTTATTTGTTGAAATCTTTTTTATATCTTTGAATCCATTTAATAATCTTATCATTACTACCCAGATACTATTAATGCGAACATTCACAATTTCTTTCAATATGGTTCTGGCTATGATCACTTGATTAATTATTCAGCACCATGCTTTTGTAGCACCCAAAGGCTTTAGTGTTTCATGGTTCTTCCTGTTTTGTCTTCTATTCATATTGATGGTGTATTGGCTTCTTTTTTGAAAGGAAGATGGTTGACAACTTTGGAGATATTTAGGAAACACTCCACTTGCCATAGGAATACATGCTTTATGTTACATATATAAAGCATTCAAACTTGCAGCAAGTGGGCATTTGATTTGTGTTGATTGCATCACAGCTGGATATATATATATTTTAAAATGTCATGTTGGGTGGAATGTCTAATCTTCATGGTGATATATACATACATTAAAACTCAACCCAATGCACATGGCATTTATATATTTGGTGATATTGTTTAGGTCGGCCCTAAAAAAGCAGTTTGGGTTTTAACATATGTTGCCTATATAAAAGCAGTCCTATTTAGGTTAGCCTCATTAAGCCCGTACAACTTGTCCACTATGACCCCAGTGGCGTCGCCCTCCCTGCGCTGTGTAGACCCTCCTGCTCGTTGCCGCCAGATCCCGCAGCGACAGCCTGATCTGCCGCCTGTTGAGTCTCCTGCTTCGGGCGGCCGCATCCTCGCACCGACTGTCCTCCCCAACCAGTCCCGCCATACCCTACGGACCGAACCTCTTCCACTCCTTTCCTGACGATCCCCTTTGTACGCGGCTCCCCCCTATGCCCCATCCCTCCACCCGGTGGCCCTCCTCCTTGAAGCTTAACGCTTGTGGGATGAGCCTCAGCGCTATGGCCCCTGTGCGCTACCCCTCCTCCTCCACTATGCCCCGTCACAGGCCGCTCCCAGTGCAACAGGCGACAACCCTTGATGCCCAATCGCTGGGTCGATAGCGCGACATCCCTAGACGTGGCTGCGCTTACTGTGGTCTTTGATCTTCACCGCGTACCGGCCGGAGGCCGCTTCCTCCGCAACCCTTTCAGCGCCTCACCCTTCCTGTGCGGCGACTCCTGCGTGTCGCATACCTATGCAGAGAGCGCTCTAAGGCAGCAACTCTGACGCCACCATCTTCCTCCGACGCCGCTTGTAATGTGGCGCATGTTCCCGCATGAGCCTGTTGTTGTTTCTCCACATCATTGATATACTTCATTTGTTCCTGCCACACTTTTGATTTGTGTCTTGCCGCATGATATTCCTGTATGCCCTACTAACCCGACTATTCCCACGGCGTTATTTTTCAGCTATCCAAGATCATTATCCTGACCCCAAGGCTAGGTTCCCTAAAACTTCGTCCATACATGGCGGCATCCTCACCACCGTCCAGTATCTATCATAACCTGACACTCTCAATGGAGGAGATTGTACTTATACAATCTCATCGGGCTACTTTGTCCTGTACCTCTTCTTTAGCCTCCATTGTTGAGACTGGTGGACCTACCACTTGTGTATCTCTTCGGCAGATAGTTTGGATACTTGATTTTGGTGCCTCTGATCATCTCACAGGCGATTCAGGTATGCTTACTACCTATCATCTGTATACCGATCAATTATTGTTGCTGATGGATCTACAATCCCTATTGAGGGATTTGACACATGCTCCTTAAATTTGAATCTTCATGTGGCTTCAGTATCTCAAGTTCCCCGCAGTCATTTTAATCTTCTCTCCATCAGTAAACTCACAAATGACTTAAATTGTGTTACTATTTTTACATCTTCTGGTGTTGTTTTTTAGGAGCGGTTGACGAATTGGGAATTTGGTAGAGGCATTCTTAGTGATGGGGTGTACATGTTTGATACCCCATTATCCTTTGCTTGCTCATCCACCTCTACTCGTGTCATCGACCTACATTTTCGCCATGGCCATCCACTGACTTTTATCTTACATAAGCTTTTCCCCCAGTTCCATCCACACCTTTCTTTCCATTGCGAATCCTGTAAGTTTTCTAAACATCATCGAACAACGTATGTTCTTTGATTGGAAACGCGTGCAGCGAATCCTTTCGACCTAGTTCATTCTGATGTATGGGGTCCTTGTAGGGTTTCTAGTCAGTCAAGGTATCGTTATTATGTATCCTTTATTGATGACCTCTCACAGATGAAATAGTTATATCTCCTTAGTGATCGTTCTGAGGTGTGATATTTTCCAAAAAATTTAACATGAAATTCACACTGAATTCTCCAAGACTATTAAATGTATCCACTCGGAAAATGACCGAGAATATTTATCCACTCCCCTTTAGTAGTTTCTCAAAGATCACAACATCCTCCATCAAACATCCTGCCCTGATACACCTCCGTAGAATGGAGTGACCAAGAATAAACATAGTCATA
The DNA here is from genome assembly GCA_963277665.1 of Viscum album. Lineage (NCBI taxonomy): Eukaryota > Viridiplantae > Streptophyta > Magnoliopsida > Santalales > Viscaceae > Viscum > Viscum album. The sequence continues at coordinate 2,026,683,673 of OY728164.1, read as the reverse complement.
TTCTGGAGACTACTCATGCTCTCTTATTTCACATGCACGTGCCTCTTCATTTTTGGGGATGCTATCCTTACTGCTACCTACCTTATAAATCGCCTCTCTTCTTCTATCCTTTAGGGGGAGACTCCTTTTCGGGCTCTGTTCTCCTCTCTCCTCCCTCACCTACTTCCATTTCGTGTGTTTGAGTGTCTTTGTTATGTTCATAAAACTCATCCCAACCTCTCAAAATTTTCTCCAAAATCCCTCTGTTGCATCTTCCTGGGATATTCCTGCACTCAGCGCGACTACTGACGTTTCTCTCCAGACTTGCGACGTTATATCATCTCTGCTGAGGTCTCTTTTATTGGGAACTCTTCATTCTCTTCACCCTCTTCCCACCAAGACACCACTATCAATGATTGTCTTCCTCTCACCACCCACCCACCCCTTCCCTAGGTGTCCCACTTTGTTGATCATAGTTTTTGGCTCTGTCTACTCTTGTCGACAATTGAATGTGTCCCCCGTCCAGACTGAGGACACCATCTCCCCAGCTTCGTATGACGCTCCTGCTCCGGGAACAAATGAATTGCCAATTGCATTGTGGAAAGGTACTCGCTCTTGCCAGAATAATCCTCTTTACACAACTTCATACAAAGACCTCTATACTCAAGAGACTATATCTGTTCTTCACACGGTTGCTGAATCCAAATCTCACCTTAGGTGGCTTCAAGCAATGTGTGATGAATTGCAGGCCCTGGACGATAATCACACTTGGGATCTGATCCCCCTCCCGACAGGTAAATAGGTGGTCGACAACAAATGGATGTATGCGGTACGCCTAAATGAAGATGACACTCTTCTTTGCCCTAAAGCCCGACTTGTAGCAAAAGGCTTCACCTAGACATATGGTGTTGACTATTTTGATACATTCTCTCCGGTTGTGAAGATGACATCAGTTCGATTATCCATATCTCTTGCCGCTGTGCATCATTGACCTCTTCATCAGCTTGATGTCAAGAATGCATTTCTACATGACTTTCCTCACAAAAAGGTATTTTTGCAACAACCTCTTGGCTTCATTGTCTCAGGAGCTGGGTATCATGACTGCCGGCTTCGCCGCTCTCTTTATGGGCTCAAATAGTCTTTTCGTGCCTGGTTTGACAGATTCTGCACTGTCATCACTACTTTTGGCCTATCTCAGAGTATGAAGGACCGCACTGTTTTCCACCGCAAAACATCCTCCAACTGCATCCTATTGGCTGTATATGTCGATGATATCATTATTAATGGGAGTGACTCACATGACATTGCTCGTCTCAAGGATTATCTTCAACAACAATTTGAAACCAAAGATTTGGCTCTTCTAACATACTTTCTTGGCATTGAAGTCTCCCATTCTCCAAAAAATATCTTTCTTTCCCAACAGAAATATGCATTGGATATCTTTAAGGGTGTAATTTTGGCCTAGTGGCCCAAAATGTCGACTGGCTCAACTCGAAAGCCCGAGCGGCCCAGCCCGACGAATCCCGAGTCGGGCTGGGTCGGTCTCGGCCCGATGGTTCGTCGGGTCGGGCCTGGGCTTATCCAAACAGGCCCGCGGGCCGGGATAGGGTGGCCCGTCTGCACCCGGCCCGCTGGCCCATCTGAAGCCCGACTCGCTGGCCCGTCTGAAGCCTGGACTGCTCTAAAAAAACTGGGAAACTGCTGGTAGAGAGATTTTAAACAAACGCTTTAAACTCACCCACTACTGCGCACCCCTCAAACCTCTCATTATTTTTTTACAACTTGCCCATAATATATATGGATTCACATATATGAATCAATTTGGAAAAAAATAACATAACCACTCACTGTAAAATGTTAATAAAAAAATAAAATAAACATTATTACAAAAAAAATGTTAAAACATTTAAAAAAAATACATGTAAAAAATTATTTAAAAATAAATGTAAAAAACATTTTAAACAAATGTTTAAAAAATATTTAAATAACAAGGTTTTAAACAAACGCGTTAAACCCACCCGCTACTGCGCACCCCCCAACCCCCCAACCCCTCATTAATTGTTTTTTATAAATTGCACATAATATATATAGATTCACATATATAAATCAATTTCGAAAAAAATAACATAACCACCGATTTTAAAATGTTAATAAAAAAAATAAAATAATTTTTTTACAAAAAAATTGTTAAAACATTTAAAAAATACATTTTAAAAAAATCATTCAAAAAAATCTTAAAAATAAATGTAAAAAAACGTTTTAAACAAATGTTTAAATAACAAGGTTTTAAACAAACGCTTTAAACCCCACCCACTACTGCGCACCCCCAACCCTCATTAATTTTTTTTAAAAATTGTATATAATATATATAAATTCACATATATAAATCTATTTAGAAATAAAATAACATATCCACCCATTGTAAAAAGTTAATAAAAAAGAAAATAAAAGTTTTTACAAAAAAAATTATTAAACGTTTAAAAAAAATACATGTAAAAACATTCCTTTAAAGAAAGATGTTTTAAAAAAAATTAAAAAATTATTTATAAAAACGTTTTAAATTAAACCTTTTAAAATAAATGTAAAAAAACGTTTTAAACAAATGGTAAAAAAATGTTTAAATAAAAATGTTTTAAATAAAAACAGTTTAAACAAACGCTTAAAAAATATTTTAAAAACAAGTTTTAAAAAAAATTACATTAAACTTTGAAAATAAAATTTCAACTCATTATATATTTTATTTTGAAAATTATAAAAGTCCACCAAGGCACAAATAAAAAAAGTTTGGCATAAGCCGAGCTAAAATTATATCCTTAGATATCTTTTAGGATGCTGGTTTGTCTTTGAAAACTGTTGTGAACACCCCTCTTGAGCTCAGGGAATGATGACTACATGATTTCAGAGATCCATATTCTCACCTAGAGAGGTATCGTCATCTTGTGGGCAAACTCAATTATCTTACCATGACTTGTTCGGATATTGCCTCCATTGTCAGCTTGGATAGCCAATTCATTGAACATTCGATGAAATCCCAATGGGATGTTGTCCTTCACATTGCCAATTACATTAAGAAAGACCATGTTTGTGATCTTTGGTATTCGCATCATGATCATCTGAATATTGATGCGTTCTGTGATGCTGACTATGCTGGTTTCTTAGCTACTCATAAGTCTACTTCCGGGTTTTCTAGTGATGCAAAATGGGCTCACAGCCCACAAAATTTGCGGGTATGGGGTGGGATGGGCCTAAATTTTTTGATCGTTTAGAGCGTGGTCCAATGCGAGTTGAGCATGCATGGGTGCGGGCTTACCCGCAGGCCTAATTTGAAAATATATATATATTTTTTAGAATATATGCTTCTTTAGTATTTTAGTTTTTTTAATAAAAAATTATGATTAAACCATGACGTATGATTTCTCACCATAATTATCATACTAATTCACCACTCATTCACATGTGAATTTTAAGTAGGTTTATATTTATTGTTTTAATATGATATTATAATATTTATATTGTAATTATTCACCATATTCACATGATGTGTCATCCCACCTCTCAAAAAATGGAACTCATCTTCCATGCACATGGTTTCAATTCTATAAGAGTTGTTACAATCATAATATTTTTTGGGTCAATTTAATTTTGTTATTATTTAATTTTATTTTTTTATTAAGAAAATGGGAAAGGACCTCATGGGAACCCTAATAGCCTCCTTTGAAACTTTTTGTTCTTTGAAAAGTCATCGTTTATTCAAAAGTACAGTCGTTCGTATCACCACGTGACCAACATTATCATTCATCACCCCTCACCGATCACTCGCCTACTTTGCATCGCAACAATTTTCCACCTCATCATCGTCATCGCATGCCTCCATTAACCCATAGAAAAATGTTCCATCTCGTCTGTTAAAACTTTAGGTATTGTCAATCCACACTTCTCCTAACAACAACCATTAAGAATGAGAAAAAAATACAATATTTAAATGATTATAAATAGTATATATTTTTTAAAATATGGGCAACCCGTGGGATTATGCGGGGCGGGGTGCACTTGAAAATTTTTGTTCGCATTATATGCGGCCTTTTGCAGACAAACCCACGCGGGGTTGGCCCTTCCCACCCCGGCCCACCCGTTTCACATTACTTGGGTTTGCTATTTTCCTGGCGGGTTACTTAATCTCACAGCGAAGTAAGAAACTGACTGTCATATCCAAATCCAATATTGAATTTGAATATCATGCGATGACCTTAGTCACTACTGAAATTATTTAGCTTCGTCATCTTCTCTATGAAATTGGTTTCCCACCACAGAAGTGAGGTCATATTTTGATACGCGGTGCAAGACCTGCTAGTAAGTGTCCTAGGAACCTTGTGCGATGTTCGCGTGTTGACCGCTCAGATCGCCACAAGAAAACAAGTGAATGTGGTGCACAAATAGTGAAAATGATAAGGAAGGGGGAAATGGTCAAGGTAGAACCCAAATAGAACTTGTCTCTAAGAACTCTAGCCACAATAATCCACAAAGGATGTCCAATACTTTGATAAGTCATGAATTAAGTAAGAATACAAAGGTTTCAAGAAAAACTCACCTAACAACATTACCTTCATTCATTGTGTTTCAAGAGTACAAGGGGGTGGCTATTTATAGCCAAAGAGAGCATGAAATTCGAATCACACCATGGGGTGGATCTTTACATTAGTCTAATGCCTAGTTTTCTGTAGTCAAAAATCCTAAAGGATCTTTTGACAACTTTGACACTGGCTTGTGACTTTAGGAGACAAGTAGAACATCCTTTAGGAAAAGTAAAGACAAGTAGCCCACCACCTTTTGACTTTGAAGATTCCATGAGACATGGGCTTGAAATTTCGTAGCACCACATGGGTTGGACTTTTAAAAGCATGTTTGGACCATAATTAATGTAATTATATTCTTGGATGATTCCCCCAATCAAGGGTGTTGGGTCTCCTCTTAGGATTCCATGATTAACCCATTTAAGGCTTCCTTCATTCTCTTGGTCTGATCCCTTGTCATTGGGCATTCAATTCCATACAATGGGTCTTGTCCACTTGTATGTGTTCCTCCCTCATCATCAAGTCCGCCTCCAACCCCTCGATTCCCATGTGTGCCATGATCCTCATCATCTCCTCCCTCCTAAAAAGGATTTGTCCTCGAATCTGAAAATTCAAAGGGTGAAAGATCAACAACATTAAAGTTGGCACTAACATTTCCATACCTGTCGGGTAACTCAATCTTATAGGCAATATCATTGATCTTATTTATGAGTTAGAAAGAACCATCTTCTCGTGAATGAAGTTTTGATTTTTGTTGTTACGGGAACCTTTCATTCCTAAGTGTACCCACACCCATTCTCCAGGTTGAAACACCATTTTCCGCCGACCTTTGTTGGCGTGTTTCGCCACTTGTTCATTCTTCCGTTCAATGTTGGACTTTACCTTTGCATGAAACTACTACACAAAATTTTCATTTTTTTCACCTTAAGATTAGAAAATTTATTAGTATGCAAAGGTAAAATATCAAGTGGAGTGAATGGGTTAAAACAGTACACAACTTCAAACGGTGAAGCATTATTAGTGGTGCGAACCGCTCGATTATAAGAAAATTTAATGTGAGGCAAACATCTTTCCCAATGTTTCAATTTTTTTTCTAAGGATAACACCCAACAATGTGGAAAGTAAGTTTCAGGATCATTCTTACCTTGGAATGATGGGATCCTAAACTTTACTCCTCCAAGATCGTTGTCTTGCCTTCATGGTGGTTGATTTCTCCGAATTGGTGACTCATGAAAATCGGATAACTCCTCTGTTAGATTTCAGGCGCCGTAGAAGTGTGGGAGGGGCGGTGAAAAACTTTTCTTTTGTCGTGATTGATGATCAATTCGATATATCTATGATGATGAATGTCGTGATCCATAGAATTGATCAAAGAAACCAGACTGGTTAATCACATCGGAACCAAGAGAGAGTAGATTAACACATATTGTTTATAATTAATTTAATTAAATAAAGAATTGTCTCCAAGGAATTCTTTCTTCGTTGATGCATCCGGTTACAGATCTGCTGTGTACCATCATTGAGTTGTAGAAATCAAGGGTAGATTTCCTCTCGCGGTGATCCATACGCATTTGACGAATCTTCGGACGTCATCGAAGGAGTCTCCAGTTGCCAGTATAGAAGATCCTTGCGCTTGTGTCGTCCACCTTTGATCGCCTTGAGAACCGCTTCCAAAGCGTTCTTATTGATTCGTTGGAGGAGGATCGCTCTCGTTCTTCAGAGCGTTCTTAGAGAAGGAATAACTCTCTAGGCTTGAGATATTTTTCTCCAATATGTTGTTAACAACAACTTTTACTTGACTTATGAGATAAAATAATATAATTGGATATTTATATTACTAGGGTTAAAATAAAATAATTACACAAATTCTTTTATTATTTATTTAATATCAGCAAAACCCCATGTCAAATAATAATAATATTATTATTATTTCTCAACATGCACTTAACTTGCGAATTATAATTAAATATTATTTAATTAAATAATATTCAATATTATTATTTCTCACCGAACTATTAAGTCAACATGGAATTATATTTGAAACAAATCAAAAGAATTTGGATATTAATGCTATAGTTAAGAAGGTGTTAAAGAAAGCTCTAAAGGGAGATATTTTCAAGAAGTTTGAAACTCCTATGAATTCTAATATTAAACTTGAAATGGATGAAGTTGAAAAACCAGTTGACAACAAGTTGTATAGAAGAATAATTGAGAGTTTTTTGTATCCAACTATAAGTAGACCTTATATTATGTTCGTTGTGTGTCGTTGTGCTAGATTCCAAGCCAATCTATCTCATTTAAAAGATGCCATTATTTTTTAAGATATTTAGAAGGTTTTTTTTACTTTCTTTACTTTTTCTAAAAACTTATAGATTTGTTTTGATTTCATATTCTAATGCTGATTTTAGGGGTTGTAAACTTGATAGAAAGAGTACCTCTGGAACCTGATTTTTTTTTTGAGAAAATCATTAGTTTCTTGGTCTAGTAAGAAACAAAATTCTAAATCATTCTGCTGAGGTTGAATACATTGTATCTGGTAGTTGTTGTGCGCAAGTATTGTGGATGAAACACACTTTGAAGGATTTTGGTTTCAATTTTGATCCTGTGCCAATAAAATGTGATAATAGTATTGGTATCAACATTTCAAAAAATCTGATAAGCTATTCTAGAAGGAAACACATCGATATCAGTCATCATTTCTTGAGGGATAACACATAAAAGAGTGATATATCTTGAATTTATTGAAACTAAATATCAGTTAGCTATATATCCCCTAAGCCTCTTCCTCTCGATAGACTTGATTTTATTAAGAGTGAATCATGTTTTTTTGAATTTAAACGAATTTTCCTATGTTCTTTTACGTTTTAATTTTTATTTTGTTTTAAATTTCTTTTTCTGAGTATTATTTATTCGTATGCGTAATATATTTATTTGTTTAAGTTACTTTATTATTATTTTGATATCTTTATTATTTCGTATCAATGTATTCTCAATCCCACATCGGATTATTCTGACTTGTAAATTTTTTTCTCTATCTATAAAAGAATGTCTCCACCTGTCCTTGAGGTAATGGGAATTCACCATTCTACATGGTATCAAAGGAAAAATCCCAATAATTCTTTTCCCCCTCCCATCCACTGTGGTCCTTCCTCCTGGCGGAACCCTCTAGGCGGAAACCTCTCACCGCCTCCCTGTGCGGCTTCCTAGCCTCGCCTCCCTCCATGGGTTCCTAACCCCACCTCCCTCCACGGACTCCCGACCCCACCTCACACTGCGTCTTCTCAGTCCCACCTCCCACCGCAAACTCTCGGCCTTAGCTCCCTCCAGTGATTGGAGGTCCTCCCGCCGATCGACCTCCCGTCAATATGCATCAGCCTCACCCTCACACACGACTTACCTCCTTACACCCTAGATGTATCGTGCGCCTACTACGGCAGGACCATCTCCTACATCTCCCTCCCTGCACGTGACAACACCCTGCATATGCACAATAAAACCAGGCGACCCCCTCTTGAGCGCAACAACACTTGATAGCCCTGCCTCCTCCTACGCTAGTCCCCCCATGCTGGTGCGCTCATCCACTACTGGAAATGAAAGGTAAACCAATGGTTGAAAACCATTTGTATAGGCTATAAAACTGTTGGTATAAATTATACCAATGGTTTTAGAAACCATAGCCAAGTAAGTCATGAAAATAGACATATACCAACAGTTTGAGATAAATCGTTGGTATATGTGAAGAAATCTACTCTATAACAACGGTTTTATGTAAACTGTAGGTATAGAGTTCTTATATTGTATAATATGCCAATGGTTTCAAAACCGTTGGAAAATCCTTTTTCCCAATGGTTCCTACAAAACCGTTGGTAAAAAAAATACATACACAACCTATACCAACGGTTTAAAACCGTTGGTATAGGCTTTGCTATATAATTCACACAACAGCCTGCTCTGTGTGCTGCTGTGTGAATTGTACAGCGGTAAATGCAGAATACAATAACACATAATAAGGATACATAATTAAAAACTAATAATTATAAGGATACATAATTTAATAATCAATTATGAATACAATACATTAAAAACTGAATACATAATTATATGTGATACAGAATTAAGAATACATACAAAATTTCATTTTTTATAACACATACATGATTGAATTCAAAAATTAGAAGCTAATAACCCAAAATAAGGAAATGAATAAATGAATTCAACCAAACACAAATACAATGTCCCATGGTTTGGGGCGGGTGTCTTTGAACTTAGTGATGATGATAATGGGTGTGTATCAATGAGCTTGTGTAACTTAGGGAATATAGTTGTCCTTGGCATATTAAAAGTCATGTGTTTTATAATAGGGGTATGATTTACTCACATGAGAAGTGGATTGTGTGAGGATGGACCATGGATCTTTGTTCTAAAGTATCAACACAATCCTAATATGTTTGGTCGTTTTTCCGTATGCCAGTTGTTTTTACTTAAAATGATGTCTATTTTAAACAAAAGAGAGATAGTTAGAGTGATACCAGCCACACCATGCCTCAGATTGAGGTGGGGTTGACTCGTACACATCACATATGACCCATGCATAGTTTTTCTAAAGTATCAATACAATACGAATGTGTTTGGTTGGTTTCCATATGTCAATTTTTGTTTTCACTTAAAATTTTGTCCATTTCAAATAAAAGTGAGACACTTTGAGAGGTACCAGTGTAAGAACCCGGATCTCCGTTCAGGTATGTTTTTCCTTTTTTTCTGGAGTTTTTAAGAAAGATGTTTTTTCTGGAAATTTTCAAAGTACACGCCGTGTAATTTCTGAGTACACGCCGTGTACTCTGTTCCGGCTCGAAGCCGTGCACTGGCTGTGTCCGGGCCACACACATGGTGTGTAAGGATGAGGTGGAGGCCGGTTTTTCAGAGTACGGAAAAAAATTGAAGTACACGCCGTGTACTTTTTTTTTCATTAAACGGACCGGGGTCGCGCCTAACCCCCATATTCGTCTTCTTCTCCAGTTTTCAACCATCCGGGAGTGTCCGTACGGCCGGATCTTCGACGGAGTCCTGCCTCACCGTCCGTTCTCTGATTCAAGCACGGTCGATTGCGTTGGAATTGCAGCGGTGAGTTCTTCCTTCTGCTTGAGCCTTGTTTCTTGATTCCTCCTTGTTTTCAAGTTATCGTGGGATGAATGTTTTGTGCATTTTCTCAGATCTACGTCGTTCTAAGGGGAATCTGTCGTCGAGGTTCACGTATATCGATCTCCTAGGATCGAGGTAGGTGGTTTGTGCCTTTCTGTAGAAATTTGATGAGTATTTTGTGAAAATCCCACCAATACCCGTGAATGGGGTATTGTGTGTTTCCTGTTTTACCCCTGTTGCTTGCCTGCTTTGCTTGATTGCTTTAGTAGAGGTTATTGCTTGTGATTAGAGTAATTTGTTTGTGCCCAGATTGCTTTGCCATGCTTGTTCTTCCTATTTGGCATTTTTCCAGTTGCCATGCCTAGTCGTAGGATAGTGGAACTGTTGTTTTATTATTGCTGTTGAGCCTTAGTTGATAGCCAAGTAGTTCTTGAGGTTTAATTGGACGATATGCGCGTTGAGCATGTTTAGTTATACTCAGGACTATGAGAACCTAGAGTAGTAGACCAAAGGGGGAATTGACGAAAGGGATTCTCCAGAGTGTCTTTTAATCACGATGTGAGACCAAGGGGAGAATTGACGGAAGGGATTCCCCAGAGTGTCTTTTAATTACGACGTGGGATATAGGGGGAATTGACGTTGAGTGCTTCCCCAGAGAGCCTTTAGCACAATACGATACTATAGGGGGAATTGACGGTGATTGCTTCCCCAGAGAGTCTGCTTAATTACATAGCTGAACCAGAGGGGTGAGACTGTGTGTGCCTCCCAGAGGGTTGCTAGTACTTAGAGGTTGAACCATAGGGGTTAGACTATGAGAGCTACCCAGAGGGTTACCTGTTTTCTTCTTGTTGCTGACTGCTTACTTGTGTGCTATGCTTGTTAGAACTGTGGATTGTAGCGGTTTGTGCTTTTCTGTTTACTGCTTCTTGTTTTAGTACTTCCATGTATTCATTGACTATTAGGCACAAATCTTTGGGTGATTTCCTACTAGGATTGTATCTCACACCCTTTTTGGGCCATGCTTTTAGGCCCAAACAGACTATGTTGCTGCAGGTATAGACAAGGGCAAGCGCCCTTCTACTTCAGGATCTTGATAGCACCAGGAGCTGGGGAGCATGGGACCAATCCGTGGCTTGTGATGCTGAGGAGATTATTTTGTTTTTCTTTTGTACTTGGTTTCAGTTGTATTTCAGCACATTGTTGTGTTTGCTGTTTTCCTTAGATACTTGTACCTACTACATCATTTACATCATAGTTATATATATCTACATTGCTTCCGATGTTTGGTTTCTATTGTTATGCATGTTGGTTGCTACTTCTGCTGTTTATTGTGGTTTTCTTACCTCGTATACCTTACCGAATGAGGGAATAGTTTCCCCACTGACTCACCAAGGCCCTCGCTGCTAGTCGGCAGCCTCTGGCGTTCGAGGAAATGCGCTTGAGGTCATGTGGTGAACTGGGTACGGGGCACCAGTGGAGGGGCTCCGGACTCGGGACGTTACAAAGTGGTATCAAAGGAGTTCTTTTCTCTTGTCTTACTGTTTGGAGACCTTATCTAGGGATAAGAAGGATTCAGTACTTGGCATTAAGCTATGCTCGGGAGTAGCTAACCCGTGTACAGGGAAAATACATACTACCTCGTTAATTACAGTTTTCTGGTTTTTAGATTTTATGGTTGGTATGTTTTCACCTAGAGTGATTCGTATGACTTGTGCGGTTATTGTTTTGATATTTCGGTTCTATTTCTATCGCAAACCGATGAGATGAGGGTATGCCATCTCATGCATCATATAGACACTTGTAGGAATCACATGTCATGCATTCTTGCCATGCCATCTAGGGTGCATTAGCGATTGTATGCTGTTGTGATAGGCTCTGTGTAGATTATGCATGCTGTTGTGATAGATGCTTGATAGATTCTCTACTGTTATGTTAGAAAACTGTTTGTTTTGTTCCTTGATTAAAAATGTACGCCGGATTTTGGTTCTTGAGGCGTTATGGGCCCTCACAGATCAGAATTTGGCACATTTTCCCTTGTTTTGGTGTTTCTGGAATTCTATGCAGTTTCTGAGCTACTGCCCAGAAAAACCCAGAATACACGGCGTGTACTTTTTAGATACACGCCGTGTAGTTTTTAGGCCATTTCACTGACTGTGTGGGAAGAACACGGTGTCGTGGGAGTGACTTCAGGAACATGTCGTGTACCAATGGTACACACCGTGTGAGTTCAGAGCCGTGTACCCGGCCGTGTCACTAACAACATGGGCTGGGGAAGCTCGGGTAGAACATGTCGTGTCTGTATGAAACACACCGTGTAGTCCTGTCCAGGTGCCTGGCCGTGTCACGAACAACACGGGCCGGCATGACCTTCTTTTCAACACGCTGTGTCTGTATGGAACACGCCGTGTAGTCCTGTCTAGGTGCCCGGCCGTGTCACGAACAACACGGGCCGGCGTGACCTTCTTTTCCACACTCTGTGTTTGTTCGGAACACGCCGTGTAGTCTTGCTCAGGTACCCGGCCGTTTCATGAACAAAACAGGACAGTGTCGCCTTCGCCTATGCACGTCGTGCTCATTCGGAGCACGCCGTGTAAGGTCCATCCGTGTAGACGACCGTGTACTCAAAAACACGGACCACCTAAGCCTTGTCTAGTGAACACCGTGTTTGTTTCGAACACGCTGTGTAGTATCGGGTTGAGTCGGACCGTGTGGGTTAGTCGTGTAAGGAGACTCGGGCAGGGGAATAGTTTTCAAGTACACGCCGTGTGTGGTGGTCAACACGCCATGTAGTTTGAAGTGTACACGACTTGTAGGGCAGGGGTACACGCCCATGTCAGTGGTTTAAGTAGACACGCCATGTAGTTTTATACATACTGTGTAGTCGTGTTTTGCAATCTTGTGTGTTTTTTTCCCTGTTCCTGTTTTTTACTCTGGTATTTCTTGTCCTTGTTTTCCTGATCTAAGGTGTGATTTTGATCTTTCAGAGATATGCCTCTGAGACGTCCTCCAGTCGTACGTCTGTCGTCAGGCAGTGATCAAACGCCAGACAGGGTGGATCAGGGACTTCCTGTCGATCCCCCAACCGAGCCATCCTTGGCACCGGTTGTTGTACCAGTCGCAGGCACTGATGCACAGTTCAGGGAAGGTTTCATGAGGATGATGCAGGACTTCTAGGGAGCACCGCCTCCTGCCTCGTCTATGGCAGACTTGACGCGGGTCTTTCAGCAGCAGCATCCTCCCACGTTCTCGGGGGAGGGAGGACCTTAGGCTGCAGAGTCATGGCTGGAAGCCATGCTGACTATATTCGAGCATCTGGAGACGCCTCCAGAGAGGCGGGTCAATCTCGCCACTTACATGCTCCGAGACTCCGCCAAGAGGTGGTGGGACGTGATCTCACAGGCGGGTCAGTAGCAGGCTATGGCTTGGGAGGAGTTCCAGCGCGTGTTCTATGACTACTTCTACCCAGAGACTCTGAGGGCCGATCGAGCCCGGGAGTTCATGAGCTTAGAGCAGGGTACTCTATCTGTCATGGAGTATTCCTCTCGTTTCACTGAGCTGTAGCGTTTTACACCCCTTCGGGATGGGAGTGGGGTGTTCTTGGCAAGGAAGTTTGAGGATGGACTCAGGTGGGAGATCCGATCGCAGGTGAACATCTTCTAGCTGACCTCCATTACTTCCATCGTCAACCAGGCACTGATTGCGGAGCGCAATCTGAGGGACTCTAGAGTTGTGAGTCAGGGCGGTTCTGCTTTCAGAGCTAGCTTTCCTTCAGATGACAGCAAGAAGCACCGTAGGGAGCCTACGCGCGGTGATGAGAGGAAGCGAGACGCATCATCAGGCAGCCAGGTGACATGCTACCAGTGTGGCCGGATAGGGCACACGAGGCCGCAGTGCCAGAGAGACCCCGTGGAATGATGATCTTGCGGAAAGATGGGTCACCTTCAGCGTTTCTGCCAGGTTTTCTCACCAGCAGCAGGTGACCAGGGTTCTTCCATGACTCCTCGTTCAGGAGCAGCCCCACCAGTCTCTCACCAGTCAGGGAACTGGAGTCCTTCCGGCCGTTCGGGACGAGGTGGAGGTCGAGGTCGTGGCGGTCAGCCACCAGTTCCTCAGCACCAGCAGGGAGGTTCAGCTCAGAGTGGTCAGTCAGGGTCACATGGCCGCGGTGCAGGCCAGTCTTTCGCCGTGGAGTAGACTTATCATGAGCAGGATCCCGACCCTTCTACTGTTCGAGGTACGATTTTAGTAGCCTCTATTTTATCTTTATCCCTTTTCGATACTGGTGCTACGCATAGCTTTATCTCTGTTGCTGTTGTGGAGAGCCTTGGACTCTGCGTCTTTTCTTCTGCCGACTCGTTGACACTAGACACATCTTTGGGAATGAGGACATCTAGTGTACGCCAGTGTAGAGAGTGTCCTCTCAAGGTCGTAGGGTATTGCTTCTTATGGGATCTCTATGTCTTAGAGATGACATGCTATGATTTCATCCTTGGTATGGACTGGTTGATTCCCTTCCAGGTAGTCGTTGACTGTTATCGCCGTAGAGTCAGTTTCATTTCACTAGAGGGTGAATCTTTCCTTCATAGAGGCGAATGGGACGTTCGGGCGAGTCGGGCAGGACTCGAGCATCTTGGGCTAGGAGGAGTGACGACCCAGATTGCTAGTCTTTATCTGGATGATCAGGGGACTCCACAGTTGGACTTTCTCCCAGTGGAGGATCGCTTCCGGGATGTCTTTCCAGAGGACTTTTCAGGTTTGCCTCTGGAGCGTGAGGTAGAATTTTCTATTGAGCTCGTGCCAAGAGTGGCACCGGTGTCCATTACTCCCTATAGGATGGCCACACCTGAGTTGCAGGAGCTTAAGAAGCAGTTGGAGGAGCTACAGGCTAAGGGTTTCATCCGACTCAGTATTTCTCCTTGGGGTTCGCCTGTTCTGTTTGCAAAGAAGGCAGACGATACCCTTTGGCTTTGTGTGGATTATCAGAAGCTGAACCAGTTGATGGTCAAGAACCGATATCCATTGCCACGGATTGATGACCTTTTCGATCAGCTTTGAGAAGCCCGAGTGTTCTTGAAGATCGACTTGAGTTCAGGTTATCATCAGTTGCGCGTTAGACCATCAGATATACCTCTGATAGCCTTCAGGAGCAGGTACAGTCTTTACGAGTATACAGTCATGCCCTTTGGACTCACGAACGCACCTACAATTTTTATGGAACTGATGAACCAAGTGTTCCATCCTTACTTGGATTCCTTCGTCGTGGTCTTCGTGGATGATATCTTGGTGTACTCTCACACTCGACAAGACCATGCCACACATCTTGAGATTGTTCTGAGTACACTGAGAGAGCATCAGATTTATGCTAAACTCTTGAAGTGCCACTTCTGGATGGATCAGATTCACTTCTTGGGTCACGTCATCTCAGAGGCAGGAGTGTCAGTGGACCCAGAGAAAGTGAGAGATGTAGTTTCCTGGGAGCATCCGAAGAACGTTTTTGAGGTACGGAGCTTCCTAGGGCTAGTTGGATACTACAGACACTTCATTCGAGACTTTTCTCATTTATAAGCACCCTTGATAGGTCTGAACAAGAAGGGGGCAAGGTTCTTATGGTCAGATTCTTGTGAGTCAGCCTTTTAGGAGCTGAAAGGGAGGTTGACGTTAGCACCGATACTAGTCTTGCCAGAGCCAGCCAAGAGCTACACTGTTTACTGTGATGCTTCGGGTATCGGGCTGGGAGATGTGCTTATGCAGGGAGATGGAGTCATTGCGTATGGGTCTCAACAGTTGATGCCACATGAGAGGAACTACCCTATGCATGATCTGGAGTTGGCAGCTATTGTTCATGCCATGCACTGTTGGAGACACTATCTTCTGGGAGAGCACTTTGCGGTCTTCACTGACCACAAGAGTCTCAAGTATATCTTTACTCAGCATGATCTGAATCTGAGGCAGCGCAGGTGGGTCGAGTACCTTCAGTCTTTTGAATTCGAGCTCCCCTATATGCCGGGAAAGGGCAACGCCGTGATAGATGCGTTGAGTAGGAGAACTCAGATTCAGGCAGTTCAGGAGGCCAGTAGTGAGTGGAAGCTGATGGCTTTGTTCTCTGAGATGCATCTGAAGGTGCACAACAGACGGGGACAAACTTTTCTATCTTTTGTAGCTATTACCTCCACGCTACTTGATCGGGTACAGTTGAGGAAACTATCAGACTCGTAAGGCTTAGTCCTACGGGAGAGTGTGTCAGGAGAGGACCCTCTTCCAGGATGGATAGTGGGCGAGGATGAGATCTTGCGTTTCCAGGGACGCGTATGGGTGCCAGCAGACATACGCGAGGAGCTGATGCGGGATTTCCATTCCTCTGTTTGGGCAGTTCATCCTGGCGTCACCAAGATGTATCAGGATCTTCATCGCCAGTACTGGTGGCTAGGTATGAAGAAGGATGTTGCTGGTTTTGTCATGAGATGTTCTACTTGTCAGCAGGTGAAAGCAGAGCATCCGTGACCAGCAGGCCTCTTACAGTAGTTACCCATTCCGGAGTGGAAGTGGAACGATGTTGCGATGGACTTCGTGACCGGGTTGCCGAGATCACCTCGAGGGAACGATGCTGTTTGGGTTGTCATCAAAAGACTTACGAAGGTTGCTCACTTCTTTTCGATCAAGGAGACCTTCAGTGTCGATGATCTGGGATGAATTTACATCTGAGAGATCGTTCGTCTGCATGGAGTTCTGTGCTCTATTGTTTCAGACAGAGATGCACACTTTACCTCTCGGTTCTGGAAGGGACTTTATAAGGCCTTGGGTACACAGGTACTTTTGAGTATAGCTTACCATCCCCAGACTGATGGCCAGTCCGAGCGCATGATCCAGGTGCTTGAGGATATGCTCCGGGCTTGCATCCTTGACTTTGGTGGTTCTTGGGAGAAGCATATTCCTCTGGTGGAGTTCGCCTACAACAACAGTTTCCAGGCGACCATTCAGATGGCACCATACGAGGCTTTGTATGGTAGGCCATGCCGATCACCCTTATGCTGGCTGGAGGTAGGAGAGGCAGCTTTGCTGGGACCTCATCTTGTTTAGGAGACTTCAGAGAAAATAGAGTTGATTCGGAAGAGGATGGATACAGCCCAGTCTCGACAGAAGTCTTATGCTGATCAGCGGAGACGACCTCTGGAGTTTGAGGTCGGTGATCAGGTTTTCCTGCGTGTCACACCGAGGTTGGGACACAATAGGATTTGGAGACAGGGTAAGCTTTCACCGCGGTACGTCGGGTCGTTTGAGGTTTTGGAGAGAGTGGGGTCGGTCGCCTATCGGTTGCAGCTACCTCAGAGGTATTGGGCCATGCACGATGTCTTCCACATCTCTCAGCTCTGACGTTACTTTTCAGACCCATATCACGTCTTTTAGCCTGAGGAAGTCGAGCTTGAAGTGGATGCGTCGTTCGAGGAGCATCCTATCCGGATTGTCGATCGTGGTACGAAGGTTCTCCGCGGGCGGTCTGTTCCTCTGGTACGAGTGCTATGGCAGCACGGGCGAGTACAGGATGAGACCTGGGAGAGGGAGGCCAATGTAGGATCACAGTGGCTGGAGCTGTTCGGGGATTCTTCTTCTCCACCTCATTAGGGAAATTCGGGGACGAATTTCTTTAAGGGGGGAAGTTTGTAAGGACCCGGATCTCCGTTCAGGTATGTTTTTCCTTTTTTCTGGAGTTTTTAAGAAAGATGGTTTTTCTGGAAATTTTCAAAGTACATGCCGTGTACTTTCTGAGTACACGCCGTGTACTCTGTTCCAGCTCGAATCCGTGCACTGGATGTGTCCGGGCCACACACATGGTGTGTAAGGCTGAGGTGGAGGCCGATTTTTCGGAGTAAGGAAAAAATTGAAGTACACACCGTGTACTCTAGAAGTACACGCCGTGTACTTTTTTTTTCATTAAATGGACCAGGGTCGCGCCTAACCCCCATATTCATCTTCTTCTCCAGTTTTTGACCGTCCGGGAGTGTCCGTACGACCGGATCTTCGATGGAATCTTGCCTCACCATCCGTTCTCCAATTCGAGCACGGTCGATTGCGTTGGAATCACAACGATGATTTCTTCCTTCTTCTTGAGCCTTGTTTCTTGATTCCTCCTTGTTTTCAAGTTATCGTGGGATGAATGTTTTGTGCATTTTCTCAGATCTACGTCGTTCTAAGGGGAATCTGTCTTCGAGTTTCACGTATATCGATCTCCTAGGATCGAGGTAGGTGGTTTGTGCCTTTCTGTAGAAAGTTGATGAGTATTTTGTGCAAATTCCACCAATACCCATGAATGGGGTATTGCATGTTTCCTATTTTTCCCCTGTTGCTTGCCTGCTTTGCTTGATTGCTTTAGTAGAGGTTATTGATTGTGATTAGAGTAATTTGTTTGTGCTCAGATTGCTTTGCCATGCTTGTTCTGCCTTTTTTGCGTTTTTCAAGTTTCCATGCCTAGTCGTAGGATAGTGGAACTGTTGTTTTATTATTGGTGTTGAGCCTTAGTTGATGCCAAGTAGTTCTTGAGGTTTACTTGGACAATATGTGCGTTGATCATGTTTAGTTATACTCAGTACTGTGAGAACCTAGAGTAGTAGACCAAAGGGGGAATTGACGGAAGGGATTCTCCAGAGTGTCTTTTAATCACGATGCGAGACCAAGGGGAGAATTGATGGAAGGGAATCTCTAGAGTGTCTTTTAATTACAACGCGGGCTATAGGGGGAATTGACATTGAGTGCTTCCCCAGAGAGACTTTAGCACGATACGAGACTATAGGGGGAATTGACGGTGAGTGCTTCCCCAGAGAGTCTGCTTAATTACATAGCTGAACCAGAGGGGTGAGACTGTGTGTGCCTCCCAGAGGGTTTCTAGTACTTAGAGGTTGAACCATAGGGGTTAGACTGTGAGAGATACCCATAGGGTTACCTGTTTTCTTCTTGTTGCTGACCACTTACTTGTGTGCTATGCTTGTTAGAACTGTGGATTATAGTGGTTTGTTCTTTTCTGTTTACTGCTTCTTGTTTTAGTACTGCCATATATTCATTGACTATTAGGCACAAATATTTGGGTGATTTCCTACTGGGATTGTATCTCACACCCTGTTTGGGCCATGCTTTTGGGCCCAAGCAGACTATGTTGCTGCAGGTATAGACAAGGGAAAGCGCCCTTCTACTTCAGGATCTTGATAGCACCAGGAGCTAGGGAGCATGGGACCGAGACGTGGATCATGATGCTGAGGAGATTATTTTGTTTTTTTTGCACTTGGTTTTAGTTTTATTTCAGCACGTTGTTGTGTTTGTTTTTTTCCTTAGATACTTGTACCTGCTGCATCATTTTCATCATAGTTATATATATCTACATTGCTTCCGCTATTTGGTTTCTGTTGTTATGCATGTTGGTTGCTGCTTCTGCTGTTTATTGTGGTTTTCTTAACTCGTATACCTTACCGAATGCGGGCATAGTTTCCCCACTGACTCACCAAGGCCCTCGCTGCTAGTCGGCAGCCTCTGGCGTTCGGGGAAACGCACTTGAGGTCATGTGCCGAACCGGGTACGGGGCACCAATGGAGGGGCTCCGGACTCAAGACGTTACAACCGGACACACCGGGACTCAGATTGAGGCTCGGTTGACTCGTACACGTCATAAATGACCCATGGATTATTGTGATAAAGTATCAACACAATCTGAATACGTTTGTTCAGTTTTCCATATGTTAGTTTTTTTTACTTAAAATGGTGTCCATTTTAAACAAAATAGATAGACTTATAGTGATACCAGCCACATCGTGCCTCGGATTGAGGAGGGGTTGAATTTTACACGTCACAAATAACCAATAGATCATTTTATTAATGTATCAATATAATCCGAATGTGTTTGGTCGGTTTTCTGTATGCCAGTTGTTGTTTTCATTTAAAATGTTGATCATTTCAAATAAAGGTGAGACACTTTGAGTGGTACCAGCCACACCACGCCTTGGATTGAGGCGGGGTTGACTCATACACATAAAAAATGACTCATGGATCATTTTCCTAAAGTATCAATAGAATCTGAATACGTTTGGTCCATTTTTTATATGCCAGTTGCTTTTACTTAAAATGATGTCCATTTTAAACAAAAGAGAGATATTTAGAGTGGTACCGGCCACACCATGCCTCAGATTGATGCAATATTGACTCTTACACATCAAAAATGTCCCATGGATCATTTTTCTAAATTATCAACACAATCCGAATGCATTTGGTTGGTTTTCCGTATGCCGGTTGTTGTTTTCACTAAAAATGTCGTCCATTTCAAATAAAAGTGAGACACTTTGAGTGGTACCGGCCACACCGCGCCTCGGATTGAGGCGGGGTTGAGTTTTACACGTCACATATGACCCATGGATCATTTTCATAAAGTATATACACAATCCAAATACGTTTGGTCAGTTTTCTATATGCCAGTTGTTTTTACTTAAAAGGGTGTCCATTTTAAACAAAAGAGAGACACTTTGAGTGATACCAGTCACACCGTGCCTCATATTGAGGCGGGGTTGACTCGTACACGTCATATATGACTCATGGATCATTTTACTAAAGTATCAACACAATAATAATGCGTTTGTTTGGTTTTTCATATGCCAGTTGTTGTTTTCACTTAAAATGATGTCCATTTTAAACAGAAGAGAGACATTTAGAGTGGTATCGGAAAAACCGTGCCTCGTATTGATTCAGGGTTGACTCTTACACGTCAAAAATGTCCCATGGATCGTTTTCCTAAAGTATCAACACAATATGAATGTGTTTGGTTGGTTTTCCATATGCCAGTTGTTGTTTTCACTTAAAATGTTGTCCATTTCAAATAAAAGTGAGACACTTTGAGTGGTACCGGCCACACCACACCTCAGATTGATGCGGGGTTGACTTCTACACATCAAAAATGTCCCATTTATCTTTTTCATAAAGTATCAACACAATCCTAATACGTTTGGTCAGTTTTCCATATGCCAGTTGTTTTTATTTAAAACATTGTCCATTTTAAACAAAAGAGAGACACTTAGAGTGGTACCGGACACACCATGACTTGGATTGATGTGGGGTTGACTCGTACACGTCAAAAATGTCTTATGAATCGTTTTCCTAAAGTATCAACACAATCTGAATGCGTTTATTTGGTTTTCCGTATTCCAGTTGTTGTTTTCACTTAAAATGTTGATCATTTCAAATAAAGGTGAGACACTTTAAGTGGTACCGGTCACACCGTGCCTAGTATTGATGCGGGGTTGACTCATACATGTCAAAAATATCCCACGGATCATTGTGCTAAAGTATCAACAGAATCCGAATACGTTTGGTCTATTTTCCGTATGTCAGTTGTTGTTTTCACTTAAAATGTTGTCCATTTCAAATAAAAGTGAGACACTTTGAGTGGTATTGGCTGCACCATGCCTCAAATTGAGATGGGGTTAAGTCGTACACGTCACATATGACCCATGGATAATTTTTCTAAATTATCAACACAATCCAAATATGTTTGGTCAGTTTTCCATATGCTAGTTGTTTTTACTTAAAATGTTGATCATTTCAAATAAAGGTGAGACACTTTGAGTGGTATCGGCCACACCATACAACAATAGTATGCCATTTAGGAAAATAGTGCAACAAAAATGACCCATGTATTGTTGTGATAAAGTATCAACACAATCCTAATAGGTTTGGTTGGTTTTCCGTATGCTAGTTAGGCAAATCGTGCAACAACAGTGATAATATCTTATAATAAAACTATAGACATTGTACATGATGTTCATCCCCTGGTGTATGGTTAGGAAAAATCATGCACATTTCTTCTAATATATAGCCCTATATAGTTGGTAGATACCTTGTGGTATGGACTTAAATTTTTTACTAACCGTGAGGCATAGTATTTTTCTACGCCGACCGGGGTTTCGAGCTCCGAACAAGCCCGAGAAGCCCCATAAACCATTATAACATCATTAGGCTTCCATATTTTTACAAAAATAAAGAGTTATACTAAATTAAAAAATATCCATACCGGAGTGAAAAACCAGGTTCTTATAATCTTATCATTTAAAGGAACTCATCCTGAAGTTCACCTTCAATGGGTGATAAATTTTTTTTGAGAACAATTCTGTATGGGGGGTTGTCCGGGGGGGCTATCCGGGGGGTGTCTGGGGGGCCGTTCAGGGTCCAGGGAGGGGGGTGGGGGGCTGTCTGGGGGGCTGTTCGGGGTCCAAGGAGGAGGGGGGGGGGCTATCCAGGGGGTTTTTTGGGGTCCAGGGAGGAGGGTGGGGGGCTGTCTGAGTTCCAAGGAGGTGGGTGGTGGGGTTTTCTAGGGGGTTGTTCGGGGTCTAGGGAGGATGTTGGGGGGGGGGGGGGGTTGTCTGGGGTCTAGGGAGGAGGGTGGGGGTGCTGTCTGGGGAGCTCTCTGGGGGGCTGTCCGGGGGGCTATCCGGGGGGCTATTTGGGGGGCTTTCCGGGGTCCAGGGAGGAGGGTGGGGGGGGGGATTTTATGGGTGGGTTCAAGGTGTGCTAGGATTTTAAGTAGAACGACACATCCATATTAAATCAAAAATCAAATGTCATAAATATCAGTAAAAAATGTAATGGATCAATCTGCCCCTAATCACCATCACCATCACCACTATCACCATCAGCCTCATCCTCGCCGCCATCTCTGTCCTTTTCATCATCCTCATCATTGTACTCATGCTCATCCTCAGACCCATCCTCACCCTCTTCCTCATCCTCATCCTCACCCTCGCCCTCACCTTTGTCCTCGCCCTCGATCTCGGCATCATCATCATCCCCAACATCTTCCTCTTCAGCATCCTCGTCATCACCAGGAACGTCATCATCTCGACCACCACTAGAACTTCCACCTGGTGCATTGGATAATGCACCCATCGATGACATATATGTCTAACAAGTCGTGCTGGCCTCTGGTGGAAGTGATGAAGATAAAGCTTTGATCAGTTTCATAAATTCTTTCTCCCTCGTTTGAACCCGTTCTTCCAACTCTGTGACCCTTTTATCAGACTTTATTGCATGCTCCTTGACCTGTTCCAACTTGGTGGTAGTATAATGGATACCTGGAGAGGACCAATACCTCGTCGGGACTATATTCTTACTAGGTCGGCAGCGTACTCGACCAGAGTGCTCATCTCCCAAAACCTGATATAAATGATCGTGTGGCCCAAAATTGTAAGACTTCTGAGCATCAAGGGCCTATAAAGCAACCTATTAAAAATATTAATAAATTATTAAATTTCAAAATAGATATTAAACTTTGAAATAAACAAATTAAAACTTACAATATTTTCTTGTGTCGGTTCATTAACCGCAATTCCATCTTTTTTCCTTCTACTCAAGCAAAACAATTTTGCTCGAGGGATACATCCTTCAATATTCAATGTGTGCTTCTGTAATGGAATTTAAACAATATAAAGTGCAAGTATAATCATATATTCAATATTCAATAAATCACATAATTTAAGTAGGAAACAATAAAAAGGGCAAGTCCTAAAGAAAAATTATAAACAACTATATCGTACCAGCTGCCTCTCATGATCTGACATAGTAGTGCACCCCAAAGTGTGGAGGTATTGCTTTGAATCAATGTTTTTTTAGTTTTTTTTCAGAAGATTCCTAAATAATGTTTAATAATAAATAAGATAATGTTAATGCAAAATATGAAAACTGTCATTTAAATACCTCAAATGGGATTAATACCTTAAATTTGGCAGTCACCCAATGGGTAATCATTTGGAGATATTTCTCTATCGGGAAGTCATCCACAATAGGTATTGTCTCTAACTCTATGCCCACTCTATCACACCATCCAACATACAACTCATGCTTATAAGCTCTCCAAAGCTCTCTTAGCTCCTTTAAACGTGCTGGTTGTGCACCCTCGCCATCAGGGAAGTTAAACTGAAGCTGAAACCCAATAGATTAATTCATATAAATAGAAAAAAATACTACATTAAATCCAATAATTTTTTTACCCATATTTGTGCCCACGCATTATCCTTGAATTAGTATGGTAGATGTCTCCAAGAGAGAGGGCTGACCGGAATGATGTCGGAGTATTTGGCTAGCGTCGCCAAAAAACCCCGACATTGCTGCCCAGGTTTATCAATCATTTGTCCATCATCATTGTATTCAACCATCAACTGTGTCTGGTGGTTCCATACTGCACGCAAGCGAGTATTCCCCCTCCCCCACTCCTATCAGTAGATGAATCTGTTATTAAAGAAAAAAAAATATCAGTACAAATTATAATAAAAATAAATTTTGGTATAGAAATTTGTTAGAGTTATATAAATATAAATGTGGTAGTCGGATCAATGGGAGTCACTGGATGTGAAGAAGATGAAGGAATATCCTATACAGGTGGAGTGTCCCTCAGTGTACGCTCCTCAGCCACATACTGTGTCAGAGCATGAGTCGAAGAAGGTGGAATATAATATCTTGGAGATAATGAACCAGGAGAAAAAGATAATGGCACAAATGTTTGTCCAACTGGTATTGTAAACATCGGAGGCATAAATATCCCGTGTGTCCCTAAAGACACACCAGGATCAAAATGGGGCGTAGAAGATACGTCTATGGTAGGGGCATAGTCCAATCGGGTACGACCAGTGGATCTTCTAACTCTCACACCACGAGCCCTCATACCACCGGCCTCAGTACTGAGACCACCATATGATCATCTAACTCTGAAACCCCCCTCCTACCACCAGCCTCTGTACTGGGAGCAATATCAGGCTCCTCATCCAATATCTATCATCTAGGGGGTGGATCCTGAAAAAAAGTTTAACACAAAAGTAAACATATGATATTATAAGTTATTGAAATATATATATTTGAAATAAAATACTCACAATAGGGATGAGTAGAAGAACGCCCATCTGTTTCATGCGATGATTATTTTCTGTCATCCTTTTCCGCCGCATCTCTTCAATGGGTGTCATTTCCTGCAATGAAAACAAATATGGAAGTAATTAAAAACAGATAACTAATGTGTAACCCAAAAAACAAAATATAGAAAAACCATTCTAATAAAAAAACATAAATAAACATAAGATTTAAGGTGGTTTGAAGGTAAGTACTAGGATACACACTCTGAATGATTTAGGTGAGAACATGACTGTATGATTCTATATATTTCCCACCACAAATTTGGGTTCACAATCAACTCTGAAAATTGAGCTATTGGAGTCATCATAAGTAATAAATGGATTACTTTCAATTTTAGTAGGGATAGTGTCAACTTCATCATCACCATCATCAAAAATATATCTGGTATTTACTTCAATAATTACACTGAATTTAGGATGACGATGATCTTTAACATAAAAAACTTGTTTCACCATTGATGCCAATACATATGGTTCATCGGTGGCAAGAGTGAGAGTCATGTCAATAACTTGAAATCCATAATCATCAATAAAGGTGTATTGCCTCATCATTGAATCAAACCATTAACATTTCATCATCGTGACTCGACCATGCGAGTAAAAATCCAAAATTATTATTTTCTCCACAAATCCATAATAAGCTACATTTTTAGAACGAGATCTATTATCTGATGAACTGGCATAATAGTCTGTATTGGTAGTTAGCATAACACCATCATGATTTGTTCTCATGTTCATTGCTCGTTCAGTGATAATAAATTTGTATCCATTGATCACAAGGGATTTACAAGAACGAACCATGGTATTAGGACCAAAAGCCAAAGCTCTTATTTCCTCATAAACAGAGTCTGCAGGAAAACTAGATACTTGAAATATAAACAAATATTAAACTTAATTAAATATTATTTTTATTTATTTATTACAGAAATATTTTTACCTTCAATTTAAACCAAGCAGAAAACCCTTTGCTATGAAAAGTCTCTTTCCTTCTCAAAGATCAAGAACGATGCTTTCTATATATCAATTCTTTATGTTCCCTGTAGATAAAAATAATAATAGTTTAATAAATATTTAAAATTAAAAGATATAAGATAATAGATACACGTATAATTTACTTACTTGATATACTCATTGAAAAAATCACAATTGAACAACATTGTGCGATGTGTCATCTCTCGCTATTTAAGGATTAATGTCGTCAATGTATATGATCCTGGAATTCCTCTTGTTTGAGGAAGTGATGGAAAACTGGGTTCAATTTTCTCATACTATTCTTCTTCAATTCTCATTGGTCTGTTTATTCTCGTAGTAAGACCAGACAAATACATTGAGCATAAATCCATACATTCTTGAGCCAAGTAACTGTTCACAATAGAACCTTCGGGATAATTCCTGTTACAAACATATGATTTCAATGTGTACATGTTTCTTTCAGTTGGATACATCCAATGGAAAACAACGGGTCCTCCAAGAAGTATTTCGGTCGGAATATGGATAGTCAGATGCAACATGCATGTAAAAAATGATGGAGGGAATATTTTCTCTAACTCATACAAAATTAATGGTGTCTCTGCCAATAGTTTTTGCAAGGAGGATTTGGACAAATTCTTAGCACAAAGATCTATAAACAAAAGAACAACCGAATAACTGAGACTCTTACATTATTGGACAAGAGATGACCGATTTCTATTAGAATCAACTCATGAAAAAGGATGTGATAATCATGAGTCTTCAAAGATTCCAGCTTTAACTTTTTTCTGTTGAACTGTTTTCATATATTGCTTGAATAACCATCAGGAACTTTAATAGTCTCTAGAAATTCTAGAAATTGATTTTTTTCAGTAGGTGTCATCACATAAGAAGCACATGGAACTTGAAATTTATTTTCACTGATACAAACAGGATGTAATTCTGGTCCAATCCCCCAATCTACCAAGTCACGCGGAGATCGTAAATCATCTTTTGTCTTCCCCTTTACATTTATAAGAATCAAAAGCAACATTTCACATATATTCTTTTCAATGTGCATTACGTCTAAGTAATGACGTAACAAGTTGGTTGACCAATACAACAACTCAAAGAATATACTATTCTTCTTCCAATTGTAACAGGTATCATTGGAAACATTTTTCCTCTTTCTAGATTTCATTACACCCTTCCCAAATGAATAACTAAAATCTTTCAATTCATTAAGCACGTCAGTTCCATATATACGTTGAGGTGGATCATTAGTCTCCATGGTATTGTCAAATATTCAAGGATTTTTTCCATATGGATGGTTCATTGGAAAGAATCGTTGATGTCCCATAAAACTAAAACTACGACGATATTTCAGTCTTCTCGATCGATTATTCTTCATACAAATAGAACATGACAATTTTCCTTTTGTGCTCCATCTAGATATCATTGTATAAGCATGAAAATCATTGATCATCCACATAAGCACAACACGCATCTAAAATATGTCTTTAGAACATGCATCATATGTGGTAACACCCACATCCCAAAGAATTTTCAACTCTTTTATTAAAGGTTGCATGTGTACATATATATCATTACTGGGATCAGAAGGGCCAGATATCAGTATAATCAAGAAAGTGTAAGGCCTTTTCATACACAAACATGGGGGAAGGTTATAAATGTGTATGAAAACTGGCCATGTGCTGTGTGGAGTAAGAATATTCCCAAATGGATTAAAACCGTCACATGAAAGACCCAGTATCACATTACGCACGTTGACTACAAATTCAGGATATCGAGCATCAAATCTCTACCATGAAAATCCATCTGCAGGGTGAACCAACTCTTCATTATTATTTTTTCTCTCGGTGTCATGCTATCACATTTTTACTGATATTTCATCAGATGTGAAAAGGTTCTGTAATCTGAGGATCAATGGAAAGTGCCACATTACTTTTTGTGGCACACGAGATGGTGTTCCATCATCTTTTGGCTTCCATCGGGAGGTTCCACATTTGATACAATCATTTCTTTCATCTTTTTCCTCCCAAAATAAGCTACAACTATTCGGGCAAGCATGATTTTTTTGAGAATCCAAGTTCATCAACTCACTTCCATGCCATATAGTGGTTTGAGGGAATATCTGAATCATCTGGAAGTAAGTCCTTCAAGAAGGTAAGAATGTAATCGATTGCAGTATTTGAAATCCCATACATCGTTTTCCCATGAAAAAATCGGATTAAAAATTCAAACTTTTTCATTTTACCACATTACTGATATACTGGATTCGTCGCAACATCATTCAATTTTTTCACCCTATCAACATCATCATTTTCATTGGACGCATCATGTGTGCTTGTATCAAAATCTTGTTGGCTGGACATCCTTTCCTTCTAATGATGTCGAATAAGTGGAAACCGATCATATATCAAACTCTCGAATTCAGTCCTATCATTTGGATCATCAACATTTTGATATTCCATTTTCTCTCCATTGTGATACCACACATAATAGTTTTTTTGGAAACTATATTTGGTTATATGATAGCTAACTGCTTCACAACTCAACCAAGGTCTTCCAACACAATTGGAACATGGGAAGTGTATGCGACCACTATCTGAAGCCTTGTCAAATGAAAAATCTAAAAAGATTTTCAAATTATTTTGAAAATCGGTTGAAATCCAGTCAGTTTTGTACATCCAACTTCTACCCATTCTATAAAAAAATTCCAGTAAGTCATTTCAAAGAAATTCAATAGTGTTTAAGTTCAATCAAAAAAATATTTAGGTAAATGAAATTTTTTTACTTTATATAAAATCATAACTGACACATTACTCTATATGAGAATCATATTAAGAAACACAAAAAAATATTGTGTATATAAGAAAATAAGATACAAAATTTCTAATGCCTATATTCAAGGATTTCCCAGTAAGATATTGGAAGTGGATCAAGGAATACATAATCCTTAAGGGTCTTGTTGGGAGTACATGAGTTTTATACTTTAACTTATTCAGGGATATCAGGATGAGGAGTAGGATGAGGATCACATCAAAAGTAGTTATGGCCTCATCGAGTTTCACCTTAACCATGGATTAAAGGATCCTAGGTTTGGGGTCATAGATCATAGGTTGGTAGGGTGTATTCATTGAATCATGTCCCAATTGATTTTAGAGAGGTACCTTCAATAGTTATAGGTATGGATTTGATTAGAAACACCTATAAAAAGGATATCCAGGAATTGTGACGTCCCAAACTAGGATGACACTCATTAGTGACCCGAACCCAGATGGCCATATGGCCTCAAGCACATATACCAAAATTCCAAATGTTATTGACTAATAGTGAGAGAATTTGGTGTGTCTGGGAGGAGAATATTCCCTCATTACATAAGTTTCACAATTTTAATATTATCAGTTAAAAAGTGGAAGAAAGATAACAATGGGAAAATATTGGAAATGGATGAAAATAACCAAATCAGTAATACCAACTAATAACAGAATAATAAACCAAATGATGGTAATGTATGTCATGTATCAAGAAGAAAAACATAGTTACAACTAGTAGGAAGTAGTACTATACAAGAGGCTCAATAAATTCTAAAATTCGATCTATATTCTTGAGCTACAACCCAATCATCTGCTACATGCTCCATCCTATGTCATGTGAGTAGTCATGCATCTATAAAATGGTGATTCCCCTTATCTAAACATATAATCATATAGTTTATCCAGGTACCCAATGGAATCTCGAACAATGTGTGAGATACAATTCATGTAGGTGACCACTGATAGGTCTATAACTTTCCAGTCTATTTATATAACATTTTAATATAATGATATGATAAATTAAAGCGACAACTAAAAAATCTAAAAGGGTTTTCTATGGTTATGGAGAAAAAATCTAAAAGGTTTTTCTAGGTTAAATCAAAATAGAAAAAAATAGATACACATAAAAATCAAAACTTAAAACTGAAATATTAGATAGATAACAATAAAAATAAGGTACCACTTAAGAAAATACCTAATTTGGGATGGTTCAGATGAAGATTCGGTATCTTGTCTGGGGGAAATCGAGATTCCAACCGTTCGGATGGAGGAACTGAGATGAACCCAAGTGAGGTGTTGTCCGAATGGGGGAGAGGTGCTCTGATCGCTTAGACAGGTTCTCTGATCACAGGGGTTGTTGTCAAATTAGGGTTCTATCCGAATGGGGGAGAGGAGAAGGGTCGCACAGTGTTATTGTGAAAAGTTATTACATTTAATAACACTCAAATTAAAGTCCATATAAAGTATCATATCACCCCACTAAAAAAGGAAAACCACTTATCCCACAGAAAGTACCATATCCATCCATTCCATAAAATTTCTATTGTGTTTATCTCACATACGAATAATGATTTTTGGGAGTGAAATAGATTGGATCATGAGCTTTGTTTTCACAAAAGGGAGAGATCAAAACAACTTCATTTGTGTGAAGAATAATAATCCCATGGTCCTCTTGATATTTGAACCACACAGTCATGATTTTTGAGATGAAATTGTATCCATGAAACCATATGAGAATCACGATTCAATACATGTGTTTTTATGATTTTCCTAGGCATTTTGAGGAACCCCAAATCAGTGAAAATGTTCATTGTGTTTTAAAAAGGTGATTGAAAAACTCATGTATGATGTTGAAGGAAAAATTATTAATGGTTATATTAGGAAAAATAATATTCATTAATATTGTGAATTTGACATTCTGTGAATTAGTTTCATGAAGAAGGAAGAAGTATTACATGGAAGAAGGAGAGGTCCCACCGAGAGTTCCCTTTGTAGATATTTTATTCATAAAGAACATTGGATTGTATGGTTAAGTATTTATTATTTCTTCTATGAAGAATAATTAGGGACCACATACTATTTTTCAAAGTTGAAGAAGATACTCCATATGTTCTATTGTGCAAAGGATAAGTGAACAATGTGTCATTTTATATATATAAAGATTTTGATAGAAACATGATACATACTTGTTATGTAACACACATAGTTTACAAAAATAAAGATGAATAAGATCTTCATGTTTGACATGATCTTAATGAAAGTATTTATTTTTATGAAATACTATGAATAAATATTACAAACAATTTATTATGAGTTCATATACATGAAGCTGTAATATTTGGAGCATTGAGATTAAAAAAAGAACTATGCATCTTTAAAATTAGAACACAAGAAAGAGACCATGACCTTATAAATGTATATGTGTAATGAAAACATTAATTGGACAATGTGTACATTGATGTAGTGATTTTATTACACAATTCGTGAAGGGAGTAGTGAATCATAAAATTTTCCAAAATCCCTAGAAATAGGGAAAAACGACGCGATCTTTCTAAATAGTGAAATAAATGGAGAAATGTTGAGAATATAAGGATATCCTTAGCTAATATGAGAAGAGGTCGAAAAAGTATAACCTGAATGGGGGAGTTGCAGCTGATCGGATGGAAGAGGTTCACCTGGGCGGGCGCTTCTGGGAGTCGGGGGAATGTGCTTCTGGAAATCGGGTGCTTCTGGGAGTCGGGGGAATGTGGTTGTTTTTAGGTGAATTTGGGGGGGCGGGGGGCTTTCCGAAAAGTTATTAAAAAATGTTAGGAAAAGCATGGATTTTCCAACAGTTATTAAAAACCGTTGGTAAAAGTATGAATTTCCCAATGATTTATTCAAACCGTTGGGAAATCCTTCCCTAACCACACCTTTACTAATGGTTTATTAAAACTATTGGTAAAGGAAACCTATACCAAAAGTTATTTTTAACCGTTGGTATAAAAGTGTTGTGAAAGCTAGCCTTTCCAGTAGTGATCCATCAGCAACCTGCTTCACCGACTACTCCCTACACAAACAACACCACCCTCCTCCCATTGACCAGCCCACCTCAACGGATTTCCCAGCGCACTATTGACTGGTCTCACCTATGATAATTTCCAATTAACCAATGGAAGATTCTTCTATCCTTCCTCCGCTAATCACCGCCTCCACTCGCCTTGTTGATGAGCGGCTTGATTCAACATTTTTTTTGTCTGGTAGAAGATGGCCCTCATGTCTCTCACCAACATGGACCTCGACTCACACCTAGATGCTTCTCTGTCACCACTTTTAGATCTGAAATACAGGGCCTGGAAGCTTGCTAATAGAAAAATATTTTATTTGTTTTTCAATTCTATGGATTTCTCGGTAAAAGATGTGACTCGGATGAAAAAATAAGGTTAAGGAACTCTTAGACTCCTTAAACCTTATGTATTCCAAAACAAAAAAAATTTCTTTGGTGTTAGACATTCTTCACTGCCTGTCCATTATCTGCCAACAACACCGTCCTTTTCTGACATACTTCGTTAAGTGTAAATCCCTCTATGATGAATTACTTGAGTTCTGGACAATTCCTCAAACACCTGAGGCAGATTTAGCCCAAATAGAACAATTATGTCTCTTCAACCTTCTCCATGGACTTGATCCCAAATATGTGACAACATCCATAGAGATGCTCACCAGCCCCTCTTTGCTTGAGATTCTGCTGGTTTATCATAGCCTTGGAAAGGCTCATCAGGTTCTTCCTCCACCCACTCATAGCTTCGATCCTACTTCCCTTCTGAGCCATGGTAGTGGACGTTCTTCGGGTGATCATGGATGTGGTCGTGGTGAGGGTTGTAGTCGTCCTTTATGTCAGCATTGTGGAAAGCTAGACCATCTCATCGACCGATGTTGGGTTCTTCATGGACGCCCGTCTCAACCACATCGGTAGGGTCAGATTGTGGTCCACGCTACTTCCCCGCTAGCTTCTGATCTTCATCCCACTCTAGAACTCTATATGGATGAACTCCAACTTATTCATTCTCATCAGGTCACCTCGCTCTTTGGTTCTTATTCGGCATCTATTTCCTATACTTGTGGCCCAACTATTTGCATCACACATCGTCCACCTGCTTCGATGCTTGACTCAGGTGCATCTGATCATCTCAAAAGTGATGCAGGTATGTTATCTACTTACCCTCCATATATTGGTCCCACAACCATAACTATTTTTGATGGATCCACTATCCCTATTTTGGGATTTGGTGCTTGCTCCTTGAATTTATGTATTCAACTATCGTATGTAGCTCATGTTCCTCGAAGTCATTTTAATCTTCTCTCTATCAATAAGATCACAAAGGACTTCAATTGTATTGGTATTTTTAAATCTTCTGATATTGTGTTTCAGGAGCGGACAATGAATCTGGAACTTGGGATAGGTGAGCTTCATGAAGGGGTGTACATGTTTGATAGTCCGACATCCATATCCTACACGACACTCTCTACTTTTGTGTTGGATCTTCATTCTTGGTTGGTACATCCACCTACCTCCATCCTTCATCAGTTTTTTCCTGATATTAGTTCGTGTATTTATTTTCATTGGGAGTCATGTAAATTTTCGAAACATCATCGCACGTCATATATTCCTCGGCTGGTAACACAGACCTCCAAACCATTTGATTTAATTCATTCATATGTATGTGGTCCCGAGTCAATTAGGGTATCAATATTATGTATCCTTTTTTGAAGATTTCTTGCGTATGACATGATTTTACCTTCTTTGTGATTAGAACGAGGTGTTTTATACTTTTCAGAACTTTTATCATGAAATTCATACCCAGTTCTCTACCTCCATCAAATGTCTCCGCTCGGACAATGGATGAGAATATTTATCCATTTTCTTTTAATAGTTTCTCAAGGATAAAGACATCATTCATCAGACATCCTACCCCAATACACCCTAGAATAATGGAGTGACCGAGCATAAACATCGTTATATTCTAGAGATTGCATATGCCCTCATATTCCACATGTCTATGCCTCTTATTTTTTGGGGGGATTCCATCCTTACTGCTACATACCTCATAAATCGCATTCCTTATTCTATCCTTCAGGAGGAGACTCATTTTCGGGCTCTGTTCTCCTCTCTCCCTCCTCACCAATTTCATCTCCGTGTGTTTGGGATTCTGTGCTATGTCTCTGACACTCATCTCAACCTCTAAAATCTTTTTTCCAAATCCCTCTGTTGTATATTTCTGAGATATTCCTACACCCAGCATGGATACCTATGTTTCTCTCCAGATTTATGGTAGTATATCATCGCTACTGATGTGTTTTTTGTTGAGAGATCTTTTTTCCCTCCTCCCTCTTCTCATCCAGTCACCACCATCGATGATTGCATTCCTCTCATCATCCAACCACCTCTGCCTCAGGTGTCCCACTCTCTTGATCACTAGTTTTGCACTGTCTACTCTCATCTCTCATCGGATTTTCCCCCCATTCAGGCCAAGGACACCATCTCCCCAGCTTCGTTCAATGCTCCTACTCCAGCAACAAATGATTTTCCCATTTCATTGTGAAATTGTACTCATTATTTCCAGAATAATCCTCTTTACACATCCTCAAACATAGGTCTTTCTGCTCTAGAGATGGTATTTATTCCCCATACGGTTGGAAAAGCCAAATCTCACTCTAGGTGGCTTCTGTAATGTATCGTATTTTCTTTTTATTATTTTTAAATATTATATGGAATTATTTCGAGACCAGACCTTTCGATGGCGTGCGATTCTGAGGTCCGGAGTGCCCAGAATAAATGTTTGAAATAAATCAAAATTTTAAACAGAGTGTTTGAGCGGTTTTCCTAAAAAAGTGGAATATATTTTAAATGGGTTCCCGGATCAAAAATATAAGGGCACCGTTGTGTTCAGAGCGCCGAATTTACCTTAGGCGGGGCCTAACATCGACCGGCGCGGGTCAGCTAAAAAAGCTAGTTTTGGGGCATTTTAAAAGAAACACTTTAGAAGAAATAAAATAAAATAATAATTTATTTTATTTTAAAATGTTTTATTTTTTCACAGCGACCTAATTTTCTACTCTTTAAATACCTTCTTATGGAAAGTTCGCATGGTTAGCCGCATAACCCGACGAAATTGAGGATTTTCCGTTTGAGCTTGGAGGAGAACCCGTTGGCAGACGATGATGACGTGAGCGATCGACACCTCTCAGATTTGACGAACCCCGCTATCGAATGCGACGCAGTGATCACTTTTCCACCAAATCAAGGCAGGGTTTGTTATTTCAATTCCTTTTACTCGTTCTTGTATTTAACTAAGAACATGGATCAACCCACAAACAGGTTGATCCGTGGATTCATACATTTTTGCAGGAGGGTTTTTATTTGGGTTGATCTCAAGGAATTAATCCATGTTAGATTATTTTTTTGATTCTGATCCATTTTATCCTACTAACATGAGAGGATTAACATCGTGAAAAATGATGATGGAGGCTCGTTCCTCGATTTTCTTTTTGGATTTCTTTCCCCTTACTTTTTCTCTTGCGTTCTTTGCGTTCTTCGTGGGGTGATGAACAAAAGATCATTGCGCATCCGTTTCGCAACACAATTATCCCAAATTGGAGATCCAAAATCATGGAGACCTATCGGAGGTATGACGGTGATGGAAGCGGATGAATCGACATGGTTCAGGAATTATTGTTCTTCGACTGTTCTTCGCGCGGATGATCGAAACAAGTTTTTGGGGTCGATCGAAGCCCCAAAACCTCCCAAAATGTTGATGGAATGGTAGGGTGACCTTGGATTAGGATTTTTTTTGCGATTAGATGACCGGATCAACGATCAGAGTAACACCGAGGCGCGGCGGAGTAGGTTCGGGTTTCTGGAAATTTCCAGAACACACAGTGTGTATTTCTGAAGAAAATGTCGTGTGGTACCGGAGGCGGCGACTAGGGTTTCAGGTTTTAGACGGGTATCAAATGATGAGTGACCCCGGTCACATGGTGTGTTGGACCTTCCCCTAAGCTTGGCGTGTACTCTAGGAAGTACACGAACACGGATGGACTACATGAATTCACAACACGGCATGTAGACCCTACGCAGCACGACAGAGGCGGCTATGCAGGACTCGGCGTGTATCTAGGGGATACACAGACACGAGGTGGAGTACATGGCCGTGTACTGCACTACACGGCCAGATGAGGCCAGTAACGTGGGTCACCTCGTGTGACGATTACACGGGTTGGAACACACGGGATAAAGTCGTGTATGGGCACACGACCACGTACACGGAGCCGAACCCAGTTACTCAAACATGGAGTGTGCTCTGTACTACACGTCGTGTACTGACCTTTCTACACGACCAGCCTTGCAACATAGGTCATTGTACACGATTAGTACCTGGGGTCAGAAGACACGACGTGTGAAACTTATCACACCCTGTACTTTTCGGAACATGGCTTGATCTTCTTGTCCACCATATCTTGGACATGTTTCATTTGGGTTAGTTACCCTTCTCCTCATTCCCTTGAAGGTCAGGTATCATTTCCTACTATAGAAGTATGATCCCTTCAGCAGGACTTTCCAAGATAGATTCAGGTATCCCTCTGAGAGGCTCGGAGCGAGATCCTCTATCCATTCTTGACCCTAGGTAGAGTCAGGTATCGACATGACTACTTCCACAGGGCGTCGATCCTCTACTTATCAGGTGAATCCGGATGAGTTGCGGTATCCTCCAAGGCCCTGGAAGTGATCCTCATCTGTGTATCGTGATATTTTCCCCACTCAGGAGTGTCTTATCCCAGAATGAGTGTATATATCTCTCATGACTTTTCCCGACGAATAGTATGTAAGAACCCAGATCTTATTTTCAAGTATGTTTTTCTTTTTCTGGTTTTTTTGATAAAAAGAGGAATTTCTGGAAATTTTTGAAGTACACACCATGTACTTTATAAGTACACGTCGTATACTCGGTTACCGCAGGTAGTCGCGTGCTGGCCATGTAGCGGCCTTGCACACGGCCGTGTGTGGTGACCTGGAGGCTGCCTAAAGTGGGGCTCGGTAAGGGTAAGCTCATTCCATTTACTTCAAAAGTAAATGTCGTGTATTTTATTTTTTTTCATTAAATGTAACGGGGTCGCATATGACGGACAGAACCATCTCCTTCTAGGTCTGTTTCATCCGAGAGAGACCGTACTACCGCGATCTTTCCATGATCCCCCGAGCGATCATCCGATCTCCGAGTCAACCATCATTGATTGCGTTGGGATCGCCTTAGTAAGATCTTACTTATTCTAGAGCTTCATTTCCTGATTCTTCCTCTTTCAAGAGTTATCCTCCGTTGAACGTTTTAGACATTTTTATATATCTACAGAGTTCTTGGGAGATTCAAGACTTGAGGTTCCCATATATTGATCTCCCAACACCGAGGTAGGTGGTTTGTTCCTTTCTATTGAAATTCCTTGAGTTATATGTGTAAATTTGTCCAATACCCTTGAACGGGGTATTGTGTGTTTACTATTTTAGCCCTGATAATTTCTTTCCTTGCTCGTATGCTTGATTAGAGGTTAATTGAATGTGAATAGGGTTAATTGTTATGCTTTGGAAGTGTTTTCCCATGCATGTTCTGTTTATGACCGTTTGGTCCTGTTTAGCATGTTAGGTTGCCTTGCCTGTTTTCCCATGCCTAGTACTGTAGGATTGTGTGATTATTTTTATCTGAAATGATGTTTTAGATTGTTTAGACAAGTAGTTCTAGAGGTTTACATTGGTTGTTATTATTTTTTTGTGCACGATTGCTTTACACAGGGCTGCGGGAACCTGTTGTAGTGAGACCATAAGGGAAATTGACGTTGATGGATTTCCCAGAGTGTCTAACATAATTATCACGCTGCGATATCATGGGGGGGATTGACGTTGAGTGCTCCCTCAGAGTGTCTATAGTTACGTTACAAGACCACAGGGGGAATTGACATTGAGTGCTTCCTCAGAGAGCCTATAGTTTTCGTTAAAAGACTATAGGGGGAATTGACAGTGAGTGCTTCCTCAGAGATTCTTTAACCAGTTTTGACTATAAGGGGAATTGGTGGTGAGTGCTTCCTCAGAGTGTCTTTGTTATATCCTTGTAATTGAACCAGAGGGGATAGGTTGTGTGTACTTCCCAGAGGGTTACCTATTTTGAACATCTATTTACTTGATATGTGGACTTGAATGCTTAAATTTTAGTAATGTTTACTGCTGAGTTGTAGTACCCTCGGTTTTTGGTATGTAACCCTTAATTGATGCTTTTCATGGTTTTAAAGTTAAGGGTGGGGAATGGGAGAGTCGGGAGAACTTGGAATGAAGTTTCGATCCAAAAAGGGGAAATCGCACAGGCGACGCACAATTTGCCTAAACCGTGCGGCCAAACAGTGCGAAGTAAACTTTTGAGGTAGTAGATTTCACAGGGTTGGTGCACGTTTAGGAGAGACCATGTGAGGAGGCTATGCGAGAGTCTTCCGAGGTAGTACCTAACGCACGGTTAGCGCACGGTTTTTCAAACCATGCGAACTAACCGTGCGGGCACTTAAATGAGATCCTATAAAAGTGGATCTCACGCGTTTTTGCCTCTAAATGGATCTTTTTTCCTCTTAAGTAGCCATAACTCGGGATTTTTATTCTCTTAAGGTCAGAGAAGGTTCTACTATCGTTCCGGAGGTGATCTGAAGGCTTCTCTTAGCGAATCGAAGTCGGATTCTTGACGTATGTGATCGTTCTTCTTCGTTCTTGTTCGATTTCTTAGATCTACTTAGATATACTTCTCCTATTCTCTCGGTTTCTTATATCTACACTCGTTATAGGTAGATCTAAGCGTGTGGATGCCAAACATGATGAGATTTGGTCTTGGTGTTTCTAGGAGAAGAGATCTATGTCGAGTTCTTGGAGAATCGACCCAGTTTTCTTGTGCGTCCTTCGTTCGTTGGGGTTTTCAACAAAACCTTTGTGGTAGGAGGCTTCACTCTCGACTCCTCTTGTTAGAATTTATTGTATTAGATTCAAATTGGTTTATTTGAATGGAATTGATTGTGAAAATCATGGAATAAATCTTCTTTAGTGATGATTTATGGTTTTAATGAAATTGTGAAATCTTGGTGAATTGTTGTGCAAAGTGATTTAGCTTCTTGAATTTAAAATGATGATTTTAAATTTCTGATTTTTCTAGAATTGTAAATGGTTTGATGAAAAATAGGTTTTCAATAAAAGGGTTCTTTTATTGAAATGGTTTAGTATTGAAATGACTGTGATGGAATTGGTTTTCAATAAAAATGGAGTTTTAGTGAAGTTGTTTGAAATGAAAATGGTTTGGAATTTAAATGGTTTTGACGGAAATGGTTTTCAATAAAAAGGTGTTTTATTTAAAGGGTTGTTTTGGCATGATTTTTGGGAATATGTGGTGTTTGTTCATGTTTCATGTATGAGGATTGTTTGAAATATGACCTTGTGCTCGATACCAAACGTTTAATGGAACATGGTAACTATATGTACGAGGCTTGGTTGAAATATGACATTGTACTCGGTTCCAAAGATGTAATGGAACATGGGAAACAATTACATTGTGACGACTTGGTAGATCGACGATAAATCGCTCATGAGTATGGAACTGTCATAACATAGCATTCATGGTTGGTTGCATGGGTTTTTGGAATGGTTGGGTATGCCAAAAAGGGATATTGTTAAATGGTTCTAAATCTTGTTTGGTTATTTTTCTGGAAAAATAACTTGCTGGAAAATTGGATGCTTTTGGTTATGAGTGGTTTTGGAAACTTGTTTACTTTTAGTTATAAACTGTTTTTGAGAAATTGTTTTATATAAACTGTTTTATATAATTATGGCTAACTATTCTATCCTAGTGGCGTGAGTAGAGAAGTCATTGGGGAAAACCTACTGAGTTTTATACTCACCCCTACTTTGGAACTTTGGTGCTTTTGCAGATGTCATGTTCTGGGACACAGGTAAAGGTAAAGCATCTTATTGCTAGTGGATCGTGGTGATTCTTGGGAGATGTTGTGGAGCTTGGATCTTATGGAGCACGGAGTCTTGGTGTCTTTTGAGAGTCTTGAGTTGTTCATCCACTGTGCATTTTGATGCTTGGCTTGGTCTTCCGCTATTGTGTACTTTGATGTGGTTTGACATATATGAAGTTGTTTAGTTGTCTTCCTTTTGTTCATGCATCATATGGTGAATGTTTGTTTATGGCAGGTTGGTTTACGGAGTTATTTCAAATAGGGTAAATCGTCCCCCACATGTATTTGAAACCCTTCAGCATTTATTGTGTAACGTCCCGGATCTGAAATCCACAAAACGGGTGCCCCAAACCCAGTTGGTCACATTACCTCAAGCGCATTTCCCCAAATGCCAGAGTTTGTTGACTAGCAGTGTGGGACAAGGACTGATAGTGGGGAAACTATGCCCTCATTTGTCAAAGTGTAGTGCAGCAGAATAAAATAAATAAACATACAACAGCGGAAGTAGTAAACGATATAACCGAAAATGGACAACAGGAATAAAACATAACTAGAAGTTATACATATATGATGATGCAACATGTCACTAATTCTAAGAAAACAGCCAAAATAGGATACACTGCAATCAAATAAAATACAGCACAAGGTACAAAGTACAACAAACAAAACAAAACAATGCAACATGAATTCAGCAGCATCATAAGCCTAAGCTCGGTCTCATGCTCTCTTACTCCTCTATAACAATCAAGTAACTGTATAGGGATCCTTACCCTTATCAACACCTGCAAAAATATAATTTGTTTGGGCCGAATACATGACCCAAACCGGGTGTGAGAAATAAATCCCAGTAGGCAACCACCAAAGGCCTGTAAGAACCCGGTTCTTATTCTTGAGGTACGGGTTTCTTCTTTTCTCTTTTCCTTAAGTGTTGTTGAGAAATTAAGGGAAATGGGAAAAAATCACAAATTTTGTGGGTACATGCCGTGTACTTTTCCACACGCTGTGTACTTTGGCTGTGTGGGATGAGTACACAGGGTGTGTAGCCATGCTGGTGATGAAAGGTGTAAAAACCGACTACACGCCGTGTAGTTTGCATTTACACGTCGTGTAGTCAGTTGGCAGGAGAACAGTAAGGCGGTGGAAGCAGCCACCAGCTGAGCAACAATACATGCCGTGTAGTCAGAAATACACGTTGTATACTCATGTTAATAGATGAACAGTGCTACGGTGGAAATAATCCATCGAAGGAACAGTTAAAAAATGAAAATTACACGTCGTGTACTCAATAGTACACGCCGTGTAGTCTGTTTTTTTCACTTAAAATGGGAAGTAGCCTTTTCTGTTCACATAGGAAGCTTAGAACACCAGAGGATCTTGGGAGAGACGATCGGAGCTTGGAGGATCTCCTGACTGCACACCGGGAACCCGTTTTCTACACCGTCGATCTCCTTGGAACCGCACGAGTGAGTTCTTCCTTCTTGTGTAGTTCTTGACAATTATTCCTCTAAGGGAAGTTATTTGAGTTTGAATGAGGTTATTTTCACCTCATATCTATGTCGTTCTTGTAAAATTCGAGGAGCGTCGTTCACGTATACCGATTAGAGGCTATCGAGGTAGGTGGTCTGGTGTTTAAATTCCAACTGCTGTGTGTTTTGTGTACCATTGTGCTAAGAACCCATGTTCAGGGTGTCGTATGGCTGAGTCCATGGCTGTTTAAATATCTATAATTGTATAGGTAATTTTAATGTAATTGTAAAACTGCTGTTTGGGATCACTGCTTGGATCCAGGACCACCCCGGAGGTGCGTTTCTCTGTTTAGACATTTAGCCAGGATACCTTAGGGTATGCCATTGTAATAATGAATATTGAATTTACTTGAGAGGAATTACATAAAAATTTCTTGTTTATGCTTTGGGATCGGCCTGGTTACATGTGCCTGAGGGAAATGTTCTGTTTAGCCTGAGGGCGGTGTTCTGTTTAGCCTGAGGGTAGTGTTCTGTTCAGCCTGAGGGAAACTTATTTTATGCATGTGGGCAGTAGATTCTATGTCTGTGGGTGACACTTCGTATGCCTGAGGGCAATATCTATTATGCCTGAGGGCAATTACCTGCGGGTTTTGATTCTGATTACTTGAGGGTAAGGGTTTGCGTGTCTGATGACACTGACTATTTACTTAGAAAATTCACTGTGGTGATTTCCTTGTATTGAATGATTAAATGAATATTAAGAATGGAAATATAACTGGTAAAGTTAGTTACTTTTGAGTACTGCTTAGTTTATTGCATTTACTACTGCACATTGTTGTTGCACATTTTTCACTGACAGTTGGGCACGGGCCGTTGGTGGGTGTCTACTGGGATTTATTTCTCACACCCTGTTTGGGTCATGTCTTCATCCCAAACAGATTATATTGTTGTAGGTGTGGATAAGGGAAAGGGTCCCTATACAGGTACTTGAGTGTTGCTGAGGAGTAGGGGAGCATGGGACCGAGCTTAGGCTCGTGATGTTGCTGGCTATTCTGTTTTGTTCTGTTATACCTGTACTTTCTATAGTATCGTATTGTACTATTTTGTAACATGTTCTGGATATTTTCTTAGAACTAGAGACATGTTTCATTATTATCTATATAGTAGTTGGTTATCTTGTACTACAATTGTTTATATCAGTTGTGTATGGTTTATTGCTTTCACTGCTGTTGTATGCTATTTATCTTTTCTGCTTCGCTACACTTTGATAAATGAGGGCATAGTTTCCCCACTATCAGACCTAGGCCCTCAATTCTAGTCGGAAACCTCTGGCGTTTGGGGAAATGCCCTTGAGGTTATGTGACCAATTGGGTTCGGGGCACCCGTGGTATGACTTTCAGATCCGGGACGTTACAAAGTGGTATCAGAGGCGGTTCTTTTCTTTGACTTACTATTTGGAGCCTTAGTAAGGGATATGAAGGAAACGGTAGTTGGTAATAAGCTGTACCCGGGAGTAGATAACCCGTGTAATGGGAAAAGCCAGTCTACCTCGTATTTTTTCAATTCTTCTGATTTTGAAAATTTTACAGTTGATTTGATTTTCATTGTTGGGTGACACACTTGTGATTGTGCTGTTTATATTTTATCCATGGGTTCTATTTAGTTGAAACCCGATGAGATGAGGGTATTCCATCTCATGCATCATTTAGGAACATTCTAGAAATCACATGCCATGCATAGTTCCATGCCATGTAGGTGCATTAGAAATTGCATGTTGTTGTGATAGTTGTTGTGCTAGAAAAGCATGCTATTGTGATAGATGCTTTGATAAATACTTTCTATGTGAAAGGGTATTTTTGTGTTAGGTTGTTTATAGAATGAACTCCAAACTTGGGTTTTTGGGGATTATGGGCCCTCAATAACTGGAATTTGGTGGATCATTGACGATTTTATTTTGTTATAACATATGTAAGATGCCAAACTTTGATTCACGAGGAGTATGGGACCTCACAGGTCGGAATTTTGCACTTAGGTGTTGTTTTTCAGTATTTTCTGGGTTTCGGAGTAGTATCTAAGCCTTACTGTCTGGAAAACCTTGGATACACGTCGTGTAGTTCCTTGGAATCACACTGTGTGTTCTTCTGTTCGGGAAGAAAAGAAAAAATTTTGAGTACACGCCGTGTACCCGCAGTACACGCTGTGTAGTCTCTTCCCGTGTCATAGACCGTGTGGGTGGGGACACGGGGTAGGGATTGTCTTGGGGAAACATGTCGTGCACCGGATGTACATGTCATGTAGTTTTGACCCAGAGTCTGCCAGTGTAACTAACAACACGGATGGTGAAACCTTAAGACATACACGCCGTGTCCACCATGGAACACGTTGTGTAGTCTGACCTGGGGACCCGACCATGTAGCTAGCAAACACGGGTCAGTGTTACCTCTTCTTGAACACACCGTGTACTTGTGGGACATGCCGTGTAGTCCTTACCGGTGGGAGACCGTGTGGACTTAGCCGTGTGGCTAGGGAAACGAGGTGGTGTACACACCGTGTGCGGGTGTAACACGCCGTGTGGTGTTAGCCGAGTAGTCGTCCATGTCACAAACGACACGGGCAGTTGTAAAAATTAAACCATACACACCGTGTAGATGACATACACGCTTTGTAGTCTTGTTCAAAGGGATCCATGTGGCTTAGCCATGTAGAAGGACTCGGGTAGGGAAGGAGGATTCAATTACACGCCGTGTATTTAGAAGACACACCATGTGTTTGGGGTGTTACACGGCCAGTTTAAGCTAGAGTACACACCCATTTGAACAGCTTGTGATAACATGTCGTGTAGTGTTTATACACGCCGTGTAGTCAAGTTTTGTAAATCTTGAAAACTTTATTTTCTGTCTCCTTGTTTTGGTCTTTGATAATCTTGATCTAAGGTGTGCGTTTGACCTTGTAGAGTCATGCCGCTGAGACGACCATGCGTTGTTCTCCAAGAGAGCAGTAAGGATTATACTCCAGAGATGGTAGGCCAT
The DNA here is from genome assembly GCA_963277665.1 of Viscum album. NCBI lineage: Eukaryota > Viridiplantae > Streptophyta > Magnoliopsida > Santalales > Viscaceae > Viscum > Viscum album. Next base: position 2,026,639,758 of record OY728164.1, on the reverse strand, counting down.
GGGCTACCAGTGGATCCTCCAGTAGAGCCAGATGTGGCACCAGCCATTATACCAGACACAGGCGTGGATGCGCAGTTCCGTGAAGGCTTTATGCGGTTTATGCAGACCTTTCAGGGAGCACCGCTGGCTGCCACATCTATGGCTGAGCTGAATCGTATCTTCCAGAAGCAGCATCCGCCTACATTTTCAGGGGATGGTGGACCACAGTCTGCAGAGTCTTGGTTGGGGTCTATGCAGACTATTTTTGAGCATCTTGAGACGCCTCCAGGGCGGAGGGTCAAGCTCGTGACTTATATGCTGCGTGATTCCGCCAAGATGTGGTGGGATGTTACCACTCAGATAGAGCATCACAGATACATGGCGTGAGAAGATTTTTAGACAGCCTTCTATGAATTCTTCTTCCAAGAGATGCTGAGGGTAGATAGAGCTCGAGAGTTCATGAATCTGCAGTAGGGCGCTATGTCGGTGATGAATTATTCTGCTCGCTTCACCGAGCTTCAGCGTTTTCACCCGTTCTGGTGGGTGATGAGATGTTGAGGGCTAGACGCTTTGGGGATGGTCTTCGATATGACATCCAAGCACTGGTGAATGTTTTCAGGTTGCCTAAAGTACATGCTATTGTGAACCAGGCACTGCTTACCGAGCGGAACCTGCGGGAAGCTAGTGGTGCAGGTCAGGGCGGTTCGACACCAGTTTCTGGTACTATTTCTACCGGTAAGAGGAAGAGATAGATGGACCTCTCTCATGGTGGAAGTACCAGCCATAAGAATTCTTCAGGTGGCTAGGTTATTTGCTACCAGTGTGGTAGAGAGGGGCACAAGCGACCTCAGTGTCTCTGAGACCCAGTGGAGTGTCGAGCTTGCGGCAAGGTGGGTCATCTGCAGTGCTTTTGTAGGGAATTTACACCAGTGGCTAGTGAGAGGGGTTCTGTGCAGACTCCGCATGCGGGAGTAGGACCAGCAGCTTCTTACTAGTTGGGAAACTGGAATACGTTAGGGCGTGCAGGCCGAGATGGTGTTCATGGCCGTGGTAGCCAGACACCAGGATCTCAGAGGCAGTAGGGTGGGACAGCTCAGGGTAGCCAGGCTGTGTCGCAGGGCCATGGCACTGGATAGGCATATGCAGTGCAACAGACCCAACAAGAGAAGGATCCCAGACCTTCTACTGTCAGAGGTACTATTATAGTAGCTTCTGTTTCATCTTAAGTACTTTTTGATACGAGTGCTACACATAGATTTATATCTGTACCTGTTGTGGAGAGACTTGTGCTTTTTGTTTCCTATTCTTCTGATGTTATGATGCTAGACACTCCGTTGGGGACTAGAACGGATGGTGTGCGTCAGTGCAGGGAGTTCCCCCTAGAGGTTGGTGGGTGTCACTTTCTATGGGACCTCTATGTCTTAGAGATAACAAGCTATGATTTCATTCTCGGGATGGACTAGTTGGTTCCCTTTCAATCCTTTTTAGACTGCTATCATCGCAGGGTGTGTTTCATGTCACCAGAGGGCAGAGAGTTTCTATACAAGGGCGAGTGGGATGTTCAGGCGAGTTGAGCTAGACCAGAGCATCGTGGGCGAGGTGGAGTCACAACCCAGATTGCAAGCTTATATCTGGATGACCAGGGAACTTTTCAGAGGGATTTCTATCCGGTAGTTGATCGTTTCAGGGATGTCTTCCCGAATGACTTTCTAGGTCTACCTCCAGAGCGTGAGGTGGATTTCTCTATTGAGCTTGTGCCAGGAGTAGCACCAGTATCCATTCCTTCTCATAGGATGGATACACCTGATTTACAGGAGCTCAAGAGATAGTTATAGGAGTTACAATCAAAGGGTTTCATCCAACCCAACACTTCTCCTTGGGGTTCGCCAGTCCTTTTTTCTAAAAAGGCAAACGATACCCTCATACTCTATGTGGATTATCAGAAGCTGAACTAGTTGACGGTTAAGAACCGATATCCCTTGTCGAGGATTGATGATATTTTTGATCAACTTCGAGGTGCATGAGTGTTCTCAAAGATTGAATTGAGGGCAGGATATCATCAGTTACGTGTTAGACCATCAGACATACCGCTTACAGCTTTTTGGAGAAAATATGGTCTATATGAGTACTTGGTGATGCCGTTCAGACTCACGAACGCGCCATCAGTTTTCATGGATTTGATGAATCGGGTGTTCCATCCTTATCTGTATTCATTTCTGGTAGTATTCGTGGACGACATCTTGGTGTACTATCACACTCGACACGACTATGCCACCCATCTTGAGATCGTACTGAGTACACTGAGAGAGCATAATATATATGCTAAGCTCTCAAAGTGCCACTTTTGGATGGACTAGATTCACTTTCTGGGTCATATCATCTCAGAGGCAGGAGTTGCAGTAGACCCAAAGAAGGTGAGAGTAGTAGTTTTCTGGGAGCATCCTAAGAACATGTTTGAGATACGGAGTTTCTTAGGGCTGGCTAGTTACTACAGACGCTTCAACCAGGACTTCTCCCACTTAGAAGTGTCGTTGAAGGGTTTGACTAAGAAGGGTGTGAAGTTCGTTTGGACAGAATCTTGTGAGACAACCTTTCAGGAACTGAAGGGAAGGTTGCCATCAACACCAATCCTGATACTCCCAAAGGAAGGGAAGAGCTATACAGTTTATTGTGATGCATCAGGTATTGGGCTGGGATCTGTGTTGATGCAGGGTGATCGAGTTGTTGCGTACGGGTCTCAGTAGTTGAGGCCACATGAGAGGAATTACCCGACGCATGATCTCAAGTTGGCTGCAGTTGTTCATGCGTTACGTTGTTGGAGACATTATCTCTTGGGAGAGAATTTTATGGTTTTCACTGACCACAAAAGTCTCAAGTACATCTTTACTCAGTGTGACTTGAATCTGAGACAGCAGAGGTGGGTTGAGTACCTACAATCCTTTGATTTTGATCTTATCTATACACCTAGTAAGGGTAATGCTGTTATTGATGCACTAAGAAGGAAGACTCAGATACAGGCAGTTCATGAGGTCAATGGTGAGTGGAAGCTTATGTATTTGTTCTTTGAGATGCATTTGGAGGTGCATGACTGTCAAGGGAAAACCTATATTTCATCTTTAGCTGTGAATTCTACCCTCCTGGATAGAGTGAGGATGAGAGATCTATCTGATTCAAAAGGCCTAGTTCTACGGGAGTCAGTGGCAAGTGAGGACCCTCCTCCTGGTTGGACGATAGGCGATGATGAGGTATTGTGTTTCCATGGACGAGTGTGGGTTCTAGGGGATATACGCGAGGAGTTGATGCAGGAGTTTCATGCTTCGGTTTGGGCAGTTCATCCTGGATTTACCAAGATGTACCATGACTTGAGAAGTCAGTATTAGTGGCCGAGTATGAAGAGGGAGATAGTTGGTTTTGTTACAAGGTGTTCCACCTGTCAGTAGGTGAAGGCGGGGCATCAGAGGCCAGCCGGACTGTTACAGCAGTTACCCATTCCGGATTGGAAATGGGATGATGTCGCGATGGACTTCGTGGCTGGGTTGCTGAGGTCACCTCGAGGCAATTATGTCATGTGGGTTGTTGTGGATAGACTCACAAAGGTAGCTCACTTTTTTCCGATCAAGGATACCTTCAGAGTTGATGAGCTCGGAAATTTGTATATCCGAGAGGTCATACGTCTTCATGGGGTCCTTCTTTCTATCGTTTCAGATAGGGATGCTCATTTTACATCTCATTTATGGAAGAGTTTTCAGAGGTCACTGGGTACATAGGTGATTCTGAGCACAGATTACCACCCTCAGACTGATGGTCGGTCAGAGCGTACGATACAGGTTCTAGAGGACATGTTGCGTGCATGCATCCTAGACTTTGGGGGCTCTTGGGAGAAGCATATACCCCTAGTCGAGTTTTCCTATAATGATAGTTTTTAGGAAACTATTGAGATGTAACCTTATGAGGCTTTATATGGTAGGCCATGCTGATCACCTTTGTGCTAGATGGAGGCAGGTGAGGCAGCTTTACTAGGACCACGTCTCATTCAGGAGACTTATGAGCAGGTCCAGTTGATTCAGAAGTGGATGGCTACCTCACAATCTCATCAGAAATCTTATGCTGATCGCCGCATACAACCCTTGGAGTTCGTGGTTGGGGATCAGGTTTTCTTGTGTCTTTCACTGAGGTTGGGACACAGGCGGATCAAGATACAGGGTAAACTTTCACCAAGGTATGTGGGGCCATTTGAGATTCTGGAGAGAGTCGGGTCAGTTGCCTACCGGTTGTAGTTACCACATAGGTAATGGGACATAAATGATGTCTTCCATGTATCTTAGCTACACTGTTATCATTCAGACCCATCTCACATCTTTCAGCCTGAGGAGGTTGAGATTCAAATTGATGCATCCTTTGAGGAGCATCTGATTCGTATCGTTGATAGGAGCATGAAGGTTCTCCGAGGCCGGTCAGTTCCTCTCGTACGGGTTCTATGGCAGCATGGACGAGTGTAGGAAGAAACCTGGGAGTGGGAGACCGACGTACGTGCTCAGTGGCCAGAGTTGTTCTAAGATTTATCTTCACCACCCTTGGAAGGGAAATTCAGGGATGAATTGCTTTAAGGGGGGAAGTTTGTAACAACCCGGTTCTTATTCTTGAGGTATGAGTTTCTTCTTTTCTCTTTTCCTTAAGTGTTTTTGAGAAATTAAGGAAAATGGGGAAAAATCACAAATTTTGTGGGTTCACATCGTGTACTTTTCCACACGTCGTTTACTTTGGCCATGTGAGATGAGTACACAGGGTGTGTAGCCATGCTGGTGATGAAAGGTATAAAAACCGACTACACACTGTGTAGTTTGTATTTACACGCTGTGTAGTCAGTTGGAAGGAAAACAGTAAGGCGGTGGAAGCAGCCTCCAGCTGAGCGATAGTACACGCCATGTATTCAGGAATACATGCCGTGTAATCATGTCGAGAGATGAAAAGTGTCGCGGAGGAAAGAAGTCGTCGAAGGAACAGTTAAAAAATGAAAAGTACATGCAGTATACTCAATAGTACATACCGTGTAGTCTGTTTTTTTTGCTTAAAATAGGAAGTAGCCTCCTCTGTTCACAGAGGAAGCTTAGAAAACTGGGGGAGCTTGGGAGAGATGGCTGGAGCTTGGAGGACCTCCTGACCACACACCGGGAACCCGTTTTCTGCACTGTCGATCTCCTTGGAACCGCACGAGTGAGTTCTTCCTTTTCCTTGCGTATTTCTTACCAATTCTTCTTATAAGGGAGGTTATTTGAGTTTGAACGAGGTTATGTTCACCTTATATCTATGTCTTTCTTGTACAATTCGAGGAGCGTCATTCACGTATACCGATCAGAGGCGATCGAGGTAGGTGGTCTGGTGTTTAAATTCCAACTACTGTGTGTTTTGTGTACCATTGTGCTACAAACCCATGTTTGGGGTGTCGTGTGGCTGAGGCCATGGCTGTTTAAATACCTAGAATTGCATAGGTAATTTAATGTAATTGTAAAACTATTTTTTGGGATCACTGCTTGGATCCAGGACCACCCCGGGGGTGCGTTCCTCTATTTAGACGTTTGGCCAGGATACCCGAGGGTATGCCATTGTAATAATGAATATTGAATTTCCTTGAGAGAAATTACATAAAAATTTATTGTTTATGCTTTGGTCTCGTCCCGATTACATGCGCCTGAGGGCAGAGTTCTATTTAGCCTGAGGGCAGTGTTCTGTTTAGCCTGAGGGCAGTGTTCTATTTAGCCTGAGGGCAGTGTTCTGTTCAGCCTAAGGGCAACTTATTTCATGCATATGGGTAGTAGATTCGGTGCCTATGGGAGACACTTCATATGCCTGAGGGAAATATCTGTTATGCCTAAGGGAAATTACCTACAGGTTTCGATTCTGATTACTTGAGGGTAAGGGTTTGCATGTCTGAGGACACTAACTGTTTAATTAGAAAATTCACTATGATGATTTCCTTGTATTGAATGATTAAATGAATATTAAGAATGGAAATATAACTATTAAAGTTAGTTACTTTTGAATACTGATTAGTTTATTGCATTTACTACTACACACTATTGTTGCACATTTTTCACTGACAGTTGGGCACGAGCCTTTGGTGGGTGCCTACTGGGATTTATTTCTCACACACTGTTTGGGTCATGTCTTCGGCTCAAACATATTATATTGTTTCAGGTGTGGATAAGGGAAAGGGTCCCTATACCGCAAATCATTTTTTTTTCATTTTCTGAAGCCGGTTTAAGGGAACCAGTACCCCAAACCGGTTTAAGGAAAACCGCCAACCGTACAAAACATCCCATCTTCATACAGAATTCAACAAAAATCAAGATTCAAGATTCAAACCAAACATGCTCCACCGAGCCGCTCCCATCATCACATGTCCCATATCAAGTCGTGCACCCATCAGCACGTGTCACCAGCCTCGAGCCGCACACCACCTCGAACCGCGAAATCCACCTCGCCACCAATCACGCCACCGATGAGACTCGCCGGACCGGCCAGACCAATCAACATCACACAAATTCGCCGGTGAGCATCATCGGTGACCGTTGACCCACCGTCCATCCATCCACGTGCCAACTTTCACAGGAGGACGTCAGCGGATCGATCCTCCGTCGTTGATCCGAAGCTTGAACTCCACCATGGTCCGTGAAAAATCAGGCCGAAATCATCCAGAAACACAAATAAATCCAGTAGAAAATGGAAATAATTCAGAAAAATGAAAAGATCTTCAGCAGAAAATAGGAAATCAACCTAGTAGAAATCCATTGCCACCACGCCTACCGCCAAAGAAGGCCAAAACTAAACCTCAGGAACACACCCACCGCAGAAGGCGACCCCCTGGAGACTCATCGCAGGACGTCAGCGTGCTACCGAGAAGAACCCAGAACGCTCTGGAGAGTATGCCGGTGGAAACGGTCTTACACCCTAGATCCGACCAGTAGCGCCACAGAATTTCGTAGCGCATCTCCACTGGAGGAGCCGCGCAACCACCACAAAGGCACTAGAGGCATCGAAGAATCCAACCACAGGGAGGGGACGACAACAGGATGAACCCTATCATAGCAATCCCTTCAAACACGAACGATTACCCCCAAAAGAAAGCCTTCACCACTAAAAAACAACATAAATAAAAGGAAACAAGGCCTCCCCTCCCCGAGCTTCTCCAGATCTGTCGTCGACCTTAAATGGAAACAAGCCTTGACCGCCTGCCGACCGAGACGAACGACACGCCGAGCTGATCAAGTCGCCGAAAGGGGACTCACGAGGAGAAGGCTGGAGAGGGAAGGATCGCGGGAACGGAGGAAACCCTAGACGCCACAAAAGGGGAGGTGACGCTGCTCAGAGGCCTCCATCAAGGGTCCCTATACAGGTACTTGAGTGTTGCTGAGGAGTAGGAGAGCATGGGACTGAGATTAGGCTCGTGATGTTGCCGGCTGTTCTGTTTTATTCTGCTGTACCTGTACTTTCTATAGTATCGTATTGTACTGTTGTGTAACATGTTCTGGATGTTTTCTTACAACTAGAGACATGTTTCATTATTATCTATATAGAATTTGGTTATCTTGTACTATAGGTGTTCATATCAGTTGTGTATGGTTTATTGCTTCTGCTACCGTTGTATGCTATTTATCTTTTCCACTGCGCTACACTTTGACAAATGAGGGCATAGTTTCCCCACTATCAAACCTGGGCCCTCACTTCTAGTCAGAAGTCTATGGAATTTGGGGATACACTGCAATCAAATAAAATACATCACAAGGTACAAAGTATAACAAACAAAACAAAACAGTGCAACAGGAACTCAGCAGCATCGCAAGCCTAAGCTCGGTCGCATGCTCTATTACTTCTATGAAAAAATCAAGTACCTGTATAGGGACCCTTACCCTCATCAACACCTTTAGTAATATAATTTGTTTGGGCCGAATATATGACCCAAACTGAGTGTGAGAAATAAATCCCATTAGGCAACCACCAAAGGCCCATGTCCAACTGTCAATGTAAATGTGCAACAACAGTGTGCAATAGTAAAATGCAGTAAACTGGGAAGTACTCAAAAGTAACTACTCCTACCAGTTATATGGCCATTTTAATAATTATTTAACAATGAAAACACCTCAGTGAATATTAAAAACAAATATTGTTCTCAGACATGTAATCCTTGCCCTCAGGCTATCATAACCTTGCCCTCAGGCTAAAAGAAATGAAACCCTCAGGTAACTGCCCTCAGGAATAATGAATAGTGCCCTTAGGCGTATGAGATCTCGCCCTCAATCATAACGAACAGTTACCTTAGGCGAAACAGAACCTTTCCCTCAGGCGTATCAGAACCTTACCCTCAGGCTAAACAAAACATAGTAAGTAATCAGGCCGAGCCCAACACATAACATGCAATTCATATATGTTTCCTCTCGAGAAAACCTAAAACATGCTATAATCACAGCATACCCTCGAGTATCCTGGCCAAATGGCTAAACAGGGGGAACGCACCCACAGGGTGGCCCTGGATCAATGCAACGATCCCAAATAGTAGTTTAAAATTATCCATTAGATTACTTATGCAGTTAAAGGAATTTTAACAGTCAAGGACTCATCCATACGACACCCCAAACATGGGTTTGTAGCACAACAGTACACAAAAACAACTCGACAGTTTTATTAAAACACAAGACCACCTACCTCGATCTCCTCCGATCGATATACACTACTGGAAAAATACCCTATCTCAACGGTTTGGAGAATCGTGGGAAAGTAAGTTGTGGGGATAGGTCTATACCAACGACCGTTGGTATAAACCTATACCAACGGTTTTCAAAATCGTTGGTATAAGTAATATGAAAATCTATACCAATAGTTCCATAAAACCGTTGGTATATGTAATTCAAAAAACAATCATTCAGTGGGTTTGGATCCCAGCACCTCCCGTTTGTGATTGAATGACCTAACCACTAAAATAACTTACTTTTGTGAACATAATTTGATAAATATATATATTTATTATCATAAGTATTTTAAATTTTGATTTATTTAATGTCCTTTGTAAGAAGATTCCATTAAAAATACATGTACCTATACGAACGGTTCTCAAAACTGTTGGTATAGGTTCTTTGATTTTGGGACCTATACCAATGGTTTTGGAAAAACCATTGGTATAGGGGGGACCTATACCAACGGTTTGGCCAAAAACGTTGGTATAGGGTCTCTATAATGGACCTATACCAATGGTTTTCCAAAAACCGTTAGTATAGGTCCAAATTAGTAAACTATACCAACAGTTTGCCCAAAACTGTTGGTATAGCTCCAAATTAGTGACCTATACCAACGGTTTTGGGAAAACTATTTGTATAGGTCCATATATGTGACCTATACCAATGGTTTTTTCCAAACTGTTGGTATAGATCCAAATTAGTAAACTATACCAACGGTTTTCCCAAAACCGTTGGTATAAATCATATTTCCAGTAGTGATATGCGAAAGGCTTCTCCCGAAAGGAACAAGAATGGTGTAAATCTAAGATAAACGTTCACCCATTCAAACACAAATAACTTCCCCTCAGGAAAGAATTGGAAGGAGAGGTTCAAGAAGAGAGAAGAACTCACCCACGCGGTTCAATCGAGACCGTCAGCGAAGGAATACGAGTTCCGATGTGCGGTCGAGAGCTCCTCCATGGTTCGACCGTCTCTCCCGTGGCCTATCGACATTCTAAGATTCCTCTGTTGAAAGAGGAGGCTACTGCCCATTTTAAGAGAAAAAAACAAACTACACGGCATGTACTTTCCATTTTTAATTGTTCCTCTGATGGCTATTTTTCACCGCTGAACTATTCATCTATCGACATGAGTACACGATGTGTATTCTTGAATATACGGCGTGTACTGTCACTCCACTGGCAACTACTTCCACCACCTTACTATTCACCTGCCGACTGATTACACGACGTGTATATACTAAGTACACAACATGTAGTCAGTTTTTACACCCTTCCTCATCGATAGACCTACACGCCCTATGTACTCATCCCACACGGCCAAGGTATACGGCGTGTGGAAAAGTACACGGTGTGTACCCAAAATTTTTGGGATTTTTCCCATTTTCCTTATTTTCTCAAAAACACTTAAATAAAAAGGAAAAGAATAAACTCGTACTTCAATAATAAGAACCAGGTTCTTACATATTGCTAGCCTTTGGCATCTTGGGGATGTCGCTTAAGGCCTAGTAATGACTCGTTGTACTCTCAAGCCAATGAGAATCGGCAGGTCATTACAAATGGTATCAGTCTGGTCCTTCCTTTGTGGTACAAATCATCATTGTTCTTGGTCTTGGAGTTGAAATTCCTTCTTGTCTATTCCTTGGGTTGAAATCTTAGGCAGGAGTAGGATTTTCAGAACTTGAAATGTATAGCATACAATGATGTAGCTAACCTGTTTATTCTAAAATTCAAGTTACCAGGGTGTTGGGTACATAAGTGTTTTGGATACACTTATAGAATATTGGAAATCTCATTGTCATGGGTTTAGCCAATGAGATGAGCATGACATGAATTGTAGAGGAATGACTTCCCACTAGGATTTCATATCTCATTGTGAGGAATGATTTATAATTTTCTGAAAGGTGAGAATTTTTGAAAAAAAAATGCAGAAATTGTTTTTTAGTGGAAGATTTTGGAAAACAGGATATTTGGTGTATTTTGAAAATGGTTTGATTTTCAAAACGCATGTTGAATGTTTTCAAAAATGGTTGAACATGGAAAAAGGTTGTTTTGGGAAAAAATGTTGTGATAGTTGATGTGATATAATTTGAAATGCTAAGCCATCAGTCACGAGAGAGTGAGATTGACAAAGGTTGTTGTTGGTTTAGAAAATGGTACCCAGTAGGCGTCGTCAAAACCAACCCGAAGAAGCTACGGAGAATGTGGTTGCACCTGAACCACGGGTGAATCAAGGGCTGGTTCAGAGTATTGTCCAAGATTTTCAAGTTGTGGATACGGGGAACCATAGGAATGAACCAAGGCATGTGGATCATACCATCCAGTTCATGAAGTAGAATCCACCAAACTTTCAGGGTGATACTAAACCCAAGAAGGCAGAGGTGTGGCTAAGTAGGATGAATTGTATCTTCGATTTCATCGGCACACCACCAGAGCTCAAGTTCAAACTAGTGAGGTATATGCTCGAGGATCTTGCACGTCAGTGGTGGGATTTAGTGGTGCAAGCTAAATTGGATGAAGTCCTTACATGGGAGGATTTTGAAGAATTGTTCAACAAACAATTCTATCCTCACATGTTCAAAATCCAGAAAATGACAGACCTCTTTAGCCTAAAATAGGAGAGACTCTCTGTCACGGAGTATGCAGCTAAGTTCATGAATTTAGTCTGTTTTTCACTAGAGGTTGCGGCAAGTGCATCCTTGAAGGCACGTATATTCGAATCAAGGCTAAGGCAGGATATTCGATCGAAGATTGCGGTGATCTGTATTACAGATTATACAGAGATAGTAAATAGAGAGATTGTTGCTGGACGTGATATCTCAGGATCGATAGGAGGAGGAATGATGATACCTATAAGAAATGGTGGGAACTCAAATGCTGGGAATAAGAGAAAAAGGGACACCTATTTCCATGGTGCAAGTGAAAATCAGAACCCGACGACTGGATCAGTAAACCTTCCTCCATGACCCCAGAGAAAATCAGGTTGCTTTCAATGTGTTTTGATTCACCACATAAATCGAGATTGTATGGCACAACATAGATCATGTCATAATTGCAAGAAAATGGGGTATCTACAAAACTATTGTAGGAATGCTCTGAGGTCGGGTGTGTGTGACACTTCCCATACGTCGCAAGCATCGTATGATTCGACAGGACGAGGACATCAAAGTTAGTCTCATCAGCATAATATAGCTAGCCATGGTGATTCTCGAAATACCATGACTCTTCAATAAGGGCAATCTCAGCAAGGCAACAAGGAGAACAGTGCAGCGACGAAGCAATTGTATGGAGCTGAGTATACGATGGTTGATGATCAAGTTGTACCATCTACGGTGAGAGGTATTATTATTTTTAATTATACACTTGTGAAAGTGTTCTTCGATACTAGTGCATCGCATTCCTTCATTTCTTCTCGTGCTGTTGACTTGCTATGTTTAAAATTGGAAATGATGCCTTCTGTTTTGAAATTGAAAACTTCTCTCGGTGAAAGAGAATGTTAATCCTTTGCATGTAGATCATGTTCTATAACTGTTGATGGAGCTGAGTTAAAATGGGACTTCTCGATGTTGGACATGGATGTATATGACATAATCCTAGGTATGGATTGGTTGAAAATTTTTAAGGCTCACATCGACTATTATAGAAGAACAGTTAGTTTCACGACTGAGGACGGCATCGACCATCTCTTCAGAGGAGAAAGGATGGTAAAGAAAGGTGCAAAGAGATTGTTGGAACTAATGGTAGGAATGATATCTTACCAATTGGCAGTATTGACTTTGGCATCAATGGAAGAGATCTAGGAAAATAGTTTTCCAGGTGTTGTGGATCAATTTCCAGATGTATTTCCCAAGAAAATCTCAGGTTTAACACCTCTAAGGAAAGTTTAGTTTATGATTTATCTCCTCTCGGGGACCAATAATATTTCCCTTCCATCTTATAGGATGGCACCAACAGAGTTGCGGGAATTGAAAGTACAGTTAGAGGAGCTGGAGAGCAAGGGTTTCATTCAGCCAAGTACATCTCCGTGGGCAGCACTAGTTTTGTTTGTGAAGAAGGCAGATGGAACTCTATGGCTATGTGTTTATTATCGTAAGCTTAACCAAGTTATGATAAAGAATAGATATTCACTTCCATGCATTGATGATTTTTTCAATCAATTAAGGGGATCTTAGTGGTTATCCAAGATTGACTTGGGATCAGGATATCACCAATTGCGAGTTAGGAAGGAGGATATTCCAAAGACAACTTTCAGAAGTAGATATGGCCATTATGAATATGTAGTCATGACTTTCGGTCCGATGAATGCACCAATGGTCTTCATGGATTTGATGAATCATATATTTCATCGATATATAGATTCTTTTGTTGTGGTGTTTGTGGACAATATCTTGGTGTATTCAAAGATAAGGGCTGATCATGAGGTGCACATGGAAAAAATGTTACAAATCTTGAGAAATCATCATTTGTATTCCAAATTATCAAAGTGTGATTTTTGGATACGGGAAGTACGCTTCCTTGTCCATTTCATTTCTAAGAAAGGCGTTTCTGTTGATCCTGAAAGATATAATCCGTTATCTCTTGGTAACCACTAAAGAATGTGTTCGAGATATGAAGTTTTCTGGGTCTAGCTGGTTACTACCGATGCTTTTTGCGTGATTTCTCACGACTAGATTCACCAATGACAGCTCTGAAAAAGAAGAATTCTCTATTACAATGGACAGAATAATGCCATAAGTCTTTCTAGGAACTGAAAGTTTGGCTTACATCAGCACCTATCTTGATCTTTCCAGAATCAGGACAAGGGTATGTGGTGTATTGTGATGCTTCAGGATCAGGGCTGGGTTGCGTTCTCATGCAAAGAGATCATGTGGTTTCTTATGGTTCAAGGCAGTTGAGGGTGCATGAGAAAAATTACCCAACACATGATTTGGATTTATCTGTAGTCTTCTATGCTTTGAAAACATAGAGACATTATCTCTTTGGTGAGAAATTTACTGTGTTTACGGATCACAAAAGCTTAAAACACATTTTCTCATAGTGAGATTTGAATCTAAGGCAAAGGAGGTGGATAGAGTATCTTCAAATGTTTGACTTTGACTTGATGTACACACCAGGAAAAGGAAATTTGGTGGCAAATGCATTGAGTATAAAGTCATATGCTCATTTGGTGAAAGATGCTTCAGATGAATGGCAGTTGATGTAGGTCTTAGCCAACATGCACGTGGAATGTGAAGACCAAGTTGATGTTGCAGTTTTCTTTTCAACTATGATTGTTCCTGATCTAGTAAAAATGATCAAAGAAACACAAACATCTCATGCAGAATGTCTAGTTGTAAGTTCACAACTCAGTGGTGGGGAGACCATTGAGGGATGAAAACTTGATGGGGGTTCAGTTTTGTGTTTTAGCGATCATATGGTTGTACCTATGGTTTGTCAAGAATAACTCCTTCATTCTTACCACCATTGAAGATGGTTTGTACATCCAGGAACACAGAATATGTATAAGGCATTGAAGGCGCAGTTTTGGTAGAGCGTCATGAAAAGGAAGGTGGACGAGTTCATCTCGCGGTGATTAACTTGTCAGCAGGTTAAAGCAGAGCATCAAAGACCAGCTGGTATGCTACAATCTTTGCCCATCTCAGTGTGGAAATGGGATTATATAGAAATGGATTTTGTTATAAAGTCTTCCAAAAATAGTCTGGAAACACGATGCCATTTGGGTGATAGTGGATCATCTAACCAAGTTGGCCCATTTCATCCCTATTCATGAACTTATACGGTGTAAGATCTTTCAAAAATCTATACCTGAGAAGTGGTAAAGAGGAATGGTGTACCAGTGTCTGTAGTATTCGATAGAGATCCGAGGTTCACATCTCGTTTCTGAAAATTATTACAACAAGCCCTTGGAACTCAGTTGACTATGAGCATGGCGTATCATCCCCAGACGGATGGGAAGTCTGAGCGGACAATAAAAATGTTGGAAGACATGTTTCGGGCTTGTGTAGTGGATTTTGGTGGCTCATGGGGGGAGCATATACCCTTAGTGGAGTTCTCATACAATAACAGCTATCAAGACTCAATACGCATGGCTATGTTTGAAGCATTGTATGGGAGACCTTGTCATTATCCACTATGCTGGGTGGAAACGGGTGAAACTTCACTACTCAGGCCAAACCTTGTCCAAGAAACAACAGATAAGATCCAGTTGATTATAAAGAGGATAGAGATGGCTCAGAGTCGTTATAAATCTTATGCAGATCATTGTCGAAGACCGTTGTCATTCATTGTGGGTGATCATGTCTTCTTGAGGATCTCTCTAAGGCTTGGATGTTGTCATTTTGGGAAGCAGGGAAAGTTATATCCTAGATACATTGTCCCTTTTGAGATAATGGAATGGGTTGGAGAGGTGTAATATCGGTTTGAATTACCACTACAATTTAGTTCGGTGCATAATGTGTTCCATGTATCTCAATTGAAAAATTATCAGCCTGATCCTGAATATGTGATCAGATGGGATCACGTTGACCTAGATCCAGATGCTTCATTGATACATATCCTGGTATAGATTTTGGATAGGCAAGAGAAAGTCTTGCATGGAAAAAGCATCAGTTTAGTGCGGGTTTTATGGCATCATGGTCAGATTCAGGAAGAGACTTGGGAACGTGAAAAGGAAATGAAAGAGCAGTGGCCAGAACTCTTTCTGTTGGGTGAAGGTTGTCTACTTTTCGAGGATTGAAAGACCAATGGTGGGGAGAATGTAGTACCCCAAGTTTCTGGTATGTAACCTTTACTTTATGCTTTTCATGGTTTTAAAGTTAAGGGTGAGGAATGGGAGAGTTGGGAGAACTTGGAATGAAGTTTCGAGTAAAAAAGGGGAAATCGCATGGGCGGCACACAGTTTGGAGAGACTATGTGAGGAGGTCATACGAGAGTCTTCCGAGGTAGTAGATAACGCACGGTTAGCGTACTGTTTGTCAAACCGTGCGAACTAACCGTGCAGGCACTTAAATGAGATCCTATAAAAGTGGATCTCACGTGTTTTTGCCTCTAAATGGATAGTTTTTCCTCTTAAGCAGACATAAATCAGGATTTTGCTTCTCCTAAGGTCATAGAAGGTTATACCATCATTTATAAGGCAATCTAAAGGCTTCTCTTGGTGAATCGAAGCTAGATTCTTGAGGTATGTGATCATTCTTCTTCGTTCTTGTTCAGTTTCTTATATCTACTTAGATCTACTTCTCCTCTTCTCTCTATTTCTTAGATCTATGCTCGTTATGGGTATATCTATGTGTGTGGATACCAAATATGATGAGATTTGGTCTTGGTGTTTCTAGGAGAAGAGATCTAGGGTGGGTTCTTGGAGAATCGACCCGGTTTTCTTGTGCGTTCTTCGTTCGTTGGGGTTTTCGTCAAAACCTTTGAGGTAGGAGGCTTCACTCTCGGCTCCTCTTATTAGAATTGATTGTCTTAGATTCAAATTGGTTTATTTGAATGGAATTGATTGTGAAAAGCATGGAATAAATCTTATTTAGTGATGATTTATGGTTTTAATGAAATTATGAAATCTTGGTGAATTGTTGTGTAAAGTGATTTGGCTTCTTGAATTTAAAATGATAATTTTAAATTTTTGATTTTGCTAGAATTGTAAATGGTTTGATGAAAAATAGTTTTTCAATAAAAGGAATGTTTTATTGAAATGGTTTGGTATTGAAATTATTGTGATGGAATTGGTTTTCAATAAAAATAGAGTTTTAGTGAAGTGGTTTGAAATGGAAATGGTTTGGCATTTAAATGGTTTTGACTTAAATAGTTTTCAATAAAAATGTGTTTTATTGAAAGGGTTGTTTTGGCATGATTTTTGGGAATATGTGGTGTGTGTTCATGTTTCATGTACGAGGCTTGGTTAAAATATGACCTTGTGCTCGGTGCCAAACATTTAATGGCACATGGTAACTATATTTATGAGGCTTGGTTGAAATATGACCTTGTGCTCGGTGCCAAAGGTGTAATGGCACATTGGAAACAATTACCTTATGAAGACTTGGTATATCGATGAGAAACTGCTCATGAGTATGGAACTGTCATAACATAGCATGCATGGGTTTGTGGAATGGTTGGGTATGCCAAAAAGGGATATTGTGAAACAGTTCTAAATCTTGTTTGGTTATTTTTATGGAAAAATAACTTGCTGGAAAATTGGATTCTTTTGGTTATGAGTGGTTTTGGAAACTTGTTTATTTTTAGTTATAAACTGTTTTTGAGAAATTGTTTTATATAAATTGTTTTATATAATTGTGGATAACTCTTCTATCCTAGTGGCGTGAGTAGGGAAGTCATTG
Organism: Viscum album; assembly: GCA_963277665.1. Classification (NCBI taxonomy): domain Eukaryota; kingdom Viridiplantae; phylum Streptophyta; class Magnoliopsida; order Santalales; family Viscaceae; genus Viscum; species Viscum album. Next base: position 2,026,622,712 of record OY728164.1, on the reverse strand, counting down.
GGGAAAACCTACTAAGTTTTATACTCACCCCTGCTTTGGCACTTTGGTGCTTTTGCAAATGTCATGTTCCGGGATACAGGTAAAGGTAAAGCGTCTTATTGCTAGTGGCTCGTGGTGATGCTTGGGAGATGTTGTGGAGCTTGGAGCTTGTAGAGCATGGAGTCTTGGTGTCTTTTGAGAGTCTTGATCTATTCATCCATTGTTCATTTTGATGCTTGGCTTGGTCTTCTGTTGTTGTGTACTCTGATGTGGTTTGACATATATGAAGTTGTTTAGTTGTCTTCATTTTGTTCATGCATCATATAGTGAATGTTTGGTTATGGAAGGTTGGTTTAAGGAGTTATTTCAAAAAGGGTAAATCATCCCCACTTGTATTTGAAACCCTTCAGTATTTATTCCCAGCCTTTGGCGTCTTGGGGGTGTTTCTTAAGGCCTATTAATGACTCGTTGTACTTTCAAGCCAATGAGAATTGGCGGGTCATTACATGAGTACTTCCTTATTTACTGTTCCTTTTGCTTATTCTCTGCCATATATTCACTAACTATTAGGCACAAATCTTTTGGTGGTTTTATACTAGGATTTAGTCTCACACATTGTTTTGGTCATGCTTTTGGGTCCAAACAGATTATATTGCAGCAGGTATAGATAAGGGAAAGCACCCTTCTACTTCAGGTACTTGACTGCTTTGGAGCTGGAGAGAATGGGACCAAGCTGAGTCTTGCGATGCTGAGGAGTTTTTTACTTGTTTTTCTTTTGTGATTTGGATTAGTACTTTATTTAGCATTGTGACTTTTTTGGTTGCTTTCCTAGACATATGTATCATGTATCATTTATATATGTGCTCTAGTAGTTTCTTTATCAGTCTTCCACTGTTTACCGTTGTATGTTATTATTACTACTTCCTCTATTGCTGTTTATTTTACTTTTGTTGTGTCACTCTGCCAATGAGGGAATATTTTCCCCAATATCACACCCAAATCCCTCGCTACTAGTAGGCAGCCTCTGGTGTTTGGGGAAATGTGCTTGAGGCCATGTGACCAACCGGGTACGGGGAGCCTCTGGGTGGCTTTCAAAACCAGGACGTTACAAAGTTGTATCAGAGGGATTCTTTTCTTCTTGACTTACTGTTTGGAGCCTATATCTAGGGATAGGATGTAATTGGTACTTGGTAATAAGTTGTGCTTGGGAGTAGCCAACCCGTGTACAGGGAAAATCCAATCTACCTTGTTATTTCAATTTTTTTGGTTTTTCAAATATTACAGTTGATTTGATTTAACCTTGAGTGATTCACATGTTTTGTGTTGTTATCATTGATATTATTGAGGTTCTATTTCTGTTGCAACCCGATGAGATGAGTGTATTCCATCTCATGCATCATATAGGCACTTGTTAGAAATCACATGTCATGCATTCTTGCCATGCCATTTAGGGTGCATTAGCGATTGCATTTTTTTTGTAATAGATGTTGTCATAGATATGCATGATGTTGTGATAGAAGCCTTGATAGAATACCTGTTTTGATAGGGTATTGCTTTGTGTAAGTTTTGTTTGAATGAACGCCAAACTTTGGTTCTTGAGGTGTTATAGGCCCTCATGAATCATAATTTGGTGGATCATTGACTTTTTTACCTTGTATATGACTTGTATAAAATGCAAAGCTTTGATTCACGGGGAGTATGGGCCCTCACGGATCGGAATTTGGCACTTTAATGTCTATTTTAGTGTTTTTCTAGGTTCCAGAGTAGTTTTTAAGGCTTACTGTCTGGAAAAACCCGGAATACGCGGTGTGTAATGATGAATACATTCCATGTGTTCTTCTGTTCAGGAAGAAACTTTTTTTCTTAAGTATATGCCATGTACTATATGTACACATCGTGTAGTCTCTAACCATTTCTCACACTATGTGGGAAGGGAAATGGGGTTTGGAAATCCTTGGTAGGACACACCGTGTACCGGATGTACACGCCGTGTTTTCGAACCGTGTAACCGGCCGTGTCACTAACGACACGGGTCAATTGAGTCTCTTCTGATACACGTCGTGTCCTTCTGGAACACACCATGTAGTGTAACCTAAGTATTTGTCCGTGTAGCTAACAACACGGGTCAGTACAATCTTCCTAGTACACATTGTCTCCATCTGAAACACGCCATGTAGTGTGATCCGTGTATCCGACCGCGTCACTAACAACACGTGTCAATGAAGCTCGTCTAGTACACGTCGTGTATGGAATGAACATGCCATGTAGTCTTGTTCTGGGAGAAGCATGTGGCTTAGCCATGTAGAAGAACTCGGGCAGGGGAAGGGAAGTCAAGTACACGCCGTGTTTTAGGACAACACACCATGTGTTTGGGGTGTTACACGACTAGTTGTGGAAGGATTACATGCCCATGTTAAAGGATTAAGGGAACACACCATGTAGTCTTTATACACGTCATGTGGTCATGTTTTAAAAAACTTTAAAGCTTTCTTTCTCCTGTTCCCCTTCCTTTACTTCTAGGTTTTATTCCCTGTTAATATTTATCTAAGGTGTACGCTTGACTTTGCAGAGTCATGCCACCAAGACGTCTTTTGGTTGTACGCCAGTTGCAGGGCAGTGATTAAAAACCAAACATGACTGATCAGAGACTACCTGCAGATCCTCCAGTTGTGCCAGTATTGGAACTAGCAGTTATACCTGACACATGTGTCAATGCACAGTTTAGGGAGGGATTTATAAGGATGATTCAGAACTTTCAGGGGGCACTACCTCCTGCCCTGTCAATGGAAGAATTGACGCGGGTCTTTCAGCAGCAGAATCCTCCCCCTTTTTCATGGGATGGAGGACCCCAGGCTATAGAGTCATGGCTAGAAGCCATGTTGACGATCTTCAAGCATTTAGAGATGCCTCTAGAGAGGAGGGTAAAGCTCTCTACCTACATTCTTCAAGACTCCTCCAAGAGGTGGTGGGATGTGATCTCATAGGCGGGATGCCATCAAGTCATGGTTTGGGATGAGTTTCAGTGAACCTTCTATGATTACTTCTATCTGGAGACCTTGAGGGCCGATCGAGCCCAAGAGTTCATGAGTTTGGAGTAGGGTACTCTTTCTGCTATGGAGTATTCTTCTCACTTCACCGAGCTGCAGCACTTTACACCCTTTCTTGGGGGAGATGGGTTGTTTATAACAATGAATTTTTAGGATGGTCTAAGGCAGGATATCTGATCTTAGGTGAACATCTTCAGGTTGACTTTGATATCTTTTATATTCAACCAGGCATTGATCACAGAACGTAATCTGAGGAATTCTAGAGCTATGATCTAGGGCGGTTCATCATCCATAGTTAGTGCTTCTCTGGCCGATAGCAGGAAGCGACGTAGGAAGACTACATGAGGAGATCCGAGTAGGCATGACGCATCTTCTGGTATCCAAGTGGTGTACTACCATTGCAGGAAGAGTGGGTATACGAGGCCACATTGCCTGAGAGACCTAGTTGAGTGTCGATATTATAGTAAGATGGGCCATCTTTAGGAGTTCTATCAGATCTTATCACCAGTAGCTGGTGACAGGGGTTCTTCTGTAACTCCTTGTTCAGGAGAATCACCACTAGTTTCTCACCAGTCTGGGAACTGGAGTTCTTCCGGCTATTTAGGCTGAGGTGGAGGTCATGGCCATGGTAGCCAGTCGCCAGGATTTCAGTGATAATAGGGTGGATCAGCTCATAATGGTCAGGCAGGGTCACAGGACCGTGGTGTAGGTCAGACTTTTGCAGTGGAGCAGGCCCGACAGAAGCAGGATCCCGTACCATCTACAATTTGAGGTACCATTCTTATTACCTCAGTTTTAGCTTCTGATTTTTTCAATACAGGGGATTCCCATAGTTTTATATATGTTTCTATTGTGGAGAGCCTTAGGCTCTGTATCTTTTCTTCTGCTATTATCTTGGTGCTAGACACTCCGTTGGGGACTAGAACGGCTAGTGTACGTCAGTGCAAGGAGTTCCCTCTTGAGGTTGGTGGGTGTCACTTCTTATGCCACCTATATGTCCTAGAGATGACAAGCTATGATGTCATTCTTGTAATGGACTGGTTAGTTCCCTTCTATGCTATTGTCGATTGCTATCGCCGAAGGGTGAGTTTCAAATCACCAGAGGTCAGTTCGTTTCTTCATAAGGGTGAATGGGATGTCCAGGCGAGTAGATCAGGACCCGAGCATCATGGGTTGGGAGGAGTTACCACCCAAATTGTGAGTCTATATATGGATGACCAAGGGACTTAACTGTTAGACTTTCCTTCAGTGGTGGATCATTTTAGAGATGTCTTTCCAAAGGACTTTTCAGGTTTGTCACCAGAGCGTGAGGTAGACTTTTCTATTGATCTTGTTCTAGGAGCAGCACCAGTGTCCATTCCTCCTTAAGGATGGCTACACCAGAGTTGTAGGAGCTCAAGAAGCAGTTGGGGGAGTTGCAGGGGAAGGGTTTTATCCAACCCAATACTTCTCCTTAGGGTTTCCTATTCTATTTGCAAAGAAGGAAGATGGTACCCTCAGACTATGTGTGTATTATCGGAAGTTGAACCAGTTGATGGTCAAGAACCGATATCCCTTTCTGAGGATTGATGATCTATTTGATCAGATTCGAGGAGCTCGGGTGTTCTTGAAGATTTAATTGAGGTCTGGTTACCATCATTTGTGCATTAGACCATCAGATATACCTCTTACAGCCTTTCGGAGTAGGTATGGTCTATATGAGTATGTGGTTATGTCGTTCGGTCTCACGAACGCACCTGCAGTCTTCATGGCACCGATGAACCGAGTATTCCATCCATACTTGGATTCTTTCATGGTAGTCTTCATGGATGATATCTTGGTGTGCTCTCACACTCGACACGACCATGATACACATCTTGAGATCGTTCTGCGTACATTGAGAGAGCATCAGTTATATGCTAAGCTCTCAAAATTTCACTTTTGGATGGACTATATTCACTTCTTAGGTCATGTTATCTCACAAACAGGAGTATCAGTAGACCTAGAGAAAGTGATAAAAGTAGTTTCCTGGGAGTATCCGAAGAATGTATTTGAGGTACAGAGTTTTCTAGGGCTGTATGGATACTACATACGTTTCATACAGGACTTCTCACGCTTAGCAGCGCCACTGATGGGCCTAACTAAGAAGGGTACAAAATTCTTGTGGTCAGATTCTTGTGAGTCAACCTTTCAGGATCTGAAAGGGAGGTTGAATTTAGAATCAATTCTAGTTTTTCCAGATCCAGGCAAGAGATATACCGTTTACTGTGATGCTTCAGGTGTCGGGCTGGGAGCAGTGCTTACGCAGGGGGAAGGAGTCGTTGCGTATGGGTCTCAGCAGTTGAGGCCACATGAGAGGAACTACCCGACACACGATCTCGAGTTGGCTACTGTTGTTCATGCTTTACATTGTTGGATAAATTATCTGTTGGGAGAGAATTTTGTGGTTTTCATCGACCACAAGAGTCTCAAGTACATCTTCACTCAGTGTGATCTGAATTTGAGACAATGAAGGTGGGTTGAGTACCTTCAGTCCTTTGACTTTGAGATTGCCTATATGCCTGGGAAAGGCAATGCAGTGGATGATGTGCTGATCAAGAGGACTCAGATACAGGCAGTTTAGGAGGCCAGTAGTGAGTAGAAGCTTATGAATCTGTCCTCTGAGATGCATTTGGAGGTGCACGACATACATGGGCAGACTTTTCTTTCTTCTGTAGCTATTATATATACTCTACTTGATCGAGTGCGAATGAGGCAACTATCAGATTATGAAGGCCTAGTACTATGGGAGAGTGTGTCAGGAGAGGACCCTATTCCTAGATGGACCATAGGCGAGGATAAGATCTTGCGTTTTCATGGGAGTGTTTGGGTCCTAGCAGACATACACGAGGAGATGATGCAAAACTTTCATTCCACAGTTTGGGCAGTTCATCCTAGTGTCACCAAGATGTAGCGTGATCTACATCGTCAATATTGGTGGCTAGGTATGAAGAGAGATGTTGTTGGTTTCTTCATGAGGTGTTCCACCTGTCAGTAGGTGAAGGTGGAGCATTAGTGACCAGCAAGGCTTTTGCAGCAGTTACCCATTCCTGAGTGGAAGTGGAATGATGTCGCGATGGACTTTTTGACAAGTTTACTGAGGTCGCCTCGAGGGAATGATGTAGTTTGGGTTGCCATTGACAGACTCACAAAGGTTGCTCACTTCTTGCCAATCAAAGAGAACTTTGGTGTTGATGAGCTGGGAAGGTTATACATCCGAGAGATTGTACGTCTACATGGAGTTACACAATCCATTGTTTCAGACAGGGATGCCTATTTTACAACTCAGGTCTGGTATGGGCTTTAGAAGGCTTTGGGTACACAGGTACTTTTGAGTACAACTTACCATCCCCAGAAATATGGCCAGTCCGAGCGTACGATTCAGGTGCTTGAGGACATGCTTCGAGTATGCATTCTAGATTTTGAAGGTTCTTAGGAGAATCACATACCTCTTATGGAGTTTTCCTACAATAATAGTTTTCAAACAACTATTCAGATGACACCTTATGAGGCTTTGTACGGTAGGCCATGCTGATCACCCTTATGTTGGATGGACCCAGGAGAGGTAGTTATGTTGGGACCTCATATTTTTTAGGAGACCACAGAGTAGATAAAGTTGATTCGGAAGAGGATAGCTACTACACAGTCTCGACAGAATTATTATGCTGATTGACGGAGATGACCTCTAGAGTTCGAGGTCGGGGATCAAGTTTTCCTATATGTCACACCGAAGTTGGGACACATGAGGATTGGGAGACAGGGTAAGATTTCGCCGAGATACGTCGGGCCATTTGAGGTGTTGGAGAGAGTTGGGTCGGTTACCTATCGGTTGAATTTACCTCAGAGGTATCGGGCCATGCATGATGTTTTCCACATTTCTCAGCTTCGACATTACTTCTCAGATCTGTCACATGTTTTTCAACCGAAGGACGTTGAGCTAGAGGTGGATGCATATTTCAAGGAGCATCCTATATGGATTATTGATCGAAGTATGAAGGTTATCTGTGGTTTGTCTGTTCCTCTGGTATGGGTGTTATGGCAGCACCAGTGAGTACAGAACAAGACTTGAGAGAGGGAGTCCTATGTACGATCGTAGTGGCTGGAGATGTTTGGGGTTTCTTCTTCTACGCCACCTTGCTATGGAAATTCGAGGATGAATTTCTTTAAGGGGGGAAGTTTTTAAGAATCTGGATCTTCTTTTCAGGTATGTTTTTCTTTTTATGGTGTTTTTGAGAAAAATAGGAATTTTTGGAAATTTTTGAAGTACACCTCGTGTACTTTATAAGTACACGCTGTGTACTCGGTTACCGTGGGCAGCCATGTGCTAGACATGTAGCGGCCTTGCACACGGCCATGTGTGGTGACCTGGAGGATGCCTAAAGCTGGGATCAATAAGGTCAAGTACATGCCGTGTACTTCAAAAGTACACACTGTGTGTTTTCTTTTTTTCATTAAATGTACCGGGGTCGCGTCTGACGGACAGAACCATCTCCTTCTAGGTCTGGTTCATCCGAGAGAGATCGTACGCCCACGATATTTCCCCGAGCCCACGAGTGAGAATCCAATCTCTGATTCTACCACCGTTGATTGTGTTGGGATCACCTCGTTAATCTATTCCTTCTTCTAGAGCTTCGTTTCCTGATTTTTCCTCTTTCAAGAGTTATCCTTCATTGAACGTTTTAGACGTTTTTATATATCTATCGTGTTATTGGGTGATTCAAGGATTGAGGTTCACATATATCAATCTCCCAACACTAAGTTAGGTGGTTTATGCCTTTACATTTAAATTCTTTGAGTTATATGTGCAAATTTGTCTAATACCCTTGAACGGGGTATTGCGTGTTTACTGTTTTAGCCCTGCTAATTGCCTGCTTTGCTTGTATGCTTGAGTAGAGTTTAATTGAACACTACTAGAAATTCATGCTATAGCCACGGTTTTAAACCATGTCTATAGGTCCTCAAACCATGGCTATAGTTAATATCCACAGTTTGAGAAACCGTGGCTAAGTTTGGCGTGGCTATAGGCCTAGACTTATAACCACAGTTTGAAACCATAGCTATAGGTCTAGATCCATGGTTCAAACCATGGTAATATCTCTATATCCATGATTTAGAACCGTGGATATACTAGAGGAGGGACACAATTTATTGCCATAGTTAGAAACTGTGGCATTAGACCTATATCCACGGTTTTTAACCATGTCTATAGGGTCTGAAAAACCATAACCCCCCCCCTGCACACCCCCCCTGCAGTAGCCCACCCCATGCAGACCCCTTCCTCTTGGACACTGGACACCACCCCCCAGACAGACCCTAGACACCTCCCCCTAGACCCTAGACACCCCCCGAACAGACCCTGGACACCCCCCCCCCCGGACAGACCCTGGAAACCCCTCCCAGATAGACCCAGGACACCCCCCAGACCCTGGACAGATCCCCTTGGACAGCCCAGACCTCCACTCCCCTAGATAGCCACCCCCACCCTCCTGGACAGACCCTGGAACCCCCCTAGAACCTGGACACCCCCCCAGACCCTGGACACCACCCAGACCCTAGACAGATCTCCCTGGACATCACATACCTCCACTCCCTTGGACAGACACCCCCCACCCTCCTGGACAGACCCTGGACCCCCCAGACCCTGTATAGATCCCCCTAGACAGTCCAGACCTCCACTCCCCTGGACAGCCACCCCCCACCCTCCTGGACAGACCCTGGAACCCCCCCCCCCCAGAACCTAAACACCCCCACACACCCCCCAGACCTTGGACAGCCCAGACCTCCACTCCCCTAGCCATCCACCCCCTACCCTCCTGGACAGACCCTAGAATCCCCCCCCCAGAACCTAGACACCCCCCTAGACACCCCCCCCCCAGTCCTCCCCCTCCCACCCTACCCGTTTCCCCACCCCCTTCCCCTGCCAGCCCCCACTTGCACCCCCTACCAGCCCCAACTTGCACCCCTACCAGCCCCCACTTGCACCCCTACCAGCCCCCACTTGCACCCCCCTATCGGTCCCCTCCCCCCTTCCAGTTTCCCCCCTGACCCCCTGCTAGTCCCCTCCAAATTAAATTATACATGAAAGCTACTTACATAATAAGAATTAAACAAATCCAAATATAAAAAAACACATAACTGCACTTGCATGAGTCTCCCTATATGACAAACTATCAAAGAAGTCTGGAACCAGCTCAAAAGTACCTACAACACAAGGTAGAACATAGTAGTACTCATCCCCTAAAATTATGGTAAAACAAAACATCTTAGAATATTCACAAATAATATAACTCAATAAACAAGAATAGTGCACCCCCCCCCCCCTACTGGACCCTCCTGGACAACAGCCCCCCCTGCTGAACCCCCTGGACAAAAGCCCCCCCTACTGGACCCCCTAGACAGAATCCCCCCTTCTAGACCCCCCTGGACAGCCCCCCTACTGGAAAACAACCCCCCTACACATCCCTTGCACATATCCTAAGGGATCCTTAGTTAGGCAGATTGACCAGGCAGGTGAGCTTTAGGCTTTTCCCTTAGATGTACCTACCAAATCATAACCTGTAGAGGTTGCTTTACCTTGTGTTGAGAGAGTTGTTTCCCCAGTGCCTTCAGATTTTGTATCCATAGTATATTTATAATATTTTAGAGAAATACTTCTTTTAGATTTCAGTGGAATTTTGAGTTATCGGGAATCTACATCTAGTGCTCCACCTCCCTCGGCTTTAGTTGATGCTGATTCGATCTAGTCTATAGTAAAATAGTATCTCCATGTTGTTATAGGTGATGTGCATTCATCTCATCAGGATTAATTGAGGCATATTCTGTAGAATGGTTTTTCAAGGAATAGGTTGACCAGTTGAAAGTGATGACAACTCTACTCAAGCTATTCATAGAGGAGAAGATTTCTTTAGTAGTATGGAGATATGAGGAAATATTATTATAGAATTTTTCAATCTTATTATGACTTTCCTATATGTATCCAATACTCTAGTGGATGCTGGATGGAAGTCAAAAGTGAAACAGTAAAGGGCCACAAGCATTCGGCCTAACCGGATCGGGCTACACCAATCCAACAATCTCCCTTGTTGCATCCCTTGATGAGAAGGAGGTTAAGAGTGCCCTTTTTTCTATAAATCTTGAGAGTGTGGCTGGTCCTGATGGGTTCACAAATTAATTCTTTATGTTCTACTGGGACATTGTTCGTGATGAGCTCCTTAATGCTATGAGGGAGTTCTTTAACCATGCCTCAATGCCCTATGGAATCAACTCCAATTTTATTGCCCTGATCCTAAAGAAGGAAAATGTTGTGGATGTAAAGGATTTCAGACCTATTGCTATTTGGAATAACTTTCCAAAAATCATTAGCAAAATTATTACTATGAGGTTAGGTCCCATTGCTCGTGGGTTTATCTCTTCAAATCAGCCCCCTGGACAGCCCTTAGACACCCCCCTGGACAGCCCCCCTAGACACCCCACCTGCACCTTGCCCCCTACCCTACAGACCCCCCGAACCCCCTCGGATAGCCCTTGGACACCCCCGCTAGACAGACCCTCCTAGAAACCCCACCTGCACCCTCCCTGCCCTGCAGACCCCCAGCACCCCCCCCCCCCCGGACAGCCCTTGGACACCCCATCTGCACCCTGCCTTGCATACCCCCCCAGACAACCCTTAGACACCCCCTGGATATCCCCTCCTAGAAACCCCACCTGAACCCTCCCCCCTACCCTACAGACCCCCCTGACACCCCCCAGGACAGCCCTTGGACACCCCACCTGGACAACCCCTCCTAGAAAATTCTATAGCCATCAGTACCTTCACTTCATTATGAAAGAATTCTAAATGAACAATGACTTGAAACTTTTCCAAGAATAGTCTTTGTATGGATTATTCTGAATAATAGACTTCCACCACTTATAACTCGGACCCTCTAGTAGGATGGTTACAAAAATAACCTTAAGAAACTCATAAATCTAAAGCTATATAAAAATATCCTCAACATTCAGTACCAAAACCAATTCATCCTAAGAATTACCAAAACCAATTCATCCTAAGAATCTTGTTACCCAGGAATTATTGTGGGGATACCATCTTGATTCTGGGGTTCCTAGGTGTGCCTTCAAGATCGATTTATTCAAGGCTTTTGATTCAGTCAGGTGGGACTTCTTATGGGATGCTTTGGATCTGCTCGGATTTCTGGCTAGGTTCTCGTCTTGGGTTAAAAGATGCGTCTCTACCCCAATGTTCTTGGTGAGCATTAATGGTAGTTTACATGGCTAATTTTCATGGGAAATAGGGCTCAGGAAAGGGGATCCTCTTTCGCCTTTCCTTTTTGTGATTTGCATGGAGTTTTTCTCATGCATCCTGGAATGCAGGAGGATGGGGGCTGGTGTGGTGGCTGGTGTGGGATGGAGTGGCTGGTGGAGGTGGGAAGACAAGCGGTAGGGAGATGGCAGGGGGACTGGTGCGGGCTGGAATAGGTGGTAGGGGCTGGTGTGGGATGGATTGCAGGTGGTTGGGGGCTATTGGGCATGTGGCAGGGGCTGGTGTGGGCTGGAATAGGTGGAAGGGGGCTGGTGTGGGATGGATTTCAGGTGGCTGGGGGCTATTGGGCATGTGGCAGGGGCTGGTGCGGGCTGGGATGTAGGAGACTAGGGGCTAGTGAGGGCTGGAACTGGTGGCTGGGGCTATTTTTCAGGTGGCAGAGGGCTGACATGAGTGTTTTGCAGGAGGCTGGGGGGTGGTGGCTGGTGTGGTGGGGCGGGCCGGATTACAGGTGGTTGGGGGCTGGTGCGGCCTCGAATGCAGGTGGAAGGGGGCTAGAATCTTGGTGTAAGGGGGATGGTTATAGGTGGCTGGGGGTGGTATGGGGTCGAATGTAGGTGGAAGGGGGATGGAATGCCGGTGGAAGGGGGCTGGTTGCAGGTGCTAGGGGGATGGTGTGGTCTGATTCAAAGGTGGCAGGGGGGCTGTTGTGGGATGGAATGCTGGTGGTAGTGGGATGAAATGAAGGTGGAAGGGGGTTGGCGTGGGCTGGATATGGCTGGAGCAGGTCCAAATCACGACATTACCGTGGCGTGACCGCGGCGTGACCGTAGTGTGACCGCGACATGTTGGCCCGGTCCAACGACATATGTGGGACATCAACTTCTGGCCAAGAGCGAAGAGAGCAGGAGGAGGCGGGGCAATATTTCGGCCATCACCCCGCCGGCAGAAATTGTGATTAGTCAGTCTCAACATTGATCACAAGACTAATGGAATAATATCACTATGAACCGCCACAGGGTGTCATCATAGAGAAAGTCCAAATCATGGCATTACCACGGCGTGTTGGCCTGGTCCAGCGACATCCGCGGGGCAGCATATTCTGGACAGGAGCGAAGGGAGTAGGAGGAGGCGGGGCAACATTCCGGTCGTCACCCCACCGACAAAAATTGTGATTATTCAGTCTCAACATTGATCACAAGACTCATAGAATACTATCACTGCGAACTGTCGTGGGGTGTCGTCCTGGAGCAGGGCCAACTCACGGCATGACCACGGTGTGATCGCGGCATGTTGGCCCGGTCCAGTGATATCTACAAGGTAGCATATTCCGTCCAGGAGTGAAGGGAGTGGGAGGAGGCGGGGAAACATTTCGGTCATTGCCCCGCCGACAGAAATTGTGATTAGTCAGTCTCAACATTGATCACAAGACTCATGGAATACTATCACTGCGAACCGCTCCGGGGTGTCATCCTGGAGAAAAGCCATATCACGGTATTACCGCGGCGTGTTGGCCCGGTCCAATGACATCTGCGGGGCAGCATCTTCCGGCCAGGGTCGAAGGGAGCAGGAGGAGGCGGGGCAACATTCCGACCATCGCCCCACTGACAGAAATTGTGATTATTCAGTCTCAATATTGATCACAAGAATCATGGAATATTATCACTGCGAACTATCGCGTAGTGTCATCCTGGAGAAGGGCCAAATCACGGCGTGACAGCAGCGTGACCGCAGCGTGTTGGCCCGGTCCAACGACATACGTAGGGTAGCATCTTTTGTCCAGGAGCGAAGGGAGCGGGAGGAGGCGGGGCAACATTCTGTTCGTCGCCCCGCTGGCTGAAATTATTATTATTCAGTATCAACATTGATCACAAGACACATGGAATACTATCACTGCGAAACGCCGCGGGGTGTCGTCCTGGAGTAGGGCCAAATCACGGCATTACAACGACGTGACTGCGGCGTGACCGCGACATGACCGCAGCGTGACCGCGGTGTGTTATCCTGGTCCAGCGACATCCGTGGGGCAACATCTTACAGCTATGAGCGAAGGGAGCGGGAGGAGGTGGGGCAACATTCCATTCATCGCCCCACCAGCAAAAATTGTGATTAGTCAGTCTCAACATTGATCACAAGACTCATGGAATACTATCACTGTGAACTGTCTCAAGGTGTCTTCCTAGAGCAGGGCCAAATCACGGCGTGACCACGGCGTGACTAGGGCGTGTTGGCCCGATCCAGTGACATCTTCGGGGAATAATCTTCCAGCCAAGAGAAAAGAGAGTGGGAGGAGGTGGGGCAACATTCTGGTCATCGCCCCACCGACAGAAATTGTGATTAGTCAGTCTCAACATTAATCACAAGAATCATGGAATACTATCACTGTGAACCACAGCGGGGTGTCGTACTAGAGCAGGGCCAATTCACGACATTACCGCGGCGTGACCTTGGCGTGACCTTGGCGTGACCGTGGCATGACCGTGGCTTTACTGCGGCGTGACCGTGGTGTGTTGGCCCGGTTCAGCGACATCCGCGGGGCAGCATATTCCGGCCAAGAGAGAAGGGAGCGGGAGGAGTCGGGGCAACATTCTGACCATCTCCCCGCCGACAGATGATAGAACAGATCAACTATTTAATATGCTATAACAAGGGATCGCTAGAGAAGGTTGTAGCGAGCGACAAAATGATGCAATGTCTAAAGGGAATCAAAATGACGGAAAAGAATCATACACCCTACACAAAGCATTTACAAATTCATTCACTTTGCCTAAACATGGAAATTTTATTTATAATATTCAAAGCGTGAAAAAGAAAGTGTCATGGTCAAGGAATATGCATACTCGGGCAATGTAATTTGAGTTAAACGAGTATGATAAGCCAATTTATATTATTCAAAGAAAACAAAAACTAACTAGCCACAAAACAAACACCAACAAGAGGCATATGAAAGACTCAAACCAAATCTAAACATGATACAAATAACTATCACTACTCTTTGGTTTAGAAGAAAACACACCTTCGTTGGAGGGGTTTTATTATAAAATCATGGAATTTTTTTATCACACAATTCATTTAATTATATTTAAAATTTATTCTAAAACTCATTCAGCACAAATCAAATGCAATAATTTAAGCATCTAGATCAACATAACTATTACTGGGAGTTTTCGTAGACAGCGCACCTCCGTTGGAGGGGTTTTAAACCATGACTTTATTTATCAAATGAAATAATTATATTAAAGAACACTTATTCAAGATATGAAATTCAATATAATTAAGCAGAATTAAGAAAGAAGCTAAATTCAATTTAAAGCATTCTTGAATTAAAGAGGCTAGAAGATGGATCCTACCTTAAGGTGGAACCAAACCGTCCACTTCGGATCTTAGAGCTTTCTAACTAAAAGTTTCTGCTCCCCCTGGGTATATGCACCTTCACGCACATGCAAGGACACCTAGCCCCTATTCACACACCCTCATGGCCATGACCATGTGCAAGGGGATCCTTGCACATATGCTTATATGCATATACCAGTCTCCACTCACCTGTGTATGCATTTATATACATATACATGGGAAATGGTGTAAAAAAAAGTGGACATAATGGCCTGAATTTTTAAAAGAAAAGGTGTTAAAGCCATACCAATAACAACTAGTGGTATCATACAAAATCTGATTTGTTGCAACTAATATCAATCCATGATTTAGTGAAAGCAATCTGTTGTAAATAAGAGGGACTGTTTGGAGAAACCTAATCATGAAGAAATGGGGGAGTTAGAGATGGATTGTAATGGTTATTCAACCTTATCTAAGATTAAAGAAACCTATAGAGACTAACTACTCCCCCTTCTTTTCCCCACTACCCCACTGCCCCACTGCCCCACCCCCTTGCACCCCCTCCCCCCTCCCCCCTGCCCTGCAGACACCCCGCCCCCTGCCTCCCTCCACCCTCCCCCCTGCCCCCTGCCCCCTGCCCCCTTCCCCCTGCCCCCCTCCACCCTCCACCCTCCCCCTGCCCTGTAGACCTCCCCCCTGCCCCATGACCCCTGCCCTGCAGACATTCCCCCTGCCCTACAAACCTTCCCCCTACCCACTAGCCCTGTCCCCTGCCCCCTGTCCTCTGCCCCCCTCCACCCTACCCCATGCCCCCTGCCCCTTGCCCCCTATCCCCCTCCACCCAACCCCCTAGCCTGCACATCCCCCCTGCCCTACAGACCTACCCCCTGCCCTGCAGACCTTCCCCCTACCCCCTGCCCCCCTCCACCCAACCCTCTAGCCTGCACAGCCCCCCCTGCACCCCCCAGCTCCCTAGCCTGCACCAGCCCCCCTACACCACCCCCAGCCTGCACCAGCCCCCTAGCCTGCACACCTCCCTGTGAGTCAAAAAAATCTTTGGAGATTCCCGTGGTGTCTCAAATGAGAGTATTAAGGGTTAAAATGGAAAACATAAATTCAATAATGTCAAACAAGCTATATAAGAATAAACTACCACTGTGAGTTTTTGTAGAAAACGCACCTCCATTGGAGGGGTTTTATTACAAAACCATGACTTATTTATAAAATGAAACAATTATTTTAACTAACACTTGATCAAGAATTGCAATTTAATATAAACAATCAGGAATCAAGGAGTCAATTAAATTCAATTTAAAAAATTCTTGAATTAAATAGGTTGGTATATCCCTTACTGTTCCAAGTTGAAGGGGGAAATTTAATGTACTGACCCAATTATTTTTCTACTCATTTCTGAGTCCATTGACATGAAATTTCACTTCAAAGATCCTATAGACAAACCCACATTATGTAAGTAGATCTGTTGCAACATATTGAACTTGAAACCTTTATACTCATGGATTTCAAGTGCTTCATAAAAGATCAGCATCTTACAGAAGGGCCTCTATAATATTTTTGTAATATAGGGAGGGATCACACATGTATGATTAAAGGAACAACAAAAATCTAAAATAAGTTTACCTGAACGATCACTTGATTTCATGTGAGGTGCTTGGAAGATTCTACGTTCACATAAGGTTGAGCATCAATTCATGTTGAGAATCAATTATGGAGTGGTTTTTCTAAGGGTATCCATGAGAAGATGAAAATGACCACTTGATGTTCACTTCAAACTCCCTTTGGTTGTGCCAGCAACAACATGGGGGAGTTATTTACAATTCAGAGAAGGTGGAAGACATGAGGTGTATGAATTTTAATGATAGAGAGAGCATCTGGCCATAAAAAATTTAATTCAAATTAAAAAAGTATTTTAGTATTTTCAAATAGCTTAGTGTACAGTTCCTGGATAGAATAGAAGCTTACAAAATCTCTATATTAGATTAAATCTGGAGGACAAATTCAGACAAGATTCAATGACATCAACTTATAAAAATAACATTGTCCACAAAATCAATTCTTCTTATGGAAAATAAGGCCTCCATGTCAAAAAATATGAAATTTATGATATAAAATCATAACTTGAACTAAACTTTTGTGTTCTAGAAACTCAAATAGATAACCCCTTTAAAAGCTATATCTTATAAGTGATACTACCTCATCAATATCAATGAACAACATACTGGTTTCATGAAACTTATGGTTCACTAACCTGCAATTAGAAATATAATGTCATGTTTGAATTTTGATCATCAAAAATAAAAAAATGATAAAATGATGTTATATTTAATTTTAAGAAATACTTCAGTAAAAAAACACTAGGATGTGGAATTTTTTCAAAGATATAATATACCATTAAGATCAGCATATTAGACCATCTGATGATGATCATATTTTAGTAAATTTGAATTTATTTAGGTAACAGACGGTAGTTAACACCTTCAAACCTTAATATAAAACATAAACATTGTTCTAATCTATGCTTCAATTTCACAAGGTAGGTCATAGAGTATTGTTTTCATAGAGTATAATCTATTGTTAGGAATGCAGTTGTGCAGAAAATTAAAATCATGGAACTATAGTCAGATCCGGAATCTTATCTTGATAACATCAAGGGGTGAAGTTATAGTCTGAGAAACACCATCGGAAAAGGCCCCCGACATCGCAACAATAAATGCATGGTTAAGCCGGTTGGTCTTCTCCATATACTCTGTAGACACCGAAACCTACGGATCAACATTCATGATTTCTAAATTTAATGTTACCGTCATCCGAAACAATTTAAAAATACCAAGAAAGAGGCACGAAGATCAGTAAGCCGATATGAAAATAATAAAGATAACAAATTGAATGAAATAAATCATACAGTATGAAAATTAGAGGATGAGTTGAGTGTCTCTTGGAGTGGCTTGTAGTGTTGATGGAGGTAGGGTTACCTAATGCCTTCGATGGAAGCATCAGTGGCAACACATTGTATTTGAAATATTTAACTGAATAGTCTCAAAAATGTTCATTACATAGTGCACTAAATCACATCTTGGATAACAGTGACCTGGAGCCTACACATTAAATGTCTTTTACAGAAACCTTCAAATTAAATGGGAAATGTCTCACATACAATTTAAAGAGGAAGGTTGAAAACATAAAAAACATTGAAAACAAAGTAGAAACACGAACCTGGATGTTTGTTTATGCTTCCAACAACAGTATGATTTGATCTTCAATAGGTGCATGAGGTGTTGTCCAGATTTTTTCCTACCCAGAAAACACAAGAAAAATGTTATTAAATAGTAAAATAACTAAAGGAAATAAAAGAAAATAAAAGGGAAAAGAATTTTTAGGTTTCAAACCCCGAACATGGGATGTTGTTAACCTGTCCACAGCTGGACAGTTCCAGCAGTTCAACCCCGTTCCATTTGCGGGTGTGGTCATCAGAGTAGGAACCACCTCATCTTGTTTCTATTGAGTGTTGATTGTAGTCCCCCTTGAACTTCAACTTGAGTGAAGTCAATATGATGTCCATTAAGACCTCTCAGTAGCTCTTCTCAGTATGCACCCCCTTAGTATCAACCAGATACTTAAGTGACAGTTCTTATACAATAATCAACATGAACCCAAATGTTTAATGAGATATAACATAGAAGAAGATTCATGTATATAAGAGTTCCTAAAGAAAAAATGTTAAAACCATGAATTATTGGTCTAATACAAGCCAAATAAGCATAATGAATGAACTGTTTAATCGCGAACCACAAACGAATAGTAAAAATGAAATATGGCATATCAAAGTTTTTAATCCAGATAATGGTATTTACATATTTATCAGGAATTTCAATATGGATATCCACATGAATAAATAATGAGAAAATACACCTCTAAACATTACAGTTGTAGTATGGTAATAATAAATAAATGAACATTCCAAAATGTTACCTTCGACCAGTAGGGCGCATTAAGAGTACATTGCCTTAAGAGTACATTGTCAAATAGATTAGTCTTATAGATGGTAAAATTGACATCGTTGACCTGTCACCTGCCTTTTACAATAGTAAGTAGTGACCATATTTTACCTGTGATGGTTGGTAGGATTGAAGGCTTCTTGTATTTATATATCCCATCTATTACACTAATATTCTAAGAATCATTCCTCATTGATAACATAACAAATAGTATTTTATACTGAATGGAAAATGAACGTAAATAAATCAAAAGAAGAATATAAATAAATTATTTAAATGAAAAGTATAAATAATTTTTCTATGTTATAAAATGTTTTTATTTTGTATATGTTGAGTTTTTGTATAACAAAAACATTTAAGAATCTATAAATTTATTTATAAGAAAGATCAAGATCCATATAGAAGTAAAACTACATTATCTTGGTAATCCATAGTTTCAAAAATGAAAATTAGCAATTCATATTAAACACTTTCCATAAAGCTATTAAATTAAAGGAACACTAAAACTAATTATCAAAATATTGACCTTCATATCCAACAATTTATTTCCCTATACACACAAAGAAGATCTATATATTGAACCGCACCAGACAATTAAGATTTTAAAATTTCTAATAAAATAAGAAGATTGGATGAGCTTACATACAAAGCAGTCCAGGAATACCAGGTAAAACATTAAACTGAACCATCACTTATCCATTAAAAAACATGTTCTTCCATGTGATCCCATATTATGATGAACAAATGATTCAAAAAAGCATGTATGGATTTACACATTAAACCATAATGAATAGAGGTAGATCCCAAAAAAATCTTCTATGAGAATCTTGACAACAGATCGGGGTGGTATCTCTTGAAAAAGGAAATCGATCTACAAACCAGCTGAGTAAGATAATCGCAAAGGATGATGAAAAAACACAATAAATGCTTCCAAGATGTAACTTTTCCTTCTCCAAACATCTTCAAACCTATTTGAACCTATTCTAAATCCAAAAAATTATTGAATAAGTACATTAAACATCATAAAACATCCTAGGACTCCAATCCCATATATTTTATTATCAATAATTATTATATCACCATCACCGTGTATGGTTCCCTTATATGTTAAACATCATCACATCAATACGCCTTCAATTTCTACTCATACTCTACCCATGTCTTCTATAAATACAAAAGGAAGGGAGATTTAAATAACCATCACATGAAATTAAAATCACAGTACAACCTTAAAATCAGAACATTGATGAAATAATATGGTATAAAATACCTGCGTTGATTGGAATCCAGGAGGAGGGCACCGCGGTGAAGAGAAAATGTCGGGGAGAAGTCGTCGGGGGAGGAGGGCGCCGTGTTCAGGCGAGGTCGGGGAGGAGGGCGCCACGATCAGGTGAGGTCGGGGAGGATAACTCGTCAGGAGGAGAAGAAGTCGGGAGGAGAAGAAGTCAGGAGGAGCATGAGAGTAGCGAATCGAGGGACCCTGATACCAAATAGGAAAACATGCGGTATAGCCACATTTATTAAATTAAATCGTGGCAATTAGAAAGATATATCCACAGACCAATAAAACTGTGGGTATAGGTCTGTGTCTATAGATTTAATTTCTAGTAGTGGAATGTGAATAGGGTTGATTTCTATGATTTGGAAGTGTTTTCCCATGCATGTTTTGTTTATGACCGTTTGGTCCTGTTTATCCTGTTAGGCTGCCTTGCATGTTTTCCCATGCTTAGTACTGTAGGATGTAGTGATTATTTTTATCTGAAATGCTTGATATGTTGTAGATTGTTTATCCAAGTAATTCTAGAGGTTTACTTTGTTTTTTGTTCTTCGTTTGTGCATGATTACTTTACATGGGGCTACGGGAACCTGTTGTAGTGAGACTATAGGGGAAATTGACGTTGAGGGCTTTCTCAGAGTGTCTAATATAATTATCACGCTGCAAGACCATAGGGGGTATTGACGTTGAGTGCTCTCTCAGAGTGTGTATAGTTACGTTATGAGGCCACATGGGGAATTGACTTTGAGTTCTTCCTCAGAGAGTCTGCAGTTTTTGTTAAAAGACTATAGGGGGAATTGACGATGAGTGCTTACTCAGAGAGTCTTTAACCACTTTTGACTATAAGGGGAATTGACGGTGAGTGCTTCCTCGGAGAGTCTTTGTTATATCCTTGTAATTGAACCATAGGGTATAGGTTGTGTGTACTTCCTATAGGGTTACCTATTTTGAACATCTGTTTACTTGATATGTGGACTTTAATGCTTAAATTTTAGGAATGTTTACTGCTGAGTACTTCCTTTTTTACTATTCCTTTTGCTTATTGCCTGCCATATATTCAATAACTGTTAGGCATAGATCTTTTTGTGGTTGCCTACTAGGATTTAGTCTCACACCCTATTTGGGTCATGATTTTGGACCCAAAAAGATTATATTGTTGGAGGTATAGATAAGGGTAATCACCCTTCTACTTAAGGTACTTGACTACTTTGGAGCTGGAGAGTATGGGACCAAGCTGAGGCTTGCGATGCTAAGGAGTTGTTTACTTGTTTTTCTTTTTTTCTTTGTATTCGTACTGTATTCAACATTGTGACTTGTTTGGATGATTTCCTAGAAATATGTATCATGAATCATTTATATATGTTCTCTAGTTGTTTCTTTATCAGTATTCCACTGTTTACTGTTGTATGTTATTATTACTACTTTCTCTATTGCTGTTTGTTTTACTTCCGCTGTGTTACTCTTCTAATGAGGGCATAGTTTCCCCACTATCACACCCAAGGCCCTCACTGCTAGTCGGCAGCCTCTGGTGTTCGGGGAAATGCGCTTGAGGCCATGTGACCAATTGGGTACGGGGCACCTCTGGGTGGCTTCCGGAACTGAGATTTTACACAGTACTTCTCGAACAAATGTCATCAGAGTTATCAGACTCGTGGAGTGAGTTCTCCCAGATGAGTGCTTCGTGAAATCTTTGAACTGAATCCCTAGAGGGGGTATGCGGTTGTGTGACTTGTCTCTAGACTACAAGTCTGGGTTTTGAGTATATCTGGATTGTGTTACTCTTGCTATATATTCAGTAGACATATATTGTGTAGAGATGACTGTACCTTTCCTTTGTGTGTTGATTTGTGGTTTTTGGGGTCCTCTACTGAGTATTTTTATACTCACCCCTGCACGGGCTTTGCTCGCACATGTCGTGTCTTGTGCAGACGAGCAATATTTTGACAGAGTCCAGGGCGGACTTGGATAGGACCGAGATTTTTTAGTTCCCTACAGGCCGAGGTGTTCCTATGGCTATGAGTAGGAGTCCCAATACCTCTTTGTTCTTACAGGTTGGACTTTGTAGTTTGTAGACTCTCTTGTTTTTAGTGGGCTTGTATTCTAGCCCAGTTTACTTTCAATACTTTACTTTTCACCGTACTCTGTTTGTTGGGTTTAGTTGTATGCATGCATTTTGTTCCTTAGTGGTTTTTACATTTCAACATTATGGGCTTGGAGATGTGTGCATGTGTATAGGTACTCAGGAAATGCCTCCCATGTTAGTAATATGCATACTTGGTGCTAGTCACCAGCCCCTGGCCTATTGAAGGCGGGCTTGGGGAGTCGCGACACGGGCCCCACTGGGACGTGTCGTGACAGCTTCAAGAAATGTGGGATAAATTAAAGAGATATTGATGACAATCATACTTGGGATCTGGTCCCCCTTCCGACAGGTAAACAGGAGATCAACAATAAATGAATTTATACGGTCTGTCTTAATGCAGTTGACACTCTTCATCGCCTTAAATATAGACTTGTGGCATAAGGATTTTCTCAGACTTGGGATTCTTCTATGTGCAGGAGATAGTTCGGCTTCATGGTTTTCCTTCGATAATAGTCTCGGATCGAGACGCCCGCTTCACATCCCGGTTGTGGAAGAGATTTCAGGAGACTTTTGGGACTCATATACACTTGAGCATGACATTCCATCCCCAAACCGATGGTCAAATGGAGAGGACCATTCAGGTTCTGGAGGTTATGTTACAGGCCTGTATCTTGGACTTTGGTCACAATTGCGATGACCACCTACCACTGGTGGAGTTTTCGTACAATAACAGCTACCACTCCACCAGTGGTATGCCACCTTTTGAGGCTTTATATGGGAGACCCTTCTGGTCACCGCTTTGCTAGAACGATCCCGGAGAGTCAGCACTCATGGGTCTAGAGTTGGTGCGAGCTACCACCGAGAAGGTGCAGGTCATCTGGGAGCGGATGAAGACTGCACAGAGCCAACAGAATTCTTATGCTGATAGACAACGGAGACCTCTGGAGTTCGAGGAGGGAGACCATGTTTTTATTCAGGTCTCACCTCGACGAGGGTTGTAGAGATTTGGCCGGGACGACAAACTATCTCCAAGGTTCATCAGACCTTTCCAAATACTGCACAGAGTTGGCGAGGTGGTGTACCGCCTAGCTCTACTACCACAGTTGCATCAAGTATACAATGTCTTCCACGTGTCGTAGCTGAGGAGGTACGTTCATGACTCATCTCATTTCATCGACTGGGGCGAGCTGGACATCGAGGATGGAGTGACCTTTGCTGAGTACCTGGTGTAGATCTAGGATAGGTAGGATAGGATCCTTCGTGAGTGATCAATTCCCTTGGTTCACGTACGGTGGTAGCATGAGAATCTTTAAGAGAGCACGTGGGAGCGGGAAGCTCAAATTTGTGCCCAGTACCCACATCTTTTTGAGTAGCCTTTGTTTTGGATTTTCGGGGATGCAAAGCCCCAAGGTGGGGAGAATGTAATGTCTCATATTTTTCGTGTATTATTTTTAAATATTATATGGAATTATTTCGAGACCATACCTTTCGACGGTGTGCGATTCCGAGGTCCAGAGTGCCCAAAATAAATGTTTGAAATAAATCAAAATTTTAAACAACGCGCGTTAGCAGTTTTCCTGAAAAAGTGGAATATATTTTAAACAGGTGCCTAGATCATAAATCTGAGGGCATGATTATGTTCATAGCAGTGACTTTACCTTAGGTTATGCCTAACATCGACCAGCGCAGGTCGTCTGAAAAAGTTAGTTTTTGGGAATTTTAATTTAGAAGAAATAAAATAAATTAGTAATTTATTTTATTTTAAAATGTTTCCTTTTTTCACAGAAACCTAATTTCCCCCTCTTTAAATACCTTCTTATGGAAAGTTCGTAGGGTTAGCCGCATAACCCTGTGAAATTGAGGATTTTCCGTTTGAGCTTGGAGGAGAACCTGTTGGCAGACGACGACGGTGTGAGTGATCGACGCCTCTCAAATTCGACGAACCCCACCAATGAACGTGATGCGGTGATCTATTTGCCACCAAATCGAGGTAGGGGTTGTTATTTCGATTCTTTTTCCCTGTTCTTGGATTTAATGACGAACATGGATCAACCCATGAACAGGTTGATCTACAAATTCATAGGTTTTTGCGGGAGGGTTTTTATTTGGGTTAATCTCAGGGAATTAATCCATGTTAGATTATTGTTTTGATCCTACTAATGGGAGTGGATTAATGTTGTGACGAATGTTGGCGGAGGTTCATTCCTCAATTTTCCTTTTGTATTTCTTTTCCCTTCCTTTTCTCTTGCGTTCTTCATGTTCTTTGTGGGGTGACGAACAACAGATCATTGTGAATCCGTTTCACAACGAAACAATCCCAAATTGGAGATCTGACATCGTAGAGACCTAGAGGAAGTGTGACGGTGATGGCAGAGGAAGAATCGACACGGTTTGAGAATTATCATTCTTCGACCTTTCTTTGCACGGATGATCGAAACAAGTTTTCGGGGCTGATCGAACCTTTGAAACCTCCCAAAACGTTGATATCATGGTAGGGCGACCTCAGATCTGCTTTCATTGTGATTGGACGACTGAATCGATGATCAGAGCAACACCGAGGTGCGACAGAGTAGGTTTGCATTTCTGGAATTTTCCAGAACACACGGCGTGTATTCCAAAGAACACGTTGTGTGGTACCGGCGGCAGAAGCTAGGGTTTCGGGTGTCAGACGGGTATCACATAGTGAGTGACCCCGGTCACATGGTGTGTTGGACCTTCCCTAAAGCTCAGAGTGTACTCTGGGAAGTACACGGACACAGATGGACTACATGGCTTCGCAACACGGCGTGTAGAGCCTACACGACACGACAGAGGCGGCTACGCAGGACTCAGTGTGTATCTAGGGGATACAAAGACATGAGGTAGAGTACATGGTTATTTACTCCACTACACAGCTAGACGAGGCCAGTAACGCGGGTCACCCGTGTGCCAATTACACGGGTTGACATACACGGGATAAATCCGTGTACAGTCACATGACCGCGTACATAGAGCTGACCCCAGTTACTCAGACACGGTGTGTGATCTATACTACACGCTGTGTACTGGCCTTTCTAC
Organism: Viscum album; assembly: GCA_963277665.1. NCBI lineage: Eukaryota > Viridiplantae > Streptophyta > Magnoliopsida > Santalales > Viscaceae > Viscum > Viscum album. The sequence continues at coordinate 2,026,597,646 of OY728164.1, read as the reverse complement.
ATGACCAGCCTTGCGACACGGGCCGTTGTACACGGGTAGCACCCGGGGTTAGAAGACACGGTGTGTGACACTTCTATACGTCGTGTACTTTTCAGAACATGGCTTGATCTTCTTGTCCACTGTATCTTGGACACACTTCGTTTGGGTCAGTGTCCCTTTTCCTCATTCCCCTGAAGGTCAGGTATCATTTTCTACTACATGAGTATGATCCCTTTAGCAGGACTTTCCAAGATAGAGTCAGGTATCCCTCCGAGAGGCCCAGAGCGAGATCCTCTATCCATTCTTGAACCTAGGTAGAGTAAGGCATCGACGTGACTACTTCCACAAGGCGTCGATCCTCTACCTAGAAGGTGAATCTGAATGAGTGGCGGTATCTTCCAAGGCCTTGGTAGTGATCCTAATCTATGTATCGTGATATTTTCCCTACTCAGGAGTGTGTTCTCCCGGAATGAGTGTATCTATCTCTCGTGACTTTTCCTGATGGATAGTACTTCTCGGACGAACGTCATCAGAGATATCAGACTCATGGAGTGAGTTCTCCCAGACGAGTCCTTCGTGAAATATTCAAACTAAATCCCTAGTGGGGGTATGTGGTTGTGTGACTTGTCTCTAGACTATGGGTCTGGGTTTTGAGTATATCTGGATTGTGTTACTCTTGTTATATATTCAGTAGACATATATTGTGTATAGCTGACTTTACCTTTCCTTTGTGTATTGATTTTTGGTTTTCGGGGTCCTCTACTGAGTATTGTTATACTCACCCATGCACGGGCTTTGCCCGCACACGTCATGTCTTGTACAGACGATCAAACTTTTGACAGAGTCCAGGGCGTACCAGGATAGGACTGAGATTTTTCAGTTCCCTACAGGCCGAGGTGTTCCTACGGCTACGAGCAGCAGTCACAGTACCTCTTTGTGCTTACAGGTTTGACTTTGTAGTTTGCAGACTCTCTTGTTTTTTGTGGGATTGTATTCTGGCCCAATTTACTTTCAGTACTTTACTTTCTGTCATACTATGTTGGTTGGTTTTAGTTGTATGCATGAATTTTGTTCCTTAGTGGTTTTTACATTTCAACATTGTGGTCTTGGATATGTGTGTGTGTGTACAGGTACTTAGGCAATGTATCTCATGTTAGTAATATGCCTACTCGGTGCTAGTCACCATCCCCTGGCCTATTGGAGGCGGGCTTGGGGAGTCGCGGCGTGGGCCCCACTAGGACGGGTCATGACAACTTCAAGCAATGCGGGATAAATTACAGATATCTGGATGAAAATCATACTTGGGATCTGGTCCCCCTTCCAACAGGTAAACAAGAGATCGACAACAAATGAATTTATACAATCCGTCTTAATATAGTTGACAATCTTCATCACCTTAAAGCTAGACTTGTGGCATAAGGATTTGCTCAGACATATGGTGTCGATTATTTTGATACTTTATCTCTGGTTCCAAAGATGGAATATATCTGATTATCCATCTCTATTTCCACTCATCATCATTGGTCTCTTCATCAATTTGATGTAAAAAAATGTTTTTCTCTATGATTTTCTTGAAGAAGAGGTATATCTGCAACAACCTCTTGGATTATATGCTTCAGGAGCCGATTCTCATGTTTTTCTACTTCGTCACTCTCTATATAGACTCAAGAAATCTTCTCGTGCATGGTTTGGAAGATTCTGCACTGTCATCACTACATTTGGCCTATCTCAGAATATGAAGGACCACACTATCTTCTACTGCACGACATCCTCCGGTTGTATCCTGCTGGTTGTCTATGTTGATGGTATCATCGTCACTGGGAGCGACTCAAATGGAATCACCCATCTAAAAGTGTATCTTCAATAATAATTTAAAACCAATGATCTGGGTCGTCTGACATACTTCCTCGGCATTGGGGTCTCCCGTTCTCTGGACACCATCTTTCTTTGCCAATGGAAATATGATTTGGATATCCTACAGAATGCTGGTTTGAATCCTGCAACTTCCATTGACACTCATCTTGAGCCCGGGGAACGATCTCTTTATGATAGTACGAAACCATATTCTTACCCGGAGAGGTATTGTCATTTTTGGAAAAACTCAATTATCTCACCATGACTTATCCAGACATTTCTTATGTTATTAGTAAGGTTATCCAATTCATGGAACATCCCACAAAATCTCAGTGGGATGTCGTCCTTCGCATTTCCAAATACATTAATAAAGACCATGCTTGTGGTATTTGGTATTCACATCACACTCATCTGAATATTGAGGTCTTTTGTGATGTTGACTATGCTGGCTTCTTAGCTACTCAAAAATCAATGTCAGCCTTTTCCATTTTTCTAGCAGGGAACTTAATCTTGTGGTGCAGCAAGAAACAGATTGTCGTCTCCCAACCCAGTGCTGAATCAGAATATCGTGTGATGACCACGGTCTCTACTGAAATTTTGTGGCTTCATCATTTTCTCCATGAGATTGGTTTCCCACCACAGTTATCTGCTCATATTTGGTGTGATAATTAGGAAACCATGACGATTGTTTCTAATATCGTCTTCCATGAATTCACAAAACATATCGAGGTGGAATTACATTTTCTTCACCATCACCTAGAGCATCACCATGCTATTTTAAGCTACATTTTGGTGACTGATCAGCTTGCATACATCTTCACCAAATGCCTCCCGGGTTCTCTCCTTGACTCTCTCTGCACCAAGCTAGGCATCAACTACATCAGCGATCTAGCTTGAGGGGGAGTGTGTATGGTCAATGTTTGTGTCTTTTTTTGGGACTCTTTTCCAATCTATCATGTACTAGCTTGAGGGGAAATGTTGAACCTAATTTATTGTATTTCTGGGAAAAGTGTGTTTCCTAGTTCCACATCGTATTATTCTGACTTGTAAATATTTTCCTCTATCTATAAAAGAATGTCTTCACCTCTCCTTGAGGTAAGGTGAATTCACCAATCTACACTTATATTTGTTTCTCATTCAATAGGTTGGCTCAAAACATGCTTGTTTGAAAACATTGAGAGATATTTCTCTCTCGATTATAAACTTTAATCCTTTGAATCTTAAACATTATACTAATCATGGGAAAGATGAAGAGGTCTGATGGTTCTTTTAAAAGCGCAAAGAAGCTAAAGTCGCTAGTTCAAAATGATGAGTTTTACCCAGTAAGGCTGTTGATTTCACCTGGTTGAATACAACAAACTTAATACTAATGGAAGTATTGAGCTTTCAATATTTGATATATGTATTTGATGAGAAGAAGAAATATGTTTTTGATAAGGAATGCATAGTTTAAATTTGCACAAAATGATGATTTGATTCTTTCGAAGGTAAATGAAAAAGATATCTCTATTTTAACTGTAAAGATGGATGAAACTTTTTGGTGACCTCATAAAGGAATATTTTTGTTTAGTTCAAATTTTTTAGGTGATGATTATTTGTTTGAGACATTATGTTCTATGAAAAATATTCTTGTGAAGGACTTAGAACCTTAGTAGAATGTTCTAACAAAATTTATTGAAACTGAAATAGCTCCAAGAGTAGAAGAATTTGAAAAATTTCCTTTTTAGGATATGTATCTGTTGTATTTACTAATACATAAGGAAAAAGGTTAGTTTTCCAAGATACATTATAGGGTATAGGTATCATTGTAGTCAAAGGAAGTGGAAGCTCAATTTTTTCCCCTATGGAAGGTTGTTGACTATATTATTTTAGAAGGATATAGAGTTAAATGGGATGGAGGCTGTAAAGTGTCATCACAATAACACTTTATTAGCTAATTCTCCATTGTGGATTCTATGGAAGTGATCTTACTCTCTATTATTATGAAAAATTAAAATATTTACCATTACTTCCACATATTTGATTGGATTTGGCTTCTTTATCTTCAACTTATTTTTTTAAACTTTTTCCATGACCTTCATTTTTATTTATATAAACTAATAAAGCATTTAAAATAATAAAAAATACAAATAATGAACTTATAAAAAGGAAGAAAACTTACTCATTTAACAAGGTGCTAAAATCTTCAAGAATATGACCTAATAAAGAGAAAAACTAGTATAGTATGCATTCCCTTGGGAAGAATATGCCTAACATCCAATTCCCTCTATAATATAAAATATAAACAATTAATGACATTATAATAAATATTAGTTCATGATTATATTAATGTTCTTACCCATCAAGGAATTTTAAAAAACAACATCCAATATTTGTCTTTGATAATCTCTCGGATATATATTTAATTCTAGCAGGATGTTTCACATATTTCACATCCATTGAAATGAATTTTGGATAAATAAGACCATAAATACCAATGGTCTCATTTTGTATCAAAAGAATGTGTAGATACCTAATTAAATACGTAATATAGTAAGTCACTTAAAATCATCTTTACTCAAATAATTAAAAACTTAAACTTAAATTTACTTACATAGAAAACAACTAAAACACAGTCACGCTGAGCTTTTCAAACTGAATCAGATCATCGATATCTTTTTTAAAGATTCTCAACAGATAGTTTCTTCCACCTATTTCAGTTTTCATCTATAACTCATATAAATTATCCAATGAAGAAACAATCTAGGATAATCTATTTATCCCATTATAAATAGAAGTATCTACAACTTTTAGTTCTTGAACCTTTTGTTTTTGTTTCCTTTGTATCATTTCTTTCGATTTTATATAATCATATAAAAATTAAATATCAGAAAACATTATAAGTAATTTTAAATTAAATGTAATTAATATTTAAAAATAGTGCATACCTCATATGACAGATAACGTAGAAGGTTAGCCGACCAAACTAAAAACTGACCTACAAAATCCTCAACTATAGTAACCTTCTCAGTAGGAAATGGTAATAGACAATTAGGATAAATAAAATCAGTCACTAACACTCTGATAGAACCCAACTATGAAGGTTGGTGATGTACAAAATCCCCAAAAATATGTACGACTTTGTATGCTACAATACGTACATAAGTATCTCCAGCATACAATTCACAATATAATGTCGGTATGAACAAGGAGGTAGAGGATCTCAGTAGGCATGATTGGTAGGTTGGGTAGGCTGGGCTAGCTAGGCGGGCAGTACAAGTTGTGCATCTGATTGGGAAGGCTGGGAATACTGGGCAGGCTGGACTGGCCGGGCAAGCTGAACAGGCTGTGTAGACTGTCTCATCAATTGTTCAAACATAGCCAACCTGCACAACTAATTGAATTTGATCTCCCATGGAATGTTTCATTTCTTTCAACTTAGTTTTTATAGAATCTATTTCTAGGTCTCTTGACTGCTTACTTCGATTACCAAAAGTTTTCCTAATAGTAACACATGTATGATATCCTCTAACGCGGCATGGGTGTACAAGATTTTCTAAAGTAGTAGTTAGGATGTCCTTCCTACCCTCGGGGATAAAAGTGTCATGGGTTGCTTTATCTTGAAGGTCATCCTAAAATAAAAAATGAGAAATGGTATATTTGTGTTCATTTTTAAAATTAAAACATAAATGAAATATAAAAATTATTTACTTACAATTCTTTCAGCTACTTCCTTAGCTTTCTCTATAAGATAAATTTCATTTTTCTTTCTTCTTGCTTTTTTCTATTTTTCATGGCGACTAGGGGTATGGAGGACCAAACTGGACCTCTTCTAAACCACTACTAGGTTGAGATCTTGACGCTTGAAATTTTTCTTCAATCATTTTCTACTCCAATAAATGATTCCCTCTTCATGATAAAGTATGAGGGTATAAATTATACAACTGGATCTCTTGATGAGATCTCTTGGATGTCGGTTATATAAAAATAAACTAATAAGTAATTATATAAATATATAATAACATTTATAATATAAAATAAATATCATACCAGAAATGATTCCTCATGTCGACCATCAACAAATTTATTCCATGTATCTGAATCTAAAAATTGATACTTGAGGCAAGGGTTTTAATTTTGTTTATTTCCAAAAACATAATTTGTTTTCAATTTTGTTTTGAAATATCCCCATTGAATAGCCTATATAGTAAGACATATTTTCTTAATTCCTTTTGTTTCTTCAAAATTGAATGTCATCTATAATTGAATAAATTAAATAATAGTCATTTAAAATATTTAATATTCAAAAAATGAGATAAAATAAATCGATTGAGATATTTTATCGTTACGGCATCCCAAAGCTGTTTTTTCGACATCCTGTCAACGAACTTACAATCAGGATATAAAATGTTAATCCTACAACAGCTCTGCATGGAAATATAACTGGTAAACTGAGTTTCATTTGGGTCAGTTGCATTATTATTATCATCAAAAGTAATATATAATCTTTCGTCACCACAAGCAAGTGGCAGTTTTGGTAAACATGTAATACCATTTTTACAAACTTGAGAACTAATAGGGAAAGTCTCCTCTGTTGCGGATGCATCAGTAGTCCTGCAAATATTTTTTATAAATTAAAAGTTTTTTTTTCATTAAATAAGTATATTACTGAATATTTAATAATATGAAAAAAGATATATGCCTTGATAAATGTTCTTCTCTCTCTATATCTGACATTGAAAGAAAAATGTGATGAAAGTTTTTGTACCTGCATATTATTACACAATAGAATATTCAGAAATGTGGATTAAAAAAATATGTAAGTAAAAAAAGTGACGCATTTGAAAGTTTTTTTAAAAAATAATGATGTCATGATCCTTATAACCAAAAAATATGCAAGGTAAACTATTAAGTATAAAAATTTCTTCTAAAAATTGTTTTCATATGCATAAATGTAACTAAAACGTAATAATGTACATTGGGTATTTCAACGAAAAAATGTTCAACCATAAACATGGAATATAAAATTTAACAGAAAAAATAATATAAATAATAAAATATATATAATTAAACATTCAATAGTTATTAAAAAATAGAGTTTTTACACATGTAAATTTCAAAAAAGAAATAAAATATAAATATTTACCATAAAAATTAGGAGAATAATTTAGTGTTTTCTCATATCTCTTCAGAATGATCATTTCGTACTGCATGCAATATGTCTGTGTTATAGTCATTATTATCATCCAGAAATTGAGAAATAGATGAATAAGGCTCATGTAAATCAATAGCATCATCATCATCCTCATCGCCCAAATGAAATATTTTCATTTGCAAAATGAAGGACCACTGATCATTCGATGGATCAATGACATAAAATATTTTCTTTGCATGTGTCGCCATAAAAAATGGTTCCTCATTTGAACTAAATCTTTTCAAATTAACCAGTGTAAACCTATAGTCATCATGTTTCACACCACTATTACTGTCAACTTAATTACACTTAAACATCGTGACTCAAAATTTAGTATAATCAATTTCCCATATATCCTCAATAACTCTAAAATATGACGATGATATAGAAATTAGGTTTTTATCTTTTGCACTAAAAAAATGCAGTGCTTCAGCGATGGCCATTACACCACTATTTTGAATGGTACTCTTGTCATCTTGTTTTTTTGTGTAAAATGTGTACCCATTAATATCAAAATCATACCATGTAATCACATTAAGAGAGGGTCCCCCTGCCAACCATTTCAACATTTACAATGCATATATATCTGTGATCACTTTCTCTTTAAACCCTGAAACAAATGTCTTTTTATGCTCAAGCATCAACCACTTTTCATTTCTTTTTGGATATCGTATCTTTAATTCAAAAATATGTGATGATATATATGATTGAACCTCATCTATGTTGTTCAAAATGTATAAATGTGTCTGCATCACTTCATCAAATGGAATGAATTTTACCTTTAAGCCTCAAATACCTCTACCTTTGTAATCAATTATCAAATGTCGAGATATAAGGAGACCAATATGCTCCACTTCATTCAAATAATCAGTAGAAAAAATAAATCACTCTTCTGATACATATTTTTGAACTATAGAGGCCTCCAATCGATAAGGATTTTTAACATATCCCTTTAAAATGTTCACATATCTTTTAAAAGGATACATCCATCGTAAATAAACAGGTCCATGTATTTTTATCTCATGCACTGGATGAATCACCAGACAAACCATTATATCAAAAAATTCAGGTAGGAAATACATTTCAAGTTGAAAAAGTATAAGAGTAGCTTCATTATCCAAAACATCTAACAAATTTGGATTGACAACTTTGTTAAAAATGGATTTGAAAAAATCACATAACCCAATGATAGTCTTTCTGATAGTTTTTAGCAATATACCAAACAGTGCGACCGGTAACAATTGTTGCATCAATACATGAAAGTCATGAGAGTTCATACCTATTAATTTACAATCCTTCACTAACACCAAATTATTCACATTTTAAGAATATCCACTTGGTACTTTAATACCATTAAGGCACTTACAAAAATTCATTTTCTCAATCTTGCTTAATGTGTGAGAAGCTGGAGGTAAATATGTTTTGTTTCCTTTCAGAGTAGGAGTTAACTCCAAACTTATTCTCATTGATATACAATCCAATATAGCATGCAATACATCTGTTGTCTTTCCCTTTATGTCTAATAAAGTTCCAGTCAAACTATCACATATGTCTTTCTCAACATGCATCACATCAATGTTATGTTTTATCTCCAGAAATCTCTAATAAGGTAGTTCGAAAAAGATAGATTGTTTCTTTAAGATATTTTTTTGAAGAATAGAAATTTTTTTATTTCTAAATGATGAATCAATAGATTTCATCGTGTCGTAATATTCTTCAACTGACAATGGTTTTGGGGGAAGATTGTATTCCTATAAACCGTTAAATGCTTTTTTCAATCTACAACAAGGATGAACAATTTGAAAAAATCTCTGATGTCCCATGTAAACTGCATTTCTTCCATTTCACAATTGACAATATGAAGTCTATTCTTCACAAATTGTACATGCTTTATATCCCTTAACACTATATCTAGATAGGTTTCCATATGCAAGAAAATCATTTATAGTGAACATTATCATGACATGGAAAAGAAAATACTCTTTCTTCTATGCATCGAAAACTTTGACACCTGTATCCCATAGTAGTTTCAAATCATCAATCAATGGTGAAAGATAAACATCAATATCATTTCATAGCTATTTTGGTCCAGAAATCATCAAACCCGTCATAACATATTTTATCTTCATACATATATGTGGGGACATGTTGTGAACTACTAACAAAATATGCCATAAACTATGTTGGCTACTTAGGCTCTGATATAGATTCATTCCATCAGTACACAATCCCATTCTGATATTTCTAACTTTACTTCCAAAATTAGGAAATTGTTTATCAAATCTCTTCTATTGTGGTGAATCGGCAGGGTGACGTAAATTACCATTAGAGATGCACTCATTTGAATGCCATCTTAAATTTTTTACATCAATTGAATTTGAAAATAGATGCTTCAAATGAGGAATTATTGGAAGGTACCAAATTTCTTTAATATGAGTTTTGATTCTAGTACCTGTGAGTGAATTAGAGTTTAATTATTGGAATTATATGAATGAATAATTGGATGGAATTATTAGAAAGTACCAAATTGATTTAGCATGAGGTTGGATGTCAGTACCTGAGAATGAATCTAAGTAGGATTTTCCATCCCTCGTATACCTTGATGTCTCATATGTAGGTCATTTTGATAAATATTCATATTCATTTCTATACAACACACAATCATTGGGGAAAGCGCGTATCTTTTTATATCTCAATCCCATTGGGAATAATATTTTTTTCGCCTAATAATTGGAATTTGGAAGTCTGTTACCTTTTGGAAGTAGTTCTTTTAAAAGCTCAAGTAAGTGAGAGAAACTTTTATCACTCCAACCATTTCTTTCTTTCAAGTTAATCAATCTCAAAACTGCTGATAACAATGTATATTTACTAAAACTTGAGAATAATGGTTTCTCAAAATCTTCATACAATCGTTCAACAGTTGCCGTTTTTTCGATGGTTTCAACACCTGGATCATGAATTAATTCTTCAATACGATCATTTGCCTCATTATGAATATTTTCATCAACATTAGATGTTGAATGTTCAGTTCTTTCACCATGTCAGATCCAACGTGTATAATTAAGGCTAAAACCGTAGCAAATGAGATGATCCTTGATTTCTCCAGAATTTAGATTTCTTATATTCAAACACTTCACACAAGGACAGAAAATCAAATCTATGTTCTAAAGATTTTGTTTGGAAAATTCTAAGAAATCATCAACTCCTTTTTCATATTCACTAGTGGTTCTTCATAAATTAATCCAATTATGGTCCATTGAATACATGAGATCGTAATATAATCAATGATAGATTAAAACATATAAACATTTAAAAAAATATATATATAAATATATAAATTTTAAACATAAAAACATACAATAAACTAATACTACCTTTATGTTATATCAAAATCATTTTTGATTGTAATGTTATTTTCAAAACAAAGCTGAAAAATAGTCATTGAATCAACAATAATTCATGATTAATCATTCCAAATTCCAATCACAATGTCCCATAACTTAATTCCCTTAGCTTAACATTAATTTATTTTTAATAGTATAAATTCTTATAAAACACATGCCAAAAATTCTTAACATGTAAAAATTCTTTATTACATTGTTCATAATTCATATAAATTCATGCATCATCTTTGTAAACAATAAATGCTTTCATTTAATCCAAAACTACACCATTGGGTAGATAATTCAATATTTCTATCACATAACCATTATTCAATTAATTCATCTTAAATGACAAAAATCAATTTATCATTCAAAAGTTCTCTTCAAACCATATATTAACACTATGGGAAAAGGGACTTTTTGCGACGGACTTTTTGCGACAGGAATAAATTTCGTCGCAAAAAGTCCGTCCACGGGGTTACTTGCGACGGGGGTAACGACCCGTCGCAAATAACCAATAATTTGCGATGGGATTTCGTCTCCCGTCGCAAAAAGTTTGGCGCGGGTAGCGCGCCAAACCACGCGAAGGTTATTTGCGACGGTGGGATCCCACCGTCGTAAATAGTGAAGTATTTGTGACGGGCCCCGTCGCAAATACCCGGCGGCGGTTAGTAGCTTTTTGCGATGAGATGTCGTCCCATCGCAAAAGGTGTGTCGACAGGGACTATTTGCGACGGGTCCCGTCGCAAATAACTTTTTAACCGCCGACAATAATTAATGCGGGCGTAGGTATTTGCGACGGGTATCCCGTCGCAAATAGTCTCGTCGCAAATAATCTAACCTATATATACCCCCATCTATTTTTCTTATCATTCCTCTCAATTCTTAGATCTTGTTTCTCTCTGAACTCTGATTTAGAGAGAAATTTTTTCTAAGTTAATTTTTTTGTTCGCGAAAAAGTTGTGAAGCCTTCTACATCAATAGAAGATCAAGCTTAAAGGTATTTATGTTTTATTTAATTAATTATTTATTTCATTTTTTATGTTAATTTTTATTATTGTTGATTAGTTGTAATTAAATTAAATTTAAATTGTTTTGTTATGAGTATTTATTTGTACTAATAAATTGAAATTTTTAGTACTAATTTTTAATAATTAGTAGTAATTAATAATTATTATCGATAATTAGTAATGTATATAATTAATTTATAGTAATTAATAATAATTGGTAATAAATAATAATAAATACTAATAATTAGTAATAATTATTAATAATTATTAATAAATATTAATAAATAGTAATAATGAGTAATAAATAGTAATAATGAGTAATAAATAGTAATAATGAGTAATAAATAGTAATAACGAGTAATAAATAGTAATAAATTGTCATAAATAGTAATAAATAGTAATAATTAGTAATAAATTGTAATAATTAGTAATAAATTGTAATAATTTGTAATAAATTGTAATAAATTGTAATAATTAGTAATAATTAGTAATAATTAGTAATAATTAGTAATAAATTGTAATAATTTGTAATAAATTGTAATAATTACTAATAACTTGTAATAATTACTAATAAATTGTAATAAGTTGTAATAATTACTAATAAATTGTGATAATTACTAATAATTAGTAATAAATTGTAATAACAAGTAATAAATTGTTATAATTAGTAATAAATTGTAATAATTAGTAATAAACTGTAATAATTAGTAATAAACTGTAATAAACTGTAATAATTACTAATAAATTGTAATAATTAGTAATATTTATTAATAAATACTAATAATTAGTAATAATTTGTTATAATTAGTAATAAATACAGATAATTAGTAATAATTAGTAATAATTAGGAATAATTAGGAATATTTATTAATAAATACTAATAATTAGTAATAATTTCTTATAATTAGTAATAAATACAAATAATTAGTAATAAATAAAGATAATTAGTAATAATTAATAATAATTAGTAATATTTAGTAATAATTAGTAATAATTAGTAATAATTAGTAATAATTAGTAATAATTAGTAATAATTAGAAATAATTAGTAATAATTAGGAATAATTAGTAATAAATTGCAATAATTAGTAATAAATTCCAATAAATAGTAATAAATTGCAATAATTAGTAATATATTGTAATAATTAGTAATAAATTGTAATAATTAGTAATAAATTGTAATAATTAGTAATAAATAGTAATAATTAGTAATAAATTGTAATAATTAGTAATAAATTGTAATAATTAGTAATAATTAGTAATAATTAGTAATAAATTGTAATAACTAGTAATAAATTGTAATAATTAGTAATAAATTGTAATAATTAGCAATAAATACTAATAATTAGCAATAAATACTAATAATTAGCAATAAATACTAATAATTAGCAATAATTAGCAATAATTACTAATAATTAGCAATAATTAGCAATAATTAGGGATAATTAGCAATAATTAACAATAATTAGCAATAATTAGCAATAAATAGAAATAATTAGCAATAAATAGCAATAAATAGGAATAATTAGTAATAATTAGGAATAATTGGGAATAATTAGTAATAAATAGGAATAATTAATAATAATTAGTAATAAATTGCAATAGTTAGTAATAAATTGTAATAATTAGTAATAAATACTAATAATTACTAATAATTACTAATAATTACTAATAAATACTAATAATTAGAAATAATTAGGAATAATTAGCAATAATTAGAAATAAATAGAAATAATTATCAATAATTAGGAATAATTAGCAATAATTAGTAATAATTAGAAATAATTAGCAATAATTAGTAATAAAAAAGTAATAATTATTATTCCTTTTGAATACACTTTTCAGCTTGTCCCACATACTGAGACACATCACCTTCTGATAAAGACATCAGAATGAGAGATGAAAAAACAAATGACGAATAAAGTTTTGAGACACATCACCTTCTGATAAACATTCTCTGGTAAGGACATAAAGGTTTCATTTTTAGCCTTTCCATCAACTTCTATATTTATTTTATCAATAAATTTCATGGGAGAATATTTCTCAATATGTGGAAAACTAATAGTTGCAACATCAACAAATTCAAGGCCAAGAGATAAGATATAAGGAATCATACTATTTTTCATCCATCATAATTTTTGTCATAAAATGTAGGAATTACTCTATTGTTGACAAAATTTATATTATCCATTATAACACTACTACAAATACCCTTTTTATCAACGCTAAAAATGGCCTTTAACATCGCTAGAAAAGCGTTGTTAAAGCCGGTGAAGATAAAGGGGGGTCCCCTTTATCAGCGCTCCAAAAAGCGCTGATAAAAGGGGGGGTCCCCTTTATCAGCGCTCCAAAAAGCGCTGATAAAAGGGGGGGGGGGTCCCCTTTATCAGCGCTCCAAAAAGTGCTGATAAAAGGGTCTTTTATCAGCGCTTTCTTTTTAGTGCTGATAAAAGATCCCTTTTATCAGCGCTTTTGTTTAGCGCTGATAAAAGTTAAAAAAAATTAAAAAAAATTAAAAAAAATCCGCCAATCAGGGGGGATTTTATAGCGCTTGATCCCCCCTTTTACAGCGTTTTTCCACCCCCTCCAGCGCTCCCACGCACCCCCTCCACCCTTTATCAGCACTAGCTCTCATATTCCCCCATGCGCGCGCGCCCCTGACCTCCCCCCTGCGCGCCTAAACCATTACCACTCCTCTATTTTGATTTTTTTTCCATTTCATGATATCTTTATATATATATATATATATATTTAGTTATATTTATTCGTATTGTAATATATATTTATATTAATATATATATATATAGTTATATTAATATATAGTTATATAGTTATATTAATATATATATTTATAGTGATATTAATATATATATTTATAGTTATATTAATATATATATATATAGTTAGATTAATATATAGGTATATAAATATTCATATATTTGTATTTTAAATAAAATGGATATTAGTTATTATTTATATAAAGCTAATATATTTTATATGTAAATATATTTTATTATTTATATTTATAATTAAATTTTTATGTGTGAATATATAAAAAATATGTATATATTATTATATATTTGATTATAAATAGCAGTGCATTATAAAAAATGATAAAATTTCAAAGACATAATATCAATATGAATGTAATACCTTGGAATAAATTCAGTCCCTACCAAAAAAATGCCAATAATACCCCCTTAAATGAGGCTGAAAATCCACAAAATGTTAAAAAATCGGGGTACCCTGACTAAAAACTCAGTTTTGGAGGCCTTATGGGATTTTTTTTGGCCTCGAGAAAACCTTGATCAAGGATCCCCTCAAATATAGTGGTGTAGATCTCGTCGCAGGCTTCGATTTGATATATGGTAGAGCTCAAACGGACACTCGGATAAAAATTTATGGCCATTTGAAGTTCGAGTTGCGTTTTCAACATATTTTGGATCTTTTTTTATTTTTTTTTATTTTTTAGTCTTAAAATTGTTATTAAATGACTATTACTCCATAATAATTAGCAAATTATTAATTAAAAAAAATACTTTTTTATAATCCATTTTCACTAAATATCTTATATATTATGTGTAATTGTGTATTTATACTTATCTAAAATATATTTAAAATTATATTTAAAAAATATATATCAATATAACTATATCTATATATTTAAATATTAATATATTTGTTAATGATTTTTTTTGGAAGTAGACCCTTTATCAGTGCTTTTAAAAAAAGCGCTGCTAAAGTCCCCCTTTTATAAGCGCTTTTTTGTTAGCGCTAATAAAGGGGTGGCACTGACGTTGCCCCGTTTTGTGGTAGTGTAAGGATTCAACAAGGGTGCCTGGCTCTGATACCAATTGCAGTTTCAAAAGATCGAATAACAACTAGGGGGGTGAATTAGTTTTTCACCTTTTATAAGTTTCAAAACTTTTAGAAACTTAACCCCTACAACCTGTTAAGATTTATTTCCTTATCAGCTTTTAGTAAATACTCATGCATGAAAAAGTAGGAAATCAAGTAAAGCACGCAAGATTTACAAGGTTTGGACTCAGTGTGAGAACCTACATTCTTGCTATAGTCACTCCCATGGGTCTATGGAAATCCACTATTATGAAGAAGTGAATACAACTTGTGCCAACTCCTGTTAGATACCTTCTATCTCCCGATAAGAAAGATTATATTGACTCCTGTTAGTTTACAATGTTTTCTTATAAAACAATTGAGCCAAATAAAATAATAAAGACTTTGTTGAAACTGTTCCGCAATTTCTCAGTTTGAAACCTCAGTCCCATTTGTCCCGCACCAGTTATAATATCAATGTTGTGGTTCGCAAGGCTAGTCTCATTTTAAGAAAGACAAAAGTTTCCTTAACAATATATAAGAGTGTTTATCTTAGATTATAATGACACCACACTGGCTGAAAGTTGAGACCATTCTTCAAATGATTTCATGACAAGACGAAACTAGTGAACATATTATCATTTTGAGGACTTGGAAGGTTGAACCCCGACTCAAGGGACAGGGGTGGAGTGTCGCATGAGAAATTAGTTGTGTCAAAATGCTAAGCCCATGACAATGAGGTTACAAGGGAGGAGGATTCATGGAGGGAGACATCGCATGAAGGGAAAAGGGGAAAATCATTAAATTTTGGGTTAGTTTTAGGTATCACCATTGACAGTCCCTTGGTTTTGGTCTTTGCCAAAACCTATTTAGCTAGTAGTGAAAGTTATATTTTGTAACAATTTAATCTTTTAATCTAATGATCAAATGGAATAAAAAATCTCAAGTTAAACATTAGTTATACTTTATTGAATTCCATAAAATATAAAACCAAAACTCAATGTATAAAAACCTTTTATGTATAAGATGGGTAGGCCGGATCATCTCGGCTAATAAAAATTCACTTCATCATCCAATCCGACCCGATTTAGTAAAATACGGGGAAACCAGGTAAGTGGCAAATAATGACGCCATTTCCTGTATAAATCAGGTAAGTGGATTGAAAACCAGGCACTGCCTACACACTAATATCCTATCAATGATGTTGTATAAGTCCAATATTTTTGGTTTTCCCCATATTAGCATGAACCCTATCGCACCTAGTTTACTACCATAGACACTTGAAAAAATTTCTATTAGTTCTGGCATCTTATTCTTTCGTGTTCTGTTGCTATAGCGTGTTTTAGAGCTCCATGTCTCATTTGATTCATTCATTGAGGAGTCTACTTTGTATCCTGGATTTTCATTACTTCAGTGGGTGATTTAATGGGAAAATAATCAGCTTCCACTATGACTTTCCATTCCTCTAGTAGGAGATTTAAAGAGAAAATAATCAGCTTCTTCTGTTTCTTAGCATTCAAAGTGGATCATGCATTTTAGCCTGGCATGACTTTCTTTTTTTGGGTGATTTAAAGTGAAAGGAATG
This sequence comes from Viscum album, assembly GCA_963277665.1. NCBI lineage: Eukaryota > Viridiplantae > Streptophyta > Magnoliopsida > Santalales > Viscaceae > Viscum > Viscum album. The sequence goes on along the minus strand of OY728164.1, from coordinate 2,026,580,826 downwards.
CACAAATCTTGAAAACATGGAGTTTCCAGTTGTAATGACTAAAAACTTTGTTCTACTGGTGCTTTTTGAGTTGGATGAGACTAGCGGTGAAATTTAATGGGTGAATTACATATAAATCCAAAAAACCAATCTTATTTTAATGTCAAGTCCAAAAATGTCAAAATTTCACCGTAATATTAAATTTTTTTAAATACCCATATCAACCTTCACTCTTTCCCATTAAATTCCCATCTCCTTCGACTGTATTTTATTCCCCCCTGCCTCATTCTCTTTTTAAATCCAGCTTATCTTGTATTAAAATGTTAAGATGAACTCATGAACATACTAAGATGGATAAGATTAGAAATAAATGCGTTTGGGAGAAAATTGGAGTAACTCTAATTGACGAGGGACCAGATTAAGGTGGTTTAAACATTATAGAAGAAAACCTAGGGATGCACCTATTAACGAGGTATGTTTAATGACAAATTCACTTTAAAAGAAGTAGAGGCAGACCAAAAAGGACTCTTAAAAAAATCACTCAAGATGATCTTATTCCAAATGGTTTCAATGAAAATATGGTCTTCAATAGAGCCAATTGACGACGTTTGATCCATTTAGTCGGTCCCATTTAATTGGGTTTAAGCCTTGTTTGTTGTTGTTTTTTTGTACTAAACTCATTTTCGACTCATCATTACAAAAAAAACTTCAAAAATTTACTTAGAATATTTTGACACCAAAACGGAAGAAGTTTTTTAACTTAAGTAATATTTAGAAATTGGAAAATTTATATATTTAACTGCAACTTCTCACCCTTTAAATTTTTGTACCAAAAAAATACTTATAATCAATGAGAATCTTATTGATAACTGTAGTAAAATTATTGCTAATTTTTACTTTAACTAATTATATCAATGAAAATGTATTTTAAAAAATATTAATTTTTAATCAATGTTTTATCAATCAGTTTATAATTATATAATTGAATACACATTTTTGCGTTATATTTGAATCAATAATCTTGTTAAATTCTTACTGTTTTCGATGCTTTTTCCGGGGCACGCCGCCTGCCATGTATTGACGTTTGACGACAGTCGGATTTGTACCCCGCATTCCCGCTTTCCAAAGGCGGGCGACATTCATCGCTTCTTCAGGGATGTTTTCTCTATGATCGAAACAGGATGGTGGGATGTTGGTCTATTCTTTTGTGGATTCCTCCTCGGAAGTCGTCGCATAGTTCGGGTCTCCTTTATAGATTAATACGTTCGTGAATCCCTTCCCGATGCCATATCTTTGTGGATCCTGGTTTGTTACGCTGCTTCGGTCATTACATTTACAAAGAGTCAAGTCAGGGCACCAACCTTCAGTTAGGAGAGTAGTCGCGTTGGGCATCACTGGCGTGTCTGGTTGCTGAAGCACTGGTACATCTAAACTTCTTCCCCCTGTGATAGGGCTTCTCGAGGGCGCGAAAACTCGAGCCATCCCCCGTCGAATGCGGGGAATTCTGTGCCATAGGCATGTCTCTAAGGTTTTCCTTGGCTTCTCATGTTTAACATGGGGCATTTCGTGAGTTTAACGTCTAGCAGAGACGGATCGGACTGATCAGAACACTGATATGAGTGGATCAGATGAGCGTGTTCCTGGGAGGGGATACATGGGAAGTTTAACGGGTGGATAGATCGAAACGCCCAAAAAGAGCGGACCCAGGGTGGTGTTCCCCATAAAGGGAAGATGTCACACCGTGAAGACTGATTTGAACACCACAAAGGGCGGATCAGAGGATGGTAAGTCCCAACAAAGGGGACACCAAGGTTTACCGTTAGCAGGAATTGAACCTCGTAGAGGCTTCCTACGTACTTTGTTTAGAATATAGGGATCAAAACCCACGTAGATCAAATTAGTGAGGCATGGAATCAGGGTGTACACAAAGGACAACGACCCAAAGGCATTCTTGAGGCATATTGATTCTTGCTCAAATTTACCCAAGAGATGAAGGTAGAACGGTCCTTGTAGTTTAGCTTGGGTTATCGAATCCTCAGAGACCTAAGAAGAAACCTATAGACACGTACATTCTATGGACTGTTTTTTGCTATGAAGTGGCCAACTTGGGTTGATTTTATATGGTTTTAAAGGATAACTAACAGATTTAAGTGAATTCAACTTAAAATAATGAGTTGATCCTAGGTTATCGCTCGGGGTGGATTGGATGAATTACTTTTTTAATGATTTCAATTTCTTATAATTGAGATGGATTCATTTAAGAAGATCAAACGAAATCATCACTTACTGGTTTAATGCCTACACACCCTAATACTAATCAACTATACACTTGAAGGGTCAAAGTTTTGATCACTCCAAGGTAGATGTTCGTATTAGCACTTGAAATGTGTGACCTTAAATTCAATAAGGATGAAGATGTTTTAAAATCATCAAATAAAAATCTCATTTAAAAGAAGTGATTAGCCATTAATGGAGTGATAAATAACATCCAATCCAGACCCTTGATACTCCCTTGGATAAACCCATAAAATATTTATCCCTCCATTGATGAAATGTATTCAACGGAAGCGGGAAGTAGACTTACAATGGTGGAATTGAAGAAGTAAAAACAACAACAAAAAAAATTACTCCTCCGTTGTGTGATAAATATCACAAAGTATGGTGTGAATAAATTCACACCTTGAACCAACGGTATCAATGTGATAATTATAAGAATAGAATAAGAGTAAATGAATAACTTTTATTAAGAAACTAAGGTGAATTAAACAACTTACATGAGGAAGAAATGCGATTACAAACACAAAGCGGCAGCATAACACTACAATGAAACCAAGCACCCAAGATTTCTAAATCCTCCAAAACCACTGCCTTAAATAGGAATTTTTGAGCCCTTGGGTCTATCCTCCAACAGTAAAAAGCATCTAAATTAATTTTGGTAGGCCATAGGTGGTGGAAAGCTTGTGGAATTTGGACTTTTCCACATTTGACCTGAGGTGGTAGCCAGCTTTCATCCACCGAACAGACGCGTTTTTATGACCCTCTATATGGCCGAATCAGAGTGGGACATAGAATACGAAAATGTAGCTACGAATGTCTTCTAACCGCATGTAAAATTTGGGCCCACTTGAAGTTGTGTATTCCTAGATATGATCAAATTAGTGGGCTGTTTTTCTGGGCCGCAGAATCTGGCCCAGAATTGTATCTCTAACTTGGGGCGCCTTAATGACCACCATAGAGGCCGAATTAGCATTATCTCCTGAAGAGTGATTTGTTACTAAACATTTATTATATCATCCCACAAAAGTTGTGAGTCATTGGGACTTTATGTTTGTCCCCACAGTCTCATAAGTGGGCTGGTGTCCAATCTGCCTTCTCTAGAATTGCTTTCATTAATCTCCAAATACCTCCATCGTCGTTTATGAATCATCCATTGATCCCTGAATGAAAAATGTTCAAATTTAAGTGTAGATATAGTTCCCAAAATATCAAATTAAAATATTGATAATTACATTCCTTAGAATCAGATTACTCATTGGGTACTTCAAATGATGTTAAAAAATGTACCTCATAATAGCGCATTTTAAGAAGGTATTACAATCATAATGTGAAATGATGTTCAAAGTGTAAAATAAACTAAAATGGTGTTTATGAATAATAAAGAACATGAATATTATGTATATTAAAAATGAATATTAACCTCATTTAGTGGCTAATCACACCCCCCAACTTGAGTTTTGCTAGTCCCAAGCAAAATATATCTCAACAATATGAAATTCGAATTCCCTTTTCCAAAAACATTTTAATACACAATGATCACCAGAAACCCTTATACCAAACAATCATTAAACCCATAAAAATATTTTAATACAAGATAGTTTCATAATCAGATCTCAATCTCACGCTCATTCCTTTGTTCAAATTCATTGTCATATTTCATCCAATATCAATTAAGTATGAGGATGTGTTGTGCATCACAATAGACATGGGGGTTCATCTTTATTCATGGGGGAAATGACAGAAGCACTAGGTGGAATAACATTTCAATATTAAGATAAGTATTAAAATTTTTTATTTTGTTTTTATTTTGTTTTTTTTTTTGAAATTTTTCCATGGTAATTGAAGTTGCACTCAAAAGAGTCAACCCCTGTAGCGAGACTTTATCGATGACTCCCAGGCTCAAAGACCTTAGGGAACCAAGTGAAGCCCACATACTCGGGTATCATCTCGAGTTAAATCAGTCAAAAACAAATTCAAATTACCAAAAATAGAGATAAAATTACTAACTCTGGGTGAGACAACTATGGAGTCACGATCCCCAAGTGCCGAAAGCCACGCATTATGTCATTTCATTGCTCTACGCGCAATTTTTTTTTTAATTTTTTTTTGAACACTCATATTAAACTAAAATGATCACCAAACCTATGCTATTTATTTAGGGGACCCCATGAACTCAAACTAATACCCCACTATCCAAAGGACGTGCATTGTGAACTTTTTTTTATTTGGATGAAAATATAAACGATGAAATATCACATTGGACAGCCACACTTTCCAAAATCAATGCTCATGAAATTATAAAAGGATTAAAATCAGAATCAGGGTATGCTAAATTATTTGATATTCAGTTTCAAAGTGTGCAATGTGTATTACCATGTTTAAAGTTAAAGGAATTTTTCCTTCCATTTTCAATTTTTTTTTCAAATCATTTATCTTTTTTTGACACAAAAGCATTTTTTTTTATCTCCCCCCCCCCAACTTAAAACAACACTGTCCCCAGTGTTTAAAGAAAAGAAAATTTAGAAGGGGGTAGAGGTAGAGAATGAAAGTTCAAAAAGGAAATTGAAAATGAGGGTCATGGAATGAAGTCACCTGGTGGTTGAAGTTGAAATTATTGCTGCTCCCTTTTAATCCTTTGATATCCATGTCACTGGAAGAGTTCCCTAGTAGAAAAAGAAAAGAAAACAAACAAAACAAAACAAAACAATATATATATGTGTGTGTGTAAAATATAAGTATATATATAAAATAAAATAAACTGATGATACATTGTCTTCTTTTTAAATTTCTGGGTAAGGCATTACTCAAGGATCACACCACGTGACACAGATGGATATGGTGCTCCCCTTTCATACCCATCCATACACATAATAGAAGAACAGGTCAAAAATCTATTTTTTTTATTTTTAAATATCAAAATGATTCATTATTCCTATTTAAAATATAAAGTTTATTGCAATAACAAAATTATTGGAAACTTGAAAACCATGGGTTGCCTCCCATGAAACGCTTTGTTTAACGTCGTTAGCCCAACATGAACCCCCCAACTTACCCAATACCAACTTTAAAAATTTTAAGGACCACATGTTTCACAAATTCAACTAGGTTTAGATTGATTACATGTTTATAATTTGTTTCATTAACAAACCTATGTTCTAAAATGAGTTGGTAAATCCAAGGAATATCAGAAATGGTGGATCTAGTTGCTTCTATAGTATTGCCTAATACATCAAGGGTCATTCAAATTTTATTTATATCAAGAGAAGAAACAATGAAAACATGATGGTTTTGGATATCCTCAATAAATGAAAACTTGAGGAAGGATGGAAAGGACACATGTTCAAGTTCAGGCATACTAACATTTTTAGACATAGGTTGGGAATTTGGATCGATCTCAATTTTATTTTCAAAATTTATCAATAGAATTGGTTCCTTTGGAATAGAATATTCAACCACAAAATTGGAAATATCAGTGTTAGAAGTGGGTATGGACTCAAAGATTGTGATTTCTCTTAATGGTTCAATGATTGGTGTTTTTGAAAAATCATCAACAGAGTTATATTCATCAGACTCAATCCATGATGTCAAATTCTCCTCTTTTGAATTCAAAAAGTAAATTTCCTCTTGATTTAAAGACCCATCAACAATTCCTTGATCCTATTCATATTCCCCATATCCAAAGGTTTTATATTCCTTAAATTCATGAGAGGTTTGTGGGAAACTAGACACTTCACATAAGGTTATGGAAGGGATAGTTTGTGTAGGGATGGGTTCCTCACAATTTTTAATGCTTTGTAGTTCTAACCTCAATGATGAAACCTCAAAATTCATTATCTCCATTTGTTGACATATTTTTTCAAGTAATGGATTTGGATCAGGATGGATAAGTGGTTGAGACAAATGGTCTATTCCAGGAGGATAACTATGTTGTTGGAATTGCATAGGAGGATGTTCAAATTGGCTTTGTGGGGATTGAAACTCATTATATGTTGAGATGTTTTGTGGATAATAGGGGTAAAAACAATGTGGTTCATTAGGTTGTTGATGATCCCACATGTAGAAATTAGGATGGTCATTTTACATCACACATGGGGTTGGGTAATCAAAGTAAGGATACGTTTCCCATGTTTGGACTTGTTCAAAATTGACTTCCATAGGAGTGAGGGGTGAGAAAAGAGAAGTAGGATGAAAAAAAGGATGATAGTGTCTAAGATAACTTACTTAGGTCCCCGGAAATGGCGCCAAAATTTGATTCTCGTTCAAATTTACCCAAGAGATGAAGGTAGAACGATCCTTGTAGTTTAGCTTGGGTTATCGAAACCTCATAGACATAAGAAGAAACCTATAGAAACGTACATTATATGGACTTTTTTTGGTTATGAAGTGGCCAACTTGGGTTGATTTTATATGGTTTTAAAGTATAACTAACAGATTTAATTGAATTCAATTTAAAAGAATGATTTGATCCTAGGTTATCGCTCGGGGTGGATTGGATGAATTACTTTTTTAATGATTTCAATTTCTTATAATTGAGATGGATTAATTTAAGAAGATCAAACGAAATCATCACTTACTGGTTTAATGCCTACACACCCTAATATTAATAACCTATACACTTAAAGGATCAAAGTTTTGAGCACTCCAAGGTAGAGGTTCGTATTAGCACTTGAAATGTGTGACCTTAAATTCAATAAGGATGTAGATGTTTTAAAATCATCAAATAAAAATCTCATTTAAAAGAAGTAATTAGGCATTAATGGAGTGATAAATAACATAAAATATATCCCCTTTATACTCCCTTGGATCAACCCACAAAATATTTAGCCCTCCATTGATGACATGTCTTCAACGGAAGCGGGAAGTAGACTTACAAGGGTGGAATTGAAGAAGTAAAAACAATAACAAAAAAAGATCACTCCTCCGTTGTGTGATAAATATCACAAAGTATGGTGTGAATAAATTCACACCTTGAACCAACAGTATCAACATGATAAGTATAAGAACAGAATAAGAGTAAATGAAGAACTTTTATTAAGAAACTAAGGTGAATTAAACAACTTACATGAGGAAGAAATGTGATTGCAAACATAAAGCGGCATCATAACACTACAATGAAACCAAACACCCAAGATTTCTAAATCCTCCAACACCACTACCTTAAATAAGAATTTTTGAGCCCTTGGGTTGAGCCTCCAACAGTAAAAAGAATCTCAATTAATTTTGGTAGGCCATAGGTGGTGGAAATCTTGTGGAATTTGGATTTTTCCACATTTGACCCGAGGTGGCATCCAGCTTTCATCCACCGAACAGGTGCATTTGGATGACATTCTATATGGCCGAATCAGAGTGTGACATAGAAGAAGAAAATGGATCTCCGGATATCTTATAACCTCCTGTAAAATTTTGGCCCATTTGGAGTTGTGCATTCGGAGATATGATCAAATTAGTGGTCTGTTTTTCTGGGCCGTAGAATCTGGCCCAGAATTGTATCTCTAAATTGGGGCGCCTTAATGACCACCATAGAGACAGAATTAGCATTATATACTGAAGAGTGATTTGTTCCTAAACATTTATTCTACCATACCACAAAAGTTTAGAGTCAGTGGGCCTTTATGTTGGGCTCCACAGTCTCATAAGTGGGATGGTGTCCAATCTGCCTTATCTAGAATTGCTTCCATTAATCTCCAAATATCTCCATCATCATTTATGAATCATCCATTGATCCCTGAATGAAAAATGTTCAAATTTAAGTGTATATATAGTTACAAAAATATCAAATTAAAATATTTATAATTACATTCCTTATAATCATATGACTCATTGAGTACTTCAAATGATGTTAAAAAATGTACCTCATAATAGCGCATTTTAAGAAAGTATTACAATCATAATGTGAAATGATGTTCAAAGTGTAAAATGCACTAAAATTGTGTTTATGAATAATAAATAACATGAATATTATGTATATTAACAATGAATATTAACCTCATTTAGTGGCTAATTACATATGCTCGGCTACCATCCCATCGCAAGAGGGACACTCTTGGTTGGACGAATGCAGAATGAGTGGGGCTTATGAATGGTTAGCTGCTTGGGTGCTGTAAGGAGCAACGATGGGATGAATGGCATGATCTCATTGGGATGTGGCAGCGGTAAAATCAGGATGGGTATGGAGGAATTGTTGAGGATGAGAATGAATTGGAACTGGCGTGGACGTGACTATTTTGGGCTTGAACCTCGAGGAGGTTTCCTACGTATCCCAGCTGGTTGGGAATCAAGGTCCACGTAGTTATGGAATGGGGCGATGGGTCACCTGAGGAGACGACTCGTGATAATGGATGTATGTATGGGACCTGAAGGAAGTGGAAACTCTAGATCATGACATGACCTTACTAAAACACGAAGGCTCGAGGGAGAGGCCAAGATGAGACATTGATGATGAGCTTGAACCTCATGGAGGCTTCCTACTTACATTGCTCAAGAAAGGAAAAGATCAAATTCCATGTATTTTGGGAGTGGGGCATAGAATCAGGGTGTGCTCAAAGGATAACGACCCAAAGATATGTTGGGGCGTACGCTTGGTTGGCTGCCCATCACAAGAGGGACACTCTTGGCGGAAGGAGTATGGATTAGACGTGGGGCTTACGCATGGTTAGCTGCCTGAGGAAATATGATGTGTGTTTGAGGTGTACGCAAATGACAACTATCTGAGTGGATGGATCGAAACACCTCAGGGAGGAGGATCTGGGTGATGTGTCCCAAAAAAGGAAGATGCCACATCAGGGGGGTGCATCCCTAGGAGGGAGCACCAGAGTTTACCAGTGGTTGGGTTTGAACCTATGTGAGGCTTCCTACGTTCCCGAAAGAGATCAAATTTACGTAGTTTGAAAGAGGCATGCAATTTAACGTCATGAGGGATGAAGGGAGCATACAGTTTAACATCATGCGGGATGAAGAGAGCATACAATTTAACATTATGCAGGACGAAGGTGAACCGACATGAAGTGGTCGGGACAGATAGACGATGATGGATGACGGGGCTTGAACCTTAGAGAGGCTTCCTACGTACCCTTATAGAGTACAAGGATCAAAGTCCACGTAGTTCGGTAATGAGGGGCAGGGGGGCTTACTAGTGGTTAGCGGCCCGTAGAAGGTGTCATAGTCAATGTTTACTCTAAGACCACGTGAGTCATGCTTGGTGTGATAAACAAGAGAGAGCAATGGACCTGACGATCGCGTCGCGAAAGGTGCGCCAACGAGGAATGGAGTGGGGCTTATGCATGGTTAGCGGCTCAAAGAGGAAACAGGGGCTTACGCGTGGTTAGTGGCCCTAGGAGAGGGAGATCGGGAAACTCCAGAAGTACTCAGATGTATGAGGAGGACATGACCTTCACATAGAGGGGGAGGTTTCCCAATAGAGTGTGTTGGGGATTATGTAGGGGGCTACCCAGGTACACGCACAGTGACAAAGCTCAATGGGGAAGATATGGCAGATTGAGAAAGGGGAAGAGGAGAAGGCTCCCCAGTCTCATCCTCTTTATGGTCCTCTCAATCCTGTTACGCATGCGGAGGCTCATAGTTTAATGTCTTGTGTTGAGGACGGTGTTTTCTTGGCAGTTTAATGTCCTGCATCTCGGACGAGGTGAGTTCACTCCGCACCCTTAGGACTTACATAACTTGCAGTGACCCACCCTTTGGGGTGGGAAGGCACAAGCAATGCCCTGACGAATTGAGGTGGAGGAGTGGTCAATCAGGGGTTCGCGTTAGCGTAGATATGCATAGAAGTAATAACTATTAGAGTACCTATGCGAAGAAGTATGAGGTAGGATAACGCAACATAGATCACCTCCCAAGGGACTTTGAAGTTACCTCATACAAACTTGGAGGGCCGCATGAAAGAAGGGTGCGCTGGATAGTTGTGTTGCGCATAATAAGAGCCCGAAGATGGTGCCCGAGGGAGAAACATTGAAGATATGCTTAAGGGCGCACACAAGGAGGGAGGATTGCGCGCAAAAGGAAGATTTTGCGTGCAATAGGATACGTGTACGCACAATCGGCCGAGATTGCCTGAATAAGGGACGATTGCACGCAATGGTGGAGTATTGCGTGCCATAGGGGTTGTTTCGCAACAAAAGCAGTGTTTGCACGCCGAGAGGGAAGATTGCGCGCAGAGAGGACAAATTGCGCGCAAATGCCTTAACAATATAAGAGTCGGCGAGGGTCAATCCCTAGTGGTCCTGCCCGAAGGCAGACCCCTGGGAGACCTGTCGTGAAAAATCCTGTAGCTAGAAGCCATATTTTGCACATGGAAGGGGTGTATTATGAGCATGGGAGACGGTTCAAATTATTTAGCCGCCGAAAGTGAGGGGGATTCCCTTCTATTTGTAGGTGAACTGCGTCGGGCGAGGCACAAAAAACGCACCCTGCGTGAAAAACTGACGCTCCGGTTGGCGGTGCGCGTGACCATTTTCTGTGCCCGCGGTTTATTTTGTCACGCCAGGCCAATGTTCTTCGAGGGTCGCGGTGCACAAAATCGGCCCTTATCGATGGAGGTTTCTTGCCGATCCACCGTTTTTTACGTGCAACCCTTGCATATTTCGTGCAACCCTTGGGGTTCATCCTGGGATGGTTCGCTGAGTCGAAATATGCCTTTAGTTTTCCCCAATAATGCCCACCTGAGGCCTTCGGCGGATTTTGGCGCCTACAAATGTCCCCCTTGGAATCGGAGCTGCGAGGGAGCGCGAGGGTCGGATTCCGAGGGAAATGCCGAGACACCTGGACACTTTGAGGAGGGTGTGGGCAATAAAAATCGGCGCGCGCGTAAATTTTTTCCGCGTGCGCAGAAACGCTGCTGCGGGTGTGCAGAAACCCCAATCCACACCTATATATACCCCTGTGGGTCCCAGGGTCTTTACTGAAATTCTCATACGATTGGCCCCGCTGCTCTCGTGGGTGAAATTCTTCCCTCGCCGTGGAATTCTTTTCTTGGTTGTGCGGAAAGTCTCTATTTCGATTTTCATTTTTCACGCGTCGTTTTGCCTTCACGGGGATTCCCATTTTTTCATGCAGAACACCCGTTTTTCATGCGAATTAGGTTTTTCATGCAGCCTTCCTTTGGACTTCCAAATTTTAACCTGAAAAAGATGGCTACCGATCAGAGTGACGTTGAGAGAGAATCTGTTTATGCTGCGCGGAGGGATGAGATAAATGCTAACCCCCAAATTTTCAGCGCAAAGAAAGTTGCATATAATAACCAGACTCTCTTCAGTATGTTGAATCAAGCCCAGAGGGTTTATATGTTGTCTATCAACCTGCCCATGTGGGATTTCAGTATTTTAGAGGAAGTACAATTGATGGTATTTGATGTCGACACACCACGGTCATGGGTGACGCGCGAGGATGATCTTCCGCGATACAACATTACAAACAACGACCACCCTGCGAGAGAATTTGGGCCTATGACCATTTATGTCCAGAATCCGTGGAACAGAACAGTCTCAGGTAGTGAGGCAGTTGTTGTGGATTCTCTGGCCCATTATGCAAGTACCTTCCAAAAGAGTGTCTCTGATGAGACTAAAGGCTGGCTGCAAGATTGGGACCTGAGGTCCGGGGAAATTTTTACCAGTGAGTGGGCATGAGCGTATTGGGTATGCCACTCATGCGAGCAGTTTGGAGTGAAATTTCGACACATCGGATTGTTCGAGGTGGTGTCGACGTCACAGTTTCATTTTCACCGCCATCAAGATGTGGTGCCAGAGTTTAGTCGATGGTTCCCTGATACCAACACCTGCCATCTCCATCATGGTGAGGTTGGTATCAACCTTTGGGACGTTCATTGCATCGAGGGCATCCCTTTGGATGGGCACCAGTATGACAAGTTCCTACCGACAGAGAACATCTGGGGGGGACCGGTCACGGACTCCATGACATTTGTTGGAGCTAGCTAAAGAAAGTCCGGGGGTGAGGGACTTTTTGAAAGATATTCCATATTACAAGTGGTTCAACCTGTTTCTAGAGAAAGATCCAAATGTGAAGATGTCGGGGCGAGGAAGACGATGTCTGACTGTGTCATAGAGGAGTAAGAGTGGGTCATATTGGAAGATCTCAGAGACAGGTGAACACCAATCCTGGGGCTTTCATTGAGACCTGAATGTTCGGTACGCCATATTTCTTAAGACGTTCTTGATTGGGTGGCTGCTACCAGTAAGGGATACGAGGATGAGAGTCCACCTGACAACACTAGTGATGGCCGAAATCATGGTGGCTAATCAGAGGTTTGGCCTGAGGGTCTCCGTGCTGGCCTGATTGTATGCCATTCTAGGGCGTATCTCAAGAGGAGGCACGCCAAGGAGGATTTGTGGACCTTTCTAAATCCTTCATGGTTGGGCCACGACTCACTGTGGTGGATATGATTTTCCAAACGCCATTCATCCCCCAGGTGACGGCCTGCGACCCTCCTTACTGAATATCATTGGGATCATGCCACTGACGCTCAATGAATAGGGGATAAGGCTCAGGATCGGTAATCATGCCAACTTTACCTTTATCCCATTCCCGACCTAGGTCGGCGAGATGGTTGATGACGGGCATGACTCGTTGGAGAAAAGAAAATATTTTCAGAGCATCAGAGGTGGGGTGCTGGTGGCCCGGGTCGATGGGAAAATCCTTTGTGAGCCCTACGTGCCGTCAAGGTTTTCCAGGAAGTTTGGATGCATACAATGGATGCCCAAAAAATTGTATGCAGATGTCCGAGAAGAGAAAAACCCTTGTGTTATTCGCCAAATGTGGCTGATGTTTACAACCTATGGCTCCGGTGAGGTAATTACCTTCCCCCCATCAGAGTCAATGTTGGTCTCTCAACGCTGAGCACTGGGTGGTGACATATCCTGAGGGAATCTTGTGGAAGCGAGTTCAGCAACTCAAGGTGACCAGCGTGGAACCTGGGTGGAGGGAGATCAGGCAAGGTGATGCTAGGGAGCTGAGGTCTGGAGTGAGTCAGGTGACTGGGGCGGCATAGGCCGAGACTTATGCAACAGGACCATCACGTGGCGTGGTTGTGCCTCCGCCAGGTGGAGGGAGGGGGTATGGCGGATCACCCTGTGGAGTAGCCAGGGAACTTCCCAGAAAACAAATAAGATATTTGCTCCAGTGTCTGAGGATGCAGTTTTCCCTATGCTCTGGTTAGCCTGGATGACCTTACAAAAATCGGTAAGTTCTGAGGCCTTATGACATAAATTGATCTGAGACGGGCTCCAGCTGCCAAAGATTGGACTTATTCGTGTATCTGATGGCCATGGATGTATACGCATGCCAGCGGGGATGCCGCGAAGAACAGCATCTTCTGGTGAAGGTGATGCTCGGCCAGGAGCATGATTCATAAAAGATGTCTGGAGATAACGATAGTGATGAGGAGGCAGTCGAGGATGAAGCAGAAGCAGAAGAGAAAGAAGAGGCAGGGGAAGCCGAAGAGGAGCTCGGGGTGAAGGATCTCAGGGGACGACCCACCAAGGGAGTCCTTGAGAGAGCAGCGAGGTCGTTAGCTCTGATATGGACATAATTGAACTGCTTGAGGTATGCCTCAATTCTCATTTCAACCCTTCCTATTTTTGTTACTCGGAATCACTGATTGAATTCTGTCCTGTTTACGCACATATTGGTGCTATTGGTCAGGAAACTCCACCCATGGGGGGTGAAGGTGCACCTATAGAACAAGGTGGAGAGCCAACTTTGGCAAAGACAAGTGGGGATACAACAAACATTATTGAATTAACAAGTACTGAAGGATCTTTTGCAATGGTAGCTCCTGCAGCGACTGAAACGCCGGAGGCCGACATGCTAAGCTTTTGTAAGTCTCATTCCTTAGATACCCGTATTCACCACCGGAGAGCTCGGGTGATCAGGGCATTCATTGTTTGTGCAGTAATCACGATATTGGAGGCTCGACAGGCCGTTGAATCCAGACCATCTACAGAGAATCCGCTGGTGACTGTACCAACCCACTCAGAACCCACTTCTCAAACCGAGCCAGCCCCGACACCCAGTGAGCAAAGGGTTGTGGCCACTGGTGATATCACTGTCGGTGCAGAGTCTGAAATTGGCAAGGGGGAAATCGCCGAAATAGAGACGAGCGGGGGAGATTGTCCACATATCGAAGAGCCTAACCCCTTGGGAGGAATGCCAGAGGGAGACCCTATCGTTGATCTTTTGGCTTCTTTCCCCGAATACCAATTTCCAAACCCTGAGGAGATAGATGATTTTGATCCTGAAGCAGTCGAGGAGAGTTGTATGACGTGGTGCAAGGGGTGGAAGTGTATCAGGCGCTTCCTAAAACATCCAATAGCTGAATGGGTGCCCCGAATGGGATCACTACGCACCTGGTTGTGTTTTTTCTGCACCAGAGGGGTGGACGCTCATCATCTTTATACAATGATCAGGGATTATAGGGTTGAGAAGATGCAAGAAAGCAACCAATGTTTCACCGTCGACCAATGTCGGAACAAATCTGTGAACATGTAGAAGTTCTTTGAGGCCGAGCGAGAAGTTCGGCGTCTTGAATAGCAATCAAATGAGCGATCCATGTTCATCGTAAACCAATCCGAGATTGTTGAACTATTGAAGGCCTAACTGGTCGAAGACCAGGACCATGCAACGCAGGAAAGCCACCAAATGGTTGAGTTACAAGTTGAGCAGGAACGAATGCAGATCAGAGCTAATGAGCTCTGCTCCGTAGCTGCTAATGAAGAGAGGGAGCTCAAGGAGCAGGAAGCAGTTCTGGAGGCTATAAGCCAGAAGGTGGCAGCACCGGAGCAATCCATCAAAGGGGTTAATCCATAAGGGCCATGTTTTGGCTGAACTTATAAACATATATCCCTTTGTTTGATTATCCCGAAGTGCGTTCATGGGATTATTATCCGCCTTCTTGTTTATTTTAATTACCGCATCTCAATCATAACTGTGGAGTAACCAGCAATCAATCCCTAAGCTCATGTGGGTCATACCCGGTGTGAGAAACAAGGGATGACTACATAATTATTCACTGTGTATGAGAGTGTCGACTAGTCCTTTGAATAATTGGGGTTTGAATAACCCATAGAGTTTCTAAGCCAATGGTAGGACCTTGATTAGAGAATAGGGTTCTCAAAACAGTCAAAACGCTTTCCCTTAACGTATTATGGTACACGAAAGGGATGACACCAAGGGCGTTGGAATCAATTCGAACATAGGGGAGTGAGAGGTGTGAATCACGAGACCCAAAATTTGAAACATAATACTGTTAGCACGAAGATGAATAGAACTTTTGAGCGTATTCGAAACACAGTAACAACGTCGCGTTAGCCTGTAATGGGGACAAACAAATGAGGGTCACCCATTGACCGTGTTCGAGAAGACGAGGCCTAACTTAAAGTGTCTTTCCAATATCTTCCAGGACATTGGCCCAAAATGGTAGACGAGTCGAAAGGATGAGAATCCATGATGTTGTGGGGGTCCTTTCAAATGTGAAAGAGGATGAGAATCCAGATAAAGGGAAACACTAAGCATGGGGTGGAGTGACGGACTGTTCTAATGGGGTCCAACGCTCTTGGAATTCCGCCACTGTGACAAAAGTACATTGGCAGACATATTGGTTTGAATCAAGACCAAACCTACACCCAGATAGAACCTCTCTGGCGAGGACCTAGAATGCCCTGCAGCTTTACTTCATGCAGATGAGGATGAGGTAGTGATAGAGAGAAGATCCTCAAAGGGAAGTACATGGCATGGTTGTTGCAAACTCGACGTGAGTGGGGAACAAAGGAGTCCTCATCACACCATGGGTTCCTCGGAGAAATCTTCTATTGAAGGACTAAAGATGGAGGATTTTGGGGCTGGAACCAAGGACTAAATGCCTGGGCGTTTCTACGTATCCCATAAGGATGGGAATCAAGCCAAACATAGTTCTGGAGGTGCTGTGCAGTTTAACGTCATGCGGTGAGGATGTTGATGGAAGGGTAAGTCCCATATGGTGGAGTACATGGTGTGGCTATTATAAATCTGATGTGAATGAGGAAAAAAAGTCAACATGTCATGCCACGTAATCCCATAAGAATCAGGGCCAAGAGGTTGGACACAAGAAATGATCGACATAGATTGGGGCTGGACCCAAATACGAAATGTCTGGGCATTCCTACGTATCCCAAAAGGATGAGAATCAAGACACTTGTAGTTCTTGAGGTGCCATGCAGTTTAAAGTCATGCAGTTTAAAGTCGTGCGGTAAGGACGGTAAATTCCAACGCAGTTTATTGCCACGTGGCTAGGAAAACAGGTGGATGATTCCCGAAAGGGAATGTGCGTAGCATGATAAAGAAAATCCAACATGAATAAGGACCAAAGAAGTACACACCACACCACACACTCCCAAGAGGGGATTTAGGCCAAGGGGCCAAGAAAGGTTGGGGGACCTAAGTGTCATGCAGTTTTGACGTCACGCGGGACAGACGGTGAGGTCTTAGTTTAAGGTCATAGAGTTCGGACCCCAAGAGTGTGATTCTTCCAAGCGGTCGTAAACCTTGATCAAATCCCTAATCCCACGTGATCCATGCTTGGTGTGGGAAACAAGGGCGGAAAATATCTCCTCAACACATGGAACACACTATAGGGGGGAAAAGGTGTGGGGCCAAGGGTGAGCCCAATATGTTGATTCGTCCTATTAGCATGCAAAGGTGCTCAGAGGGATAAAAATAAGGGTGTCAAAGTTCCACTTGGACATGGTGAAGTGGAAGGGGACGTAAATCATGAGACTAATATGGAATAATGAGGATGAAATTATGATGGAGGATAACCACTAACCGTGTTCGAAGCACAACATCCATATCGTGTGACCTGAAATGGGAATAGACAATTGAGGGTTGACCGCTGAACGAATTTGAGACACGGAACTTGTATCAAATTGTTGTCTGAAATCCTCCAGGACATTGACCTGAAATAGTAGGTGAGCCGAAAGGCTAGGCACTAATACCGTTCGGGGGTCCTTTTGGATGTGAAAGGTGATGGGAACCCAAATAAAGGGACACATGAAGCATGGAGATGGAATTGAAGGCATGTCCATGTAGAATCCAACACTCTTAGTCCTAAACCATAGCGCATCCGAGCATGTGGGTAAAGCACAAAAAGGGGTCTTAGGGCCCAGTTAAGAGTGGATGATTGGCCGAGATGAATGGAGGAAAGGGGTAGAATGGGTTGAGGAACCCTGGGCTGGACCCAAAGACAAAATGTCGAGGCGTCGTTACGTATCTCATAATGATGAGAATCAAGCCAAACGTAGTTCTGAAGTGTCGTACAATTTAACATCATGCGGCAAAGACATAAGATGGGGTGTCTCAAAGGGGAAGTGTGTATGTCATGGAAAGATAGCCTGATGTGAATGAGGACAAGAGAGTTCATACGCCACACCATTCACAATTCCATAAGAGAACTCAGGACAAAGGGTCAAGGGAAGGACAAATGAACTTGGGGCTGGACCCGTAGGCAAAATGACCAGGCGTTCCTACATATCCTGTGAGGTTATGAATCAAGCCACACGTAGTTCTTGAAATGTCATGCAGTTTAACGTCATGTGGTAAGGATATATGAGGTGGTTCCTAAAGGAGACAAATGATTCGGCTATTGAAAACCTGATGTGAATGAGAACTAAGAAGGTCTCATGCCACACCATGGAATCTCAAAAGGATTAGGGCCAGGAGGGAAAACAGAAGAATTGATTTGCAGATCTTGGGGCTGGACCTGAAGACAAAATGTCTGGGCATTCCTACGTATCCCATAAGGATGGGAATGAATCCACACGTAGTTCTGGAGTCACCGTGCAGGTCTGGCCCTTGCACGGGAAGAAAAGACATTAGATGGATCGTGTTTGTTCTTCTCTTCCCTCTTTTTTTTGAAGAAACAAACCTAGATGAGGAGGTGTTGCTATAGAAATCAAGCCGTATGTAAGCCTTGACAAGATAACATGGTGAATGACCAATGCCAAACGTGACGCTCTCTCAGGCGAGGGCGCCACAATGCGGTGCCTTTTTCATCATGCAACTAGGATGATAGTGTCGTATTTTAATGTGATATCGCAGGACTAGTTCATGCATTTTAACATCGTGGTGAAAGGACGCAATAATTTAGAGTCATGCAAGAATAGGCAGCACAGTTTAGCGTCATATGATTTGGACGAGAGAGATATTATTTAGGGTCATAGAGCTCGGACCTCTTTGTAGATTATCGTCATGTATCTTATCGTCATGTAGGACCAGATAGATCTCAGTTTTAAGGTCATAAAGCTCGGACCATGAGACAAGGCCAAAGGGGATGGAAAGGTCAAGGGACTTGGGACTGGACCCGTAGATGACATGTCCAGGCGTTCCTACGTATCCCGTAAGGATGGGAATCATGCCACACATAGTTCTAGAGTGCCATACAGTTTAACATTATGGGGTTAGGACGATGACAAAATGGGAAGAGGGTGTTCCTGATGGTGGTACATGGTGCGACTGTTGCAAACCCAACGTGAATGAGGACAAAAGAGTCCATACCCCACCGCGTGTTCCCGGTAGGGGCCCTAGGTCGAGAAGGATGAAAATGGAGAAATTTGGGGCTGGACCCAAGGACATAGTATCTGGCCGTTCCTATGTATCCCATAAGGATGAAAATCAAGCCAGATGTAGTTCTTAAGTTCCGTAATGATGGGGTAGATCTTAGTTTATGGTCACAGAGCTCGGACTATGTGGCATACCTACTGCCTACAGTTTAACGTCATGCTGGGCGAGTGCTTTGTGGTTTTACCTCCTTCAGGTCGGACAAGTCGTGTAGTTTAACGTCGTGCGGAGAATACAGATGTGTACTCCTAAGAAAAGTATGACTTGAGGAATTTAGCATTGGTGGGAGGGGTAATACGCTCACCATTCATGGTGACCAGGGAGTATGCACGGTTGGGGGTAAACCTTGTGAATGATGTAAGGTCCCTCCCATTTGGGCTATAGCTTTGGCGGTTTCCTACTGGGTATCATTGACGTTCTAAGATTCAAATACTGTGTCACCTTGAAGGAAAGAGAAGAGACGAACTTTTTTGTCGAAAGCTCTAGATATCTTATTTTGATGCCTCTCCAGATTGTTCAAGGCATGAAGAAGGTTCTCATAAAGGGCCTCTAACTTAGCCAAATAGATTCCTGCTACTCTATTCGGTGTCTGCTGATCATAGACGGTTGTGCGGAGAGATGGAAACTGAATCTCAATGGGAAAGACTGCATATATCCCATACACTAGGGAATATGGGTTCATATGGGTGGAATTACGAGTCGTCGTCCGATAGGCCCAGAGTGCGTTGGGGAGCTTGTCTGACCAAATTTTCTTATTCTTACCAACCATATTTTGTAGAATGTTCGATAGGGTTTTGTTGAACAACTCGATCTGACAATTTGATTACACATGATAGCAAGAGGTATGGTTAGAATGAATCTTGTACTTGGCGTAAAATTTCTTGAATTCTGATGCCCAGAAGTTGGTGTCGTTATCGGTGAGGATGGTGTGAGGGACTCCAAAAAAAGGATGATATTGGAGCTCACGAATTTAATGATAGAATGGGCCTTGACTTCCTTGAGCGGAACTGCCTCTGCCCACTTGGAAAAGAAATCTGTAGCAGTCAGGATGAACCTACACTGGCTGGGTGTCACCGGTGGATATGGTCCCACAACATCAAGTCCCCAGACTACAAAGGGCCAAGAATATTTGGTAGTATGAAGAGGCTCTGATAGTCGATGCATGAAATTGGCATGTATATGACACGCGTGACACTTCTTAGCGAACTCAATGCAGTCATGAACCATGGTGGTCCAGAAGTAGCCCAGTCTTCGGATCTAATGAGAGAGCTCTGGGCCTGCCTGATGAGCTCCGCATGAACCTACATGAACTTCCTTCATAACTTGGGAGGTCTCATCTCCTTGAATACAACAGAGAATAACTCCATCGAACCCTTGTTTATAGAGGATCTGCTCGAGGCTGGGACCACTCTGAAGGGTCAATTGCACTGCACGCCGACATATCTGCTCACGTTCAGCTCGCTCTGTCGAGAGATTGCTGCGTTAGAGATACTCGACAAAGGGAGTCGTTTAATCAGGGGTGTCTTCTGCTGCGTCAGGGGGACCGGGAGGTTCAGACATGGAAGCACCAGCAGTGAAATGACTTACCTGCTGGCTATCATCATTGTTTGCAATGACAGGAGCGATAACCCTTCGATATGCCACATGAATAATCAGATCGTCTTGGTCAGGTTCTGCCAAGGATGCAGCAAGACTGACCAAAGAATCAGCTTGTCCGTTCTGTGACTGGGGAACGTGAGTAACTTCTGGCGGAGTAGGAAAGTTTTCCATCAGTTGACGGGTACGTTCTAGAATGGGTACGAGTTCCAGCTTCCTGAAGACATAGTCACCGTTGATCTTCTTGATGATTAGCTCCGAGTCCCCCTTCACATGTAGGTGGGGAGCATAGATCTCAAGAGCCAGCTCGAGGCCAGGGATGAGTGCTTGATACTCTACCTCGTTGTTAGTACAACCTTTCGACAACAAGAATGAACAGGGAAAAACGGCCTGTGAGGATGTGGTGAAGACGATCCCCAGGCCTACCCTATTGAGCTTGGATCATTGAAATTTCTACCAGTTGGGCTCTGTGATGTGCCATCAAAATGCATCCGCCAACACGGTACAACTCAATCCACTGAAAGGATGGCCTCGTCTGGAAAGTCCAGATTCAAGGACTACTTTGTAGGGGTTGGATGTGTAGCAAGAAAATCTGCCAGCGCCTGAACCTTGATAGCCTTATGAGGAATGAACCTGATTTCAAACTGTTGAAGGATATCCCACTAATCTAGACGGCTAGTCAACATGGGGTGATTTAGGATAAACTTCAACAGATCCACGTGGGACCCCAGCTGTATCTCGTAGTGCCGCAAGTAATGTCGCAGCTTTTGTACTACGAATACGAGTGCAAGAATGCTTTTTTCGATAGAGGAATTTCTGGTCTCTATATCAAGGAGCATGTGATTGAGATAATACATACTATTATCTATCCCTTCGTTGTTATTCTAAGCGACAATGGCACCGAGGGACTGTTCCAAAGTGGTCATGTAAAGGATCAGTAGCTACCTAGGGACGGGTGGTATCAGAACCGGAGGCTCGAGCAGGTACTGCTGGATTTCCTTGAAGGAGGCCTGACATTCTTCATCCCATAGGTAGAAAATGCATTTCTTCATGAGTTGGGAAAAGGGCTTACACTTTCCGGCCAGATTCATGGTGAATCGGCGTATGTAGGCCAAGTGGCCCTGAAAACCTTGGAGTTCTCAAAGGTTGTTTGGAGGGGACATCCGACTGACGACTTTGATTTTTTCTGGGTCGACCTCAATGCCTCTTTAAGTGACGACGAAGCCGAGAAACTTCCCATAGGTAACCCCAAAGGCACACTTTAAGGGGTTCATCTTTAGATGATGGGAGCGGAGGAAACTGAACACCTTCTCAAGATCGGCGAGACGATCCTGATGTTGGTGGGATTTGACCACAAAATCGGCCACATAGCATTCGACCAATGTTCTAAGGATTGGTTTGAATATGCGGTGAATGACATATTGATAGGTGAGACCTGAATTTTTCAGATCGAAAGGCATTACCCTATAACAAAAGGTACCTTGCGGTGATCTGAAGGCTGTTGATGCTTCATCTTCGAGGGCCATTCAGATCTAGTTATAACCGGAATACCCATCCATGGAGAGAGTTTGAAATCCAGTAGTAGCATCAATTAGCAACTCTATCGTAGGAAGGGGAAAGTCATCCTTCAGACAGTGACGGTTGAGATCTTGGAAGTCGATGCAAACCCTGATATGTCTGTTCTTCTTCCTGACAGTCACAATGTTAGCTAACCATTTGGGGTACTAGATTTCCTTTAAGAAGTTGGCTTTAATGATCTTATCAACTATGGCCTCGACCATGACACCGTGAGAGAGGTGCATCTTTCTAGGAGGTTATTTGAACCAGCAGTGATTTACTGGGAGACCGAGATGGTGGACGACAACCTGAGGATCTAGCCCCAACATCTCGTCATAACTCCAGACAAATACATTGTGATGATTCTTCAGGAAACCTATATAATGTTGTTGTTCATCCGCTGACATAGTTGCACTAATCAACATTGGTTTCAGATCCGTCTCAATACCGAGGTTCACCTGTACCAACTCATCGACAGTGGTGGAGATGCCTTCTTCAAATGTGGGAGGGGAATCTTCCAAATTGTTCTCATACAGAGTGAGAGGATCATTGACAGGGGAAATTCTTCTGAGTTAACTAGTCTTGTCGGAGCATTGGTACTGGCCTGAGTGGCGAAAGAATCTTCATTGGGAGGATCTGACGTCGCTGCGACCATGGAGACGAAAGCTGTTGATCCAATTCCATCAGGCCTTTGACCCAGGGGGCCACGCTTGATAATATCAATGCAGTAATGGAAACTCGGCAGAATAAGCAAGTATGATGTATTGTTATTACCATTGGGCAGACATCCCGATACCTCATAGGGGTAGGTGGCTCTAGGATCACTCGAGCCTGGTTTGTGTAGGAGTACGAGGTGATCTTTTGGTACTTGTTGGTCTTGGGAGCGCATTTCCCATGCTGTCCGGTAACAAAAAAACATTGTCCCATGTTTGGGGTCGTGGGTTCCAACCGGTGAATAGGGAGAATGAATGCGTCGTCCAAATCCATCCATGGGTTGATGGTGTCATTGGCATGCTCAACCCCATTAGCTTGAACATGTTTGTCCTTGCTTTTGTAGTAGTCGGCATCCAAATAACGGGATTCACTGGAGGCAAAAGGAGAAGCATCACCTTGGAGTATGCCCACTCAACCATTGATGGAGTACTTGAGGCATTGGTGATATAAGGAGGGAACTATCACATGTAGGTGGAGTTAGGGTCTGCCCATCAGTGCGTTGTAGGAAGTGTACTATGAGACATCCATAAACTTGATGCTGGCGATATGACCACCAAACTGAGTCTTTAGACGGATCTTGCCGAGCAGTGTTTGTTCTGTTTGGTCATACCCTTGGATCTTCAGGTCTGAAGGACTTAAGTTTGCTTCAGATAATCCCAGCTTGCGGAGCATTCGGGTCGGGATGAGATTGATCCTAGAACCTGTGCCTACAAGACAACGACATAATTCCACGCCATTAATTTGGCATGTTATATAAAATAGGTGGATGTGCCCCAGAATGGGAGAATCCTCATCTTCTCCCAAAAATGAGATAATGGTCTGACATTCTGCATGTTCGACTGCTTCAGTGTAGAATGCTTCTGCGGCTGCAACCTCTGTTTCAAACTAGAGGGGGATTCTCAAAGCCTCTACATGGGATTCACGCATTTATTTTGATAGGTGAAGAAGCTCAAAGATCGAGAGTCTTGAAGGAATGCTGATAAGGTGCTTGAGCACATCATACTTCCGTGCTAGACACACATTTATGCTAGCAGGAGGTCACTCCACAATAGAAGGTATGACGGGTACTATCACGGCTCTCACCAGTGGGTTGTGGCTGGTGGTAGGAGTGTCGTGCTGCCCACTGGTCAAACCACACAAAATAGTTATGGGCGGATGGCTAAAGGACTGAGGTCTGATCTCAGCTAAACACAGCAGATTAAAATTCGATCGCAACGGCTCTGCCTGATCAAGGAATACATACGATGGTGGAGGCGAATCTGACGAGATGGGCTGGGAGGATTGCGTGTGTTGAGATCTACACTGGGCCTGCTACCTGGTCTCAGTGGCATGCATGGCTTGGCTGGAAGCGTTGACCAATGCATTCTGACGATTCACATATCCATGACTTCATCGACGTTGGCGTTGACTGGGGGCATTAGGAGGATCTGCCTGGTGCTTCTCGTCATCGGGAACAATGTAAGGATTTACCAGTTCAACGGTATTGACAGATGCATACTTCTGGTCATCACTTGGGAAATCCTCTATTGTTGGGTGGATTCTAGAGTCGATTCCCATTTCTGGGGGCATAAAATCGCCGAGTACGGGATGACGACGACATTGGTAGGGGACTTTTCTTTCCCTTAAGTCGTCAACGCTTACCTCCCTTGAATTATGAGGATTGGGACATTGATGCAGAAGTAATAGCTGGAGGCGACATGGCAGCCTCATCAGGCTCAGGCTGATTCCAACAAGCATGGATAATACCATGGGTGTGAGCGATTTCTCTGCGATTCAGTCGGTAGTCATACTTATGGGACCCACGACCAGTTTTCCACTCACCCTCGCTATCGATGTCGGGCCTTAGAGACACGCATGCCACTTGTGCCGAGGTTGGGCCAAGTCTAACTGTTATTGTTGACATGGTCATGGAGCCAATCTTTGAACACATAACACTGCTTCCAAGGAACTGGTGATAATGACAACAGTTGGGGCGATCTACGAGATCAGCCTCTTCGGGTCTCCTGCATTCTGGAAATCGTAGGATTACTTCATCCAAAGCGCTTCGGAAGTATCCGAGGACCTGAGCCTCATTGAATTAGTAGGTGCGGTTTCTTCTGTCCGAAAAGGGGGCTCTGGGAACCTAACCCTGTCGAGGAGGTGGAGCCTGATGTGGAGGAGGGACTTGATTGTCTCACCGAGGTAGAGGTGGTTCATTACACGGCGACGCCTGCTGATTCTGCAATGGGAAATTCTGGGCCGGAGGTTGAGCCTGAGCCTGAGAATGAGGTGGTGGTCCTCAACGAGGCTGTGGGGGTGGTTCGACTAGCAGAAATTCTAGCTATCTGGGAGCTTATATATGCGCCACAATAACGGTTCTTCTCGTAGGGGCTACAGGAGGCAATGAACGTGGCTGCTTTTTTTAATGTAAGGCTTCTTCTAGACACTGCGCCCTATCAAAGAAATCTCAGAACCCACCCGGGTAATTATATTTGATAAGAGAGGGGACCAACTCATTCTTGACATTTTCCACACACATCGTCAGCAGATGTTCCTGGGTCAGCGGCTTATCGAGTGAATACGTGAGACCCTTCCACCTGACAACAAAGTCTGCTACCCGCTCATCCGGCCTCTGTTTTCACTTGAAGAGGTCTGCGATACTTATCTTTCGAGTGGTGGAACTGAACTGGTAGTGGAATTTTTTGCGAAGATCCTCCCAACCAGCTATAGACCCAATGGGTAACTGGATGTACCAGACGAACGTGGGCCCTTCAAGTGTTTGTACGAAGCACTGGAGTTTGGCGGCTTTTTGCTGCGCTGGAGTTCCCAACATGGGACCACACCTCGAAATTAAGTGGTCAAGGTGCTGCAGTGGGTGTATAGTCCCATTGAAAGTGGAAAACGTAGGATTCCCAAAACCTGGGGGTGCTGACATGTCATCCACCCATGCCGGATATGGTTTGCCATCGGGCGGGATTGCCACCTGTCGGATTTCGAGAGCCTCAAAGAAAGTGATGAGAGCAGCCATCAGATCATCTTGGAAGGGATTCTTATCTTGAACAGGGTCCCTAACTACCAAGGGGTTGGCAGGTTCTTTAACATGGTAAGCGGACTAAACGGATCGTGGAGCGGCTGGTGGAATGACCCGAGGAGCTGTCGGGGGAACAACCTGTGGAGCAGTATGTGGAGAAATCGGGGGAATGATTTGCAGAGTCGGGTCTCAGGGAAAATTCTTAGGCAACTCTGGTGGATTAGGGGACACATATCGTGGTCGCTTTCCATAAGCACCGACCTCTTCCTGGTCTATACAGACAGGGTTGTCGAGATCGATTGGAGGTAACTCGCCAGGAGGGAGTTGTGCTTGCCCCTGCTGGCCTAGTCGAGGGTTTCCATAATCTGGTCGTCGTTCTGTGGCACACTCGGCAGGAAGCTCATCAACCATTTTTTTATGCTCCGTGATCTATTGACGTAATGCAGGAAGGCCGAGCGAGTGACAATGACTCGAAAGGTGCAGGAAGGCCGAGCATCTGCCTTTGGTGGCGAGTATGGATACCTGTTGGGTCTGTTGGGCATTGTGATACCTAAATGGGCTGCTCATCTTATTCAGATCCTGGGCCAGTTCCCCCTTCCCAAAATATCTCGGGGATGACCATGTTTATCGTAGCGATACCTGGAGGCATGTCTTCGATGTCGCCAAGTAAACCAGGTTGGCGCAGTATATGGCTAAAATTCAGGGTGACATACTGCTCCCAGACACAAATTTGGACATATGGGGATGCCTCCCTGATAACTATGTGGAGCACATTGAAGCTCTGAATGCATCGTTCTTGGGGTTTCCGATGATAACCAGGAAACGCAGGGTGTCGACCAGCGAGAAGTGCAGCTAACTCAACCAAGCGACACTGTTGGCCAATGTCGTCACAGTGTTTCTGACCCTTGGAATAAGTTATCCATTGATTGAGTATGCGAGAGTGCGTCATATCGAGCGTTCAACGGAAGCACATGACCTCGTCCTGGGTAAGGGACACTGGGGCGTTGAATTCCGCTGTTGCTTTTGGCCAGAACATCTCGGGGAAGTGATCTGTAGTGAGGATGTCCCATAGACTTCCCAGCTCTGACTCTGGATCCAACCCTTGGTGGCCCCATTCATCAACTAGAGGTGGTTGAGGGACCGACAAGGGCACATACATGGACCATTGCGGTGGTGAGCCGGTCAGTGGAGAATACGGTGAGCGGGCTGAAAACCCGCCGCATATCGGGCTGTCTCCCGGGTACAGAGCCGATTGTACCACGACATCCTTGTACGATGGGCTGCTGATTGTTGGTTCCTGTGCAAGGGCAACAACAGTTGTCGATGGATTTGACTAGGTCTTGGGGTCTGCAGGTCCCCAGAATAATTCACCGAGATCTCGTGTTGAGGTAGAGTACGATCCGTGCGATGACAGAGAAGATTGCAGAGCAAGATCTCAGATAGGGATCAAATATTCTTCCACCTAGATGTACCTACAGAGAGATTCAGGGATTCGATGAACTTCTCTTTTTAGGAGGACGAAGTTAATATGCCAGTCCCTGCCCCAGACCCTAACACAAATATTGAAAGAGTTCTTGGGCTTCTCCCAAGAAACAACTGTCTGGAGTTTCTCTCCATCCACTTACACACCTTCCTTTAAAATTATTTGACCCAATAACTATACATATATAATCAATACAAAACTGACATATATATAGCTTTACGTATAGTCAATAAGTGTAATCTGTATGATGTCAAGATGTTGGGTATGATCATCATCAGTCTTGGAGTGCATGAAGACTCCATCCATAAATACTAAAACAAAATAATCTAGGTAAAAAAGGAAAATTATATTCATCAAGGATGTAAAAAATTCTAAAGAATTCATCAACACAAATGAAATTACCTCATGCATGGGGTTCATTATCATCTGGATCACCAATATCACTGTGATGTCCACCAGATGTATTCGGAGCCTACAATAGATATCAATATTATGTATCTTAAAAATATCAATAAAATTCAATCTGATTATGGTTTGTTTTATTGTTTACCTGTGGCGCCACTTGTTGCATCGTCATTTCATCGATACGTGATGACATCTGTGACAACCTCTCCTCATACTATGCACATAACTGCTGAAACTGTGAATCAAAATTACGCTGCATATCCTGCATGGAAGCATCTATCTCAGCATGTGTGTGCATCCCTGAATCTCTGCATGCACCCATCACATCTGCTCTAACAACTGCACGTCGTGGGACACCACCGCCATAAGTCAAATAATAACCATGACCGTCACGCCCCACGACACGGTGAAATATTTCATCTCTATACACAATACTACGACGTTGCTCCTCTGGAAACTCTGCTAATTAAGTGTCAAACTGAGCCTGTAGCATATAATGAATCAATGAACAAATATGAATAATTTATATAAAATAAAAAATACATTTATTAGTAAATGATTTTCTTACTATAACACGGCAACATCGGGATCACCCGCCCTACAAGTCCTCATCCATATGGACATCCGATCGATTCGCTCACCGCGTTGGTGTAACTATAATAAAGGGGTTCACCATGTTATACTATAATATTTTTAAAATATGAATGAAATAGTGAATTCTGAACTTACATCATGTCTGAGCTGTGACACATGTCGAGTTCCAAGTCTGGAAGGCGTGCCCTGCATCGCCCAATTATGTGAATGACGAGCAGACTCGGTCTACATTCAACGTATTTACTTAATAGACATTTGAAAAATTAGTCATTTATAGATTAAAAGTAATAAATCTTACCATCGCTGCCTCACTCGACCAAAATGAAACCAAATCCTGCCACTGCGTAGGAAGAATGCCCGGAGGGACTCACTGTAGAATGTCTGGCACACCCGCAAATGGTGTCCAGTGATCTCTCTTCACCCTTGACTTGTAATCCTTCCATAATTTTTGGCATTTGGACATACAAACAGACCGAAACTCATCTGGACAGGATGTCAAATTATCCTGTTAAAAATATTGTCAGTAGATGGGACAATAATAATAACAATATCATGAAAAATTAAACATTGAATTTACCTGAACCTCCCTCCATAATCTGTCCATCGTATCCTGAGGGAAAGAACTCTAGTCACAAGTCGTCAGATGGAATCTGTGTGAGTCTCGTATCATATGCCCAAACTGACGACTTAATGCAGTAGCACCATCTCCAACTGGATGAAATGTGTCGTCAAATAACACATCCAATCAGGCTCTAGAGTTCCAGGATCGAACCCCTCTACCAAGACCCCTGTGTCTGCTAGAAGAAGCAGTAGATCCTGATAAACATAAATTCATAATTCAATTACAATATAAATTAATGATTAGAAACAGTTAGGGAAATATAAACATAAAATTACAATCAATTAATTTAGAAAAATGAAAACATACATACCAACAACATCAGGTGAACCACTGTGACCACATGTGACATACCTACATTAAAATAAATTATAGTTAAATAAAGCAATTTTTATACATATATAACTCATAAATATTTTTACAAATAATAACTAGGGATATAATTACAATTTCCACTAATCATGCAAGCCTATCGTATCTCCTTCAACTGTCTCTCTGGTCCATTGTATATCTTCATCTCGTACAGCTACTGTTGTTTGGTCAAGTGTTTGATCAGGAAATGCGAAAACTTCAGGTTCCTCTTGGTCAATCAGAAAAACCCCTCTTCTAGACATTTTCACCATAACTTTCCAATCAGAATCAATGCCGACAAAGTAAACTTGTTCTGCCTGCGATGACAGTATGAAGGGCTCATTACTAACTCGGTCATCTTTATATAGCATATTGTTAAATTTTACTAATGTAAATTGGAAGTTATCAACTTTCGTTCCACGAACTGGATCGACCCAATCACACCTTAACAATATGTGTTTTAATCCACGATCATAAATAACCTCAATAATATCTCTCAACAATCCATAATAATAACCCGCACCAACAAAAGAACAACCAACGCCACTATTTTGTGTGGCTCGGTTCATGTCAACATTGCTAATACGAAATCGGAATCCATTATCATCCAAAGACTTGTAGCGACGGGCTGTAATAAATGGACCATCAGCTAGTTGGTTGAGTTCTTCGCTCACATGCTGGGTTAAATCACGTAACTTTTGAATCTGCAAATTTCACATATATAGTTTAATGGATAAAGGATTGTGAAAATACAACTAAGTTTCACTATAAAAATATTAAATCAATTATACGTACATGAGTCTTGAACCACTCATGAAATGTGTTGAAATGATGTTTTTGGATTTGATACTCAGTTGCACGGGTCCTTTCACGTTTCAACTCAGCGATATGCATCCTAAATCACAACACAATATAAGGTAAGAAATAAAATAAATATAGAAACAAAATACACATCAACTATGAAACTTATTGTATCAATGACATAACTGATGGAGTGTTGAACAACACATATCGATGAGCTTGAACCCACTCGTCGTTCCGCATATCAAATGTTATTCCTTCTCCAATTGGACCCTCGTCAGTCTGGGATGGTTTATCTATCTTTGTTTCAACCTCATCAATATATGAAGCACAGAAATTAGTACACTCATACATTAAATATCCCTTGTAAATTGATTCTTCTGGACAAGATTTGTTGTGCACATAGTGTTTCAATGTATTTAAGTATCGCTCTATTGGATACATCCACCTGAATTGCACGGGACCGCCAGTAATGACTTCACCAGTTAAATGCACGTTCAAGTGAACCATGACATCAAAAAAAGACAGCGGAAAGAGTTTTTCTAGGTGACATAGTGCAAGTACAATCTTATCCTCTAGATTTTTCAAATCACTCATGCGATGATTCCTAGAACAGAGTTGTCTGAAAAAATTAGAAACTCCAATCAACGGCTCAACAACCTGGGAAGGTAAGCAATCCCGAATTGCTATAGGAATTAACTGTTGAAGCATAATATGATTATCGTGACTTTTCAAACCTTGTAATGTCATGCTCTCCATATTCACGTGCTTCGAAATATTAGAGCAATAACCATCTGGCACCTTAACAGTCTTCAAAATTGATAGAAATGTTTGTTTCTCTTTTTTACTCATTGTGTATTGTGTAGCAGGCATGTATGCCCGATTACCTTCACCCAGCTGTAAATGTAAAGGTTTTCTCAATCCCATTTCTTGCAAATCACGTCGAGCATTAGCACTGTCCTTTAATTTCCCCTTAACGCCTAAAATGGTGCACAAAATATTATCACATACATTTTTTTCAATGTGCATCACATCTAAATTATGCCTTAAAATATTATATTTCCAATAAGTCAATTCAAAAAAAAATACTTTGTTTCTTTAAATTATGACTTCGTTGTCTATTTGTAGTAGGAATAGAAGGCAATGCAGGAACCAATAAATCTTGAAAATCATACATTTTACGGATGTTTTCTTCATCAAGTTGTGCACAAATTTCAACCCCAGATAATATTTGTGGTGATGGGTCAAACTCTCTATTCCCATCAAACGATACACGGTCTTTTCTGAACCTGTGCAATGGAGGAAGAAAGCGTCTGTGACCAAGATATGCCCACTTTCTACAGTGCTTAAGCCATATATATTTCTTACTCTTATTACAACAAGGGAAAGCAAATTATCCTTTTGTACTCCAACCTGATAAGTTAGCATACGCTGGGAAATCATTAATTGTCCATAACAAAGCAGCCCGAAGTCTAAACAATTCATTTGCTGCCGAGTCAAAAGTCATTACACCATCAGCCCAAAATTCTTACAGCTCATCAATCAAAGGTTGCATATAAACATCGATTTTATCACCAGGTCCTCTCAGCCCATCAATTAGAATTAACAGTAACAAAAAAGGTTGCTTCATACATACCCATGGGGGAATGTTGTATGGAACCAACACCACTGGCCATGTACTATGTGTCGCACCAACCATGGACCTAAATGGGTTAAAACCATCTGCTTCCAAACCCAGTCGAATATTACGATCATCTCAGGAAAAGTCTGAGTTTCTTTGATCAAACTCTTTCCATGCCAAAGAATCTGCCAGGTGAGTTAATTTATCAACCTCTTTCTTTCTCTCTGAATGTCAAGTCATCAATTTAGCAATTTTAGTGTACAATAAGAATCTCTTTAGTCTCGGTTTCAGTGGGAAATAACGCATCTGTTTAGCGGAAACTTGTTTCCCTTGATTCAAGACTCTCCTAGTAATAATCTAACTACCTTGATTAATCTCATTGGTCTTCCACCTGGATGTATAGAAAATAGTACAATTATTTAATTGTGCATTCTCTTTTCTGAACAACATACAATTATTGTGACATGCATAAATTGTATCATATGTAAAACAAAGATCATCGATTAACTTGCGATCTTGATAGAATGACTCCGGAATCTTCGCTCCAGCAGGGAGTACCTTCTTCAATAATACCAACAACATGTCGAATGAGGTGTCTGACCACTAGTTCAAGGCCTTCAGGTGTAACAATTCAACGATGAATGACAGTTTACTAAATTTAGTGCATCCAGTATATAATTCAGTACGTGCATCATCAAGAATTTCAAAGAATTTCAATGCTTCTCCATCTGCAGAAGAATGAGGATTACTCAATCCAACGTCGTCATTTATGACATTATTGTCTTCATATTGAAACTGGTGCATCATATCATTCAGCATTATGTTCATCGGATCAACTATTCTCGAATCAACATTCATATGAATATTTTTTGAGCGATGACATGAAACATAATCTTCTCCATGACGCGTCCATGTCTTATAGTTTTTCAAAAACTCATTCAAAAAAAAATTTTCTCTAACACTATCTCGTTTGAAGAGATATCTATTTGCACATTTTCTGCATGGAAAACTAATCATATCGCTTGGAAATTTGTTGGTGAAATCCATAAATCTCTTAATCCCCTCATAATATTCAGCTGAAAATCTATCTTGCATATCAATCCAACTCCTATCCATATCTGTATTTAATAGAAATCAAAAGAGAAATATCTTATTTAAATTCTAAAAAAAACACATATCATTAAAATTTAAAAACCAAATTTGGATAAAAAACATTACCTGCAGAGTACTCGACTGCGGGTAACGGGGTCTGACTCGATTGCGGATCCATGATGGCACAGTGACTTGATGACAGAGGTTCGACAGCCGGACTCGAAAGGAGCGGAACCATTGGACGAAGTGTGGAGGGTTCTACACGGAGGGACACAATGGACCGGAAGGGTCCAACGGAGGCTGGAGAACTTGTCGGAGGGATGCAACGGGGCCGCGAGGGGACGGCGGCGGCGGGGCTGTCCAAAGGTGCAGCACGGGCAGGGGTGGGGGTTGTCGGGTCGCGGGGGTGTCAGGGTCATGGGGGCGCAGCGCGGAGGCAAGGCGGTGGGGGTCGCCGGGGTGCAGCACGGGCAGGGGGTGTCGGGGTCATGGGGGCGCAACGTGGAGGCAAGGAAGTGGGGGTTTTCGGGGTTTCCGGTGGCTCAGCACGGAGGCAAGGGGGTGGGGATCGCCGGGGGTCGGGGTCGCCGGGGGTCGGGTCACCGGGGGTTGCCGAGGTCACCGGGAGGTCGGGGGTCGGGGGTCGGGGTTGACGGGGGTCGGGGTCGCCGGCGGGGTGTGGGTCGCCAGGGGTTGGGGAGGGGTCGCTGGGGGTCGGGGAGGGTCTCTGGGGGTCGGGGAGGGTCGCCGGGGGTCGGGGAGGGGTCGTCGGGGGTCGGCCTCACCGGGGGTCGGGGTCGCCGGGTCGAGGGGTCAAGGTCGCGGGGGTCGGGGTCGCGGGGTCGGGGAAGGGGGGGTCACGGGGTCGAGGAGGGGAGGGAGGGGAAAATAGGGTATTTTTAGGAAGTAAAGTGCAGTGGCCACCATTTGGCGGCCGCTGTTGATAGTATTAGCGGCCGCCAAATGGCGGCCGCTATAGGTGCCCCGCCTCAAAAACTAGAAATTCTAGTAGTGTTTGAACTATGATTAACCCATGGAAAATAAATGGGTTCCAAAACAATCTCTTTGAAACAAGATCAACCCATGGAAAAGAAATGGGTTTGAAAACAATAACTTTGAAACATGATTAACCCATGGAAAAGAAATGAGTTCCAAAAAAATCTCTTTGAAAAAAAAATCATCCAAATAAAGAAAGGGGATGGTTCCCCCCGCACTCGGCTAGGGTGGTAAGGGTGGGGAGGGGTTTGGGTGTGGTAATGGGGTTAAGTCCTTGGGACAGTGATTTATCTGTATTTTATTTTTTACATTGTGTACTATATTCACAGTTGTACCCAAATTTTTAATCAGGATATTAGGTTTACGTTGATGTTTTGGATAAGTATTCAATAGGCTCTGAAAATAATGTTAAGTTTCAGCACAAAATGTCATCCTCATATAGATGGGTGGTATGAGAGAATAATTTATACACTTGAGGGTATGCTGAGAACATGTTTTATTGAATTTAAATGTGGTTGGGATCAACACCTTCCTCTAGTTGAGTTTTCATAAAAAAAATAACTTTCACTTAGGCATTCAAATGACTCCTTAAGAAGACCTCCATAGAATTATGTGTGGAACTCCAACATAATGGAATGAAGATGGAGAAATAATGATATTGGGAGTTGATATTGATGAATAAATGGCCGAGAAGGTAAGATTCATTCAAAAAAAATAAGGGCATCACAAATTCGGAAGAAATGTTATGCTTATAATCGATGGCGTGATATAGAATTTGAATTTTGTGAAAAGGTGTGTCTATGAATTTCACCACGGAAGAAGGTTATGAGATTTGGGAAGAAAGGGAAACTAATACCTTGGTATATCGATCACTTTGAAATTCCTAATCATATTGGGACTGTAGCTCTCAAGTCTATGAAGACTTCCATGTATCTCTCCTCAGAAAGTACATACCCGACCCTTTACATGTAATTAACATAGAGATCATACCAATGGAGCAAGATCTTTCCTATAAGGAACAACTTGTTGAGATTTTGGATCATACATAGAAAGTTCTATGAAAAAATACCACTCACCAAGTTAATGTTCTATGGTGAAACTAATATTTTGAAGAATCTACATGGGAACTTTGGGAAATAATGAGGTAGATTTATCCTAACTTTTTTTATATAAGAGTGAAAAATTTCAAGGGAGTGATTCATTTTACATTGTGTAAAATGTAAAACCTGGAGTTTTTATGATTTTTTTTAATAAATTAAATTTCTTTTAAATCTTACCTTACATGAAAAACCGAGTTTAACCAGCACAACACTATGTTTTAACAAACCTTGTTATATTATTATTATTATTTAAATGTGACTGTTATAAACTAGTCATTAAACATAGGGATATGAATAATAATAAATAATTTTTAAATATTATTTATAATGGTTTTATATGAAGAAAATACGTTTATAAAAAGGTACTTAATTTTTAGTAAAGTCATTTTATGTTTCAAAAATACTATTTTCTAAAAAAGGCATTTTATTTCTTTTTGTGAACAATAATAAAATTATTTTTTTACACCTTTAGAATATTAATTAGATAAATTAAAATTAATTTTTGAAATATTTAAGTCAAAATTATTATCGGGTGATTTTTTGGGATTTTTCTGAAAAGATTAATTTTTTCAATGGATAATGAAAAATACTTGTTTTTATTGAGAATTGCCTTTTCATTTAAAAAAATTATATGGTTACTTTTTTGTTTTAAAATTAATTTAAAAGTAATATTATTTTGATTATATATTTATTAATATAAGATAGTCCATTGAAATGAATTTCATATTAAATTTTGATATAAAAGCATTCTCTACTTATGAAGATTTTCTCTTTGAAAACCCGATTTCTTACTGTAATTGTGGGATTAATTTTGAATTTAATTTTTTCAATTATTTAATGGAATTTTTAAAAAATTATTGGATATTTGGAATTATAATAATTTAATTATATAATAATTCCAACTTAATTTATTGCAATTATTAATAGTTAAAATGGTAAAAAATATTTACCATGGTTAAGATGAAAATGGGTTTACCGGAGATTAAAATAAAAAGATAAGCATTAAAAATGACCATAGTCTTATAAAACACCAAATAGTAGGAAATATTTCAACCCTATCTCTTCTAGTATCTATAATGGCCCATCTGGGAACCTTTTTTCATGTGAAAAACGTGGGTAAACCTTTTTCTTCTCAAAAATTACAAGTATACCACTCACCTAACTTATAAAAAGAGAGTCATACCCTATCCTATTCACAATTCCATAACCCTTTTTTTCAGAAAATATATATATAAATACCATCCTTAATTTCTTAATCTCATCATAGAATCCTTATTTAGGTAATAAATACAACCTTGGAAGGTTTCTAGTGAAAACCGTAAGAAGTTGTCTGAAGAAGAGGTAACATCCCTAATCGAGCGTTTTATTTTATTTCTTCTTCCACATCCTTTAATTATTATAAGCAAACGATTATATAATAACCTTAGTATCATAAATATATTGATATTTTTTTATGTTAAGGTAACGACCTATATTCATCTTCCCTTCCCTCAAATGGGAAACAATAACATCACTCGTGTGTACGATGTACTACTACCTCACAAACCGATGTGACATGTGTTCCTTAACCCCACTCACGGTTGGGTATGATGATGGATTAAATTATATATATATATATATGTGTGATATTTTTTAAATAAATATACTTATAGAATTTCGATATCACATAAACCCACTTACTATCCATTTCATATGGTATATGATAGCATGGTTTGTGTGTAAAGTGGACAATCGTCTCACGAAGCTATGGGATTCTTTTTTCACTAAGGCTTAGTGTGGAAGGTAATTAGGGTAAATTTAATGAATGTTTTTAATATATGTAACATAAAAATGATTCTATAAAGTTAATATTTTATATATCTTTCATTAATTTCATTTTTTAGTAAAATAGAAACATTATTCATTCATATGCACGACCTACTGTCTCCATTAATAGTGTATTTCATTTTCTATATCTAATATTAATAGATTACTAAAAATACATATATAATTAATATATATGATATTAATGTAATTATTAATATTATGTAAATTATGGAACCATGGTCAAATTAAGGGGGGAAAAATAAAAAATCAAAACATATATGAAAAAAGGTGTTGGTTCCCGAAACATGATTTTAACATGAAATTGTTAATAAATGGATAATAAAATGTAATAAGTAAATAATATTTGTTATTATATATATAAATATGGTTCCATAATATATTTATAATAAACATAAATTTATTATTCATATGTTTTGAACATTTATAATGGAATGAGAGACTTATAATAAAGTATTTTTGTCTCAATTTTCCTTCTATGAGACATATGTTATGTTATGAACCTACTTTCTTTTATAAAGTGTATATCCATACCCATTAACATTAAATATCATAAATTTATTTATTATAATGATATTTTAAGTTTCATTTAATTTCATTACTTCATATGGGATTATGATTCAATGTTACCAGAGTGGTAAAAGTTTTATGATACATTCTCATCATTTATCTGGATTGTTTATGATTATATTTTCGATAATTAAATATTATGATTCAACTATCAAGAAATTCATGACTTTTATTCTTATCTAGTTATGTCATGAGAATAATTTTTCCCTTAATTTTCATATCTTTATACACTCAATATTTCAAAAGAATTTCTTTTAAAGAAAATATAATTTATTTCTCTCTTCGGTCGAAAACCCTTTCTATTCCATGTCCATGTTTCCTAAAAGTATATTAAATATGTTTTAATGTTCTTATATGATTTTATAAATCCATTTTTATCCTTTTTTGTTTTTTATGAATGATTTAAAAGGAATATTTCTCTCATTTTTCAAATAGGGTTTGTTTGTCTTTTATAGAAAACATGGAAGGAATCTTTATTTTAATGTTTACATCTTGAAGGTAATTTCCTGCTGTAATGACCATTATTTTCTTTGAAGATTCCATTATAAGTTTTCATGGTTATTTTCAAAGAAAATGAATTTTAAAATGTTTTATGTTTTAATAACTATTTTTCATAGTGGAAAGGGTATTTTCCTTATGAAATGTTTCAAGTGATCATTCAAAATCATTTTCCATCTATGATAACATCGTTTGATTGTAGTTATGGTATACTGGGGATACGATCCAAGGATACTATTCTCATTCTTTTTCTGATTTTTTTTATGATGACAATATTTTTATGAATTATTTTTCTTTTCTGTGGTCTATCCCATGATAAAATGATTATGAAACCCTTTTATTTTTCCATGGGTTATGTTTTAAAAAAATGATGAAACCTATTTATTTTAGAAATGTTATTTTATAATGAAATTATTATGAAACCCATTCCTTTAGGGTAGAATTAAACAAATAAATTAAAATACAGTTTCCAAGAGCACCTTTTCTGAGGCATGATTTGCATTCATCTCTATGTTAAATTTTCCTCTCATGTATCAAAGAAATGAAAAAATATAATTTAAAAGGATGATGAAATTTTACTCAGCAAACATGGAAAGATAAAGGGAATAAGAAGTGAAAAATGAGTTTCTCGGGTTTGGCATCTGCATTTGCAATTTACATGGAAACCAAAATTCCTTCATTTAAGGTAAATCCCCCTCCCTCACATTTTCTAATTCATTTTCTCATATCCTACCAAGCAAACCCTTATTGTTGATACAAAGAAAGTAATTCATGTTTTCAACCTTCTCTCTATTCTATTACTGTTTTCAACTACTAAACTAAAAACCTTGAGTAGTTAGACTTGAATTGATAATTGATCTTGATCCTATTTCATCATGTGCCTCTTGGTCACCTGACAAGAATTTAATAAATAAAAATAATTGCACTTGTTTTAGGATATTAACATTTCAAGAAGGATTATTGAACTAATGCCCTCTTAGTATCCCAGATCTTGCATCATCCAAGTACTTAACCTGGAAACACAAGTTATTCTATTGTGAGCCTTGAAAACTTGATAAACTATTGATAAGATTGTAGGTTATAGTATGACGAAAATAAAGGTTTCTATTGATAAACTGTTTATCCCCAGTAGTGACAACACTGTACAAACCAGAAGATTATAGAAGAAGAAGAAAAATGAGTTGCTTCCCTGAGAAATGTCGCTCCCTGAGGCTTGGATTTAGTCTCCGATTAGCCAAATTTAAACTCCAAAAATATTTGTAACCCCATCGTATGGGTTGTAAACAATAATTAAAAGAGTTACTAGTCCCCAACCAACAACCGTAACCTACCCACCTAACCAACCAAAAACTATCTAATATAGAATACAATATTGCCCTCACAGTTATTAAAACCCTTTTACCCTCCTTGGGTTTCATTGCCAAGACCCTCATGTAATCCAATAACCAACACCTTCACGTATCTATTCCCCATCCTTGAATGAATCTCTGTTTTTTTTTCATAGGGAGACCGCCCCCATCTCAGTACCTTTACAATAAAATCCAAATTCAACCTTTGTGATTGATTAAGACAATTTGTGTCTTTCAACCTTACCTGAATACTGCAGAAAGTGAATAACACAGGACACGTCGTTTTTTTACAAGTTAGGCCTCTATATGAGAGCCTACTCATTGGTGTGATTAGTTAAACCCCTCAATCATAGATTCTTCACTATAAACATAAGTGGTTATTCTAGGAACCTTCTCGATCCCATCAGGATAGAGACGCACTATGCTCTTTCCAAAGTCCCACAACTTCTTGATATGTCCTTCATGCATTTTTCTTGCTTCTTGTAAGGAGTTTTCAAGATCTCTTACTCTTTTTTTCTTTAACCTCCAGCTGAAAATCTTTTACATTCACAAAGGTTTTATACACCTTTTATAATGCATAAATAACTTCTCCAAAGACTTGATTTGTCACATCTTTCTCACAAACACTTCTTTGCAATTATTCTTTAATGAGAGAAATATGTTTATTGCAAAGTGATATTGATTCTTCTTTGACTTCAACAACTTGTGTGAGAGTATTGCATCTTTGAAACTTCTTGGATAAATAATTCTCCATTTCTTTAGCCTCTTCTTCCACTTATGCCTTTTTATCAAGTAGTTCCTTGATAACATCAAATATGCAAGTGACAACTTCTTTGAGAACTTTCTTCAAATGATTCTTGATTTGAGAATGAAGATCACTAAGTGATTCACTAAATACATCTTCATCACAACTTGAACTAGATTTATCTGAAGAATCATAATCAATAGATTTATCAAGACTTTTACCACTCTGATTACCTTCAACTAATGGTGTTCTCTTTCTTCACCTTTGAATTCTTCTTTAGCTTCTTTGCCACTCTTTTTCTTGTTTTCCCGAGTCTTTGCCGAAATTTCACATTTGTACCAATAGAAGTATCTTCATTTTTATCCATTAAATGCATCTCAATAACTTCTTGAAATATGTGCTTCATGTAGAGGTATGAAAACAACTAGGAAAATTTTGGATTCAATCAGAGGATACCTGGTTTGCTCTCATATCAATTGAAATCTGACGAATCTCTATTTTTTTGTATAGGCAGACTGTCCCCATCTCATCACCTTCACAATATAAGCCAATTTTCATCCAGAATAATTAACTCAAAGAGGTCTTCTCCCTAGATAGTAAAAACCCAACGATTTGGTGAAGGACTAGCTATATGAGCACAAGATCTTTCATCACTTTCATTCAAGAACACCAACTGAAATAGAAATTCAGACGGAGATGCTCGAAACATGATTGGGTGAAACCTTTCCACTTTCTTAGAATATATTACTGCCTTAATTATTCCCAAGTAATCAAGAATGCAGGATTTATCATTATCTTCCAAGAAGTCTCCCACAATACTTTATCTCCATATTATCCCTAACAATTTGTTCCATCACACCATCTTTTACAGATTATCGGGTCAAATTCTGTAGTGATTTTGGCATAAGCTCAACAAGTCGTTCATCTCCATGCTTGGTAGCATCCCATGCAAGCTATGATCTCTTATCCTTGAACAACAATGCTTCATCCCTGGTTTGTACAAATAAACTAGAAAACTGAATAACAATTTCATTCCTTGTTGAATCCGGTTTAATGCATGCATTTCATATTACATCGCTGGCAAGGATCAATGCTACTCAAACACCCATGGATGTCAACAAAATTCTCATGATTGAGTTTAGATTTATCATATAGGTGGTAAAGCACACCACTTGAAATTACTTTTTAGGAGCCTTGGGTGTGTTTGCAACATGTAGAAATAGCTGACTAGCCACGCCTTTTACGATCACAGTGAGAATATCCAAATTGCATGCAAGAAAAATTGGAAGTTTTGGACTAAGAAATTCTTACTCCATGACAGGCTTGTGCACTGGAGAAGCTGCCACCAATGATTCTTCCACCATTAACACTCTTGCAGTAAGAGTTATTAATGGATGAATAGGTACATTAATTGACCTTTTGACTTGGAAGTAATGCCAAACATTGAACAAGAAAATCTAACTGATAATTTCTGAAATCCATAATATGTATTTATTTCCCACTGAACGATGCACTTCCAAATAAATATTGGGGAAAAATTTAAGGTAGATAAGCAACACCAGATTGTATTACTCGGTTCTAGAAGCACGACACCAAGGACACAATTGTATCTCCAGAATCATGTTTCGCTTCATTCTGCTCGCAGTCAAGGATGAATTTCTTCAAACAAACTTCAAATATACCTTTAGTGTCGCTGCAGCCACATGAGTCTACGATCATATCAAAGTCTTTGCAGAAATTTTGTTGGCCATGGATAACATGATAGTGTGACTTCAACTATTTTGTAGCAGATTACAGTATAACATGCGGACGATCTCCCCAGAAGATGTTGCTCTTGTTGCTTGCCAAACATGATACTTGAATCTTTCGTTAAAAACAATATGCTCATAGCCAATTTGAGAATCTATAGTGGTATAACTGAGCTCAATAATAGCAACAATACCAGTTTTTGCAATGGTTCCCTATGTGGTACCAACAACGAAAACTTTCAAAACAATAGGTTCGTCTACTACAAAAGCATACAACTCTTCCTGCTTAACAATAGACTATAGGCCCTCCCAGAGGTCGTTGCCTCATGTATTCTATTCTCCTACAAGATGAGAATCCTGATCAGTTCTGGCTCTCGCCTTGATACATTCGTCGCGGCTGCTAGGATTGAAGTTTTCTTTCTTACGGGGATTAGAAGGTGAGACGATCTTCTCTTTCCCCTTCCACTCTAGTCGAACCTCTGAATCTTCAAACTTACTGCTTCGCATGTCTCTTTTACTCAGAAAAAATCTAGCGTACCATAAACTCTGTAACACTGTGTTTGGTGAGATTTTAGTAAAAGAAAAGAAATGATTTGATATTCTATAAAAGAAAAGAAAGGAAAATAAATGATTGTGATTTCTCTCCTTGTGTTTGTGTCAATAGCTTGGCAAAA
Organism: Viscum album; assembly: GCA_963277665.1. Classification (NCBI taxonomy): domain Eukaryota; kingdom Viridiplantae; phylum Streptophyta; class Magnoliopsida; order Santalales; family Viscaceae; genus Viscum; species Viscum album. Next base: position 2,026,538,606 of record OY728164.1, on the reverse strand, counting down.
GAAAAGAAATGATTTGGATTTCTATTCATATTGTTTGGTGAATATTTTTAAAAGAAAATAAAAGAAATTCTTTTTTGATGCATGTAGAAAATAGGGATAATATTGGAATTTTAAAATATCAATAACCCTCCACCATCATTTCCTTCCAAATCATCCCAATTTTGGGATGATTTAAAAACAATAGCAAGAGAGAAATCCATTTCTCTCAATTTATCCCCTCTTAACATTACCTCACAAAACATCTAAAATCTATTTCTCCATTCAATATTATTTATCTTATCTCCATATCACCTATGAAAAACTAGCTCTAACACTATGTTTGGTCATGTCTTAGTAAAAGAAAAGAAATGATTCCCTAATTCATAAAAGAAAAGAAAAGAAATGATTTTGATTTCTCTCCATTTTGTTTGGATGTGAAATTTAGTAAAATAAAAGAAATGATTACCATTTCTCTCCCTCGTGTTTGGTGATGATTTTTAAAAGAAAATAAAAGAAACTTCTTGGGTGAAAATGACACAAATAACATTTGCTAAAAAATAACACATACACACTGGATTAAAGAGCATACTTGCCCAATATCCAAAACAATCATATATTAGATCCCATGAACACCACACCTACCACCATGTATGCTTAATATCAAAAATTTATGTTAAATAACACAAATATCCTTTTAAAAAAATGTATTTTTATTACCATTTTTATAACAAATCAAAAAACAATAATTTTGATTTTAATCAATCATTTTCTTTCATATCACCAAAAATAGGTAAACATTAAACTACAAACGTATATTAATACAAATTTTAAAAATTAATTAGAGATAATCAAAATTATTTATATAATTTATTAATTAAAAAATATTTATTCAAGGTAATCAAAATTATAAATTCAAAATTATTATTAATTTCAAAGTTATTAATTCAAAATAATTACCAATTCAAAATAATTATTAATTCAAAATAGTTATTAATTCAAAATATTAATTAATTAAAAATTAGTAATACATTATTTATATAAACTATTAATATTTTTACTTATTTGTATAAATCATAAATTTTATAATATAACCTAATAAAAAATTTGTAAAATCTATTATAAACTATATAAATACAATATCATTATTTATACTCTTCATATATCACTTTTTATGATTCTAATCACCATTTAACATGTATAAATAGATATATTAATCAAATCATTTCATAAAAATTAAAATATAATATTTGTTTTTGTTTTTTGATAATAAATTTATCTAATACATAATTGATAATTTAAAAAATAATAGAGTTTAACCTGTTAAAAATCAATAACTGAAATTTCATACAAAAAATTATTTTGATCCCCTATAATGTATTTCATTTTATTTACTATTATTTATAGAAAACATCTTTACAATATTAATATTATATATTGAATAATAATATAATATTTCTTTTATAAATTTCTTCTTTAAATATAAAAGACCTGTCATATTCAAAAAATTATATTAATATTAATATTTAATTAAATAATTGATTGATATTATTCACCTGATTATGATGAAAAACATGAAGGAGAACAGGGTCGCAAATATGAAGGAGAACAACGTCACAAATATCAACAGAGGACAGCTGCACCCGCGAAGTAACCAGATGACATTAGATTGAAAGGAAATGATGTGGTGGTGTGAGGAAATAAAAGGCATCTATTTATATATACATAGTGGGATAAAATGGGAAATCAAAAAAATACCTTCACCGGGTGGAGGATTTCCGTCCGAATCATCCCGATTTTGGGATGATTTGAAATCTAAGAAAATCTAGAATGGAAGAGAAATGTGTTTCTCCCCTTTCCAGGTCTCATGTTTTACTCCTTCCTTTTTTTGTCACCAAATAAGAGATATTGGTTTCAATCGTTTTGATTCTTTTCCTCTCCTCCCAAATGGGCGCTGACAAACGAGATTTAAATGCTTTTGTTTGCTCCCGTACCAACCGCTCCACCGACATAACTTGGTAGTCCATCCTAGTCGACTTCCCAATGGCTAGAATCTTGAGCTATACTCTCCACTAACACTCCCTACCTCTCTGCCTGACACTTTGCAAGATAGGCAACAGTTTCTATTGATTGACTGTTTACCGGCAAAAACAACAACACTATATGGACCTGAAGATTATAGAAGAAGATGAAGAAAAATAATTAGCTCCCCTGGGCAACAATACTCCCCTAGGCCAAGGCATAGCCTCCAATCAGCCAAGTTTAAACTCTAAGAATATTCTTAAACCCCTTCTACTAGATGGAAATATCACTTTAAAGAGTTCTCAGGCCCCAGCCAACAACCCCAACCTACTACATAACCAACCAACGACTATCTAATGCAAAATAAAATACTTCCCCTGAGTTATTATAACCATTTCCCCCTCGATTTTCATCACCAAGACCCTCACGGAACTCCAGCGGCCAGCACCCTTATGCATCTCTTACACCCTCGACCTCACTGGCCCGGGCTGCAACACCATACTTCCTAGTGAAGCTGCAACCCCACATCCCACATTCCTATCAACTATCAATATCTTTTTTTACTAATTTTTTTCTTGTCCTATAAACAGCAGGGTGAATTAGATGGGTTAATTTTCCCGGAAGTGAAAATTTATCTCTGGTACATTTTTCACCTTTCAGCTTCAATATTGAACTAAAATTGGTATAGATTTTTGTTTGGTTGTGTTGCTGGAGGGTAGGTATTCAAGTTGAGGACCAAATTATTCAATACTCCAGCCTTCATTGGATACTGTTTATTAATATTATAAATTTTTTATTTTTTATTTTGTTAGGATGATCCTCACTTTAGAAAATTAGTATCTGAGTTCATTTTGACTTCTATATTTGTTGAAATAGATTTAGCTCATGTGAATATGAGAATGAAATCTTTCAAGTTGAATGTTCTTCTGCATCTCTTGCTCATTTAAATTTTGTTGCAGGAATCCAAAATCTGGCTACTATAAACCATGATGATTCAAATGCCATAGATAATGGTAAGGTGAAGAAGAGTTAGAATTTATTTGTTGAAATATTTTTATATCTTTGAATCCATTTAATAATCTTATCATTACTACCCAAATACTATTAATGCGAACATTCACAATTTCTTTCGATATGATTCTGGTTATGATCGCTTGATTAATTATTCAGCACTCTGCTTTTGTAGCACCCAAAGGCCTTATTGTTGCATGGTTATTCCCATTTTGTCTTCTATTCATATTGATGGTGTATTGTATTCTTTTTTGAAAGGAAGATGGTTGAAAAATTTGGAGATATTTAGGAAACACTCCACTTGACATAGGAATACACGATTTATGTTACATATATAAAGCATTCAAACTTGTAGTAAGTGGGCATTTGATTTGTGTTGATTGAATCACAGGTGGATTTATATATTTTAAAATGTCATGTTGGGTGGAATGTCTAATATTCATGGTGATATATACATACATTAAAACTCAACCCAATGCACATGGAATTTATATAGTTGGTGATATTGTTTAGGTCGGCCCTAAAAAAGCAGCTTGGGTTTTAACATGTGTTGCCTGTATAAAAGCAGTCCTATTTAGGTTAGCCTCATTAAGCCCATACAACTTGTCCACTGTGACCCCAGTGGTGCCACCCTCCCAGCGCTGTGCCAACCCTCCTGCTCATTGTCTCCAGATCCCGCAGTGATAGCCTGATCCGCCGCCAATCGAGTCTCCTGCTTTGGGTGGTCACATCCTCGCACCGGCTCTCCTCCCCGACCAGTCCCGCCGGACCTTGCTGACCGAACCTCTTCCACTCCTTTCCTAACAATCCCCTTTGTACACGACTCCCCCCTATGTGTCATCCCTCCAACTGGTGGAACTCCTCCTTGACTCTTGATGCTTGCAGGACGAGCCTCAGCGCTACGACCCATGTGCGCTACCCCTCCTCCTCTGCTATGCCCTGTCACCGGCCGCTACCAGTGCAACAGGCGACAACCCTCAACGCCCAATCGCTGGGTCGATAGCGCAACATCCCTAGACGCGGTTGTGATTGCTGGGGTCTCTGATCTTCACAGCGTACCGGCCGGAGGCCACTTCCTGCGCAACCCTTCCAGCGCCTCACCCTTCCTGTGCAGCGACTCCTGCGCGTCGCATACCTCTACAATGAGCGCTCTAAGGCAGCAACTCTGATGTCGCCCTCTTCCTCCGACGCCACTTGTAATGTGACGTATGTTCCCACGTGAGATTTCTATTGTTTCACCACATCATTGATACACTTCGTTTGTTCCTGCCACACTTTTGATTTGTGTCTTGCCGCGTGCTATTCCTGTATGCCTTTATATTACTGACCCGGCTATTCCCACCGCGTTATTTTTCGGCTATCCAAGATCATTCTCCTGACGCCAAGGCTAGGTTCCATAAAACTTCGTCCAGATATGGCAGCATCATCACCACCATCCAGTATCTGTCACAACCTGACACTCTCAATGGAGGATATTGTACTTGTACAATCTCATCGGATTACTTTGCCACGTACCTCTTCTTTAGCCTCCATTTCTCAGACTGGTGGACCTACCGCTTGTGTATCTCGTCGACAGAAAGTTTGGATACTTGAGGAAGGGTTGACCTGTACACATCACCAATGACTCATGGATCATTTTCCTAAAGTATCAACATATTCCGAATACGTTTGGTCCGTTTTCTGTTTGCCAGTTTCTTTTACTTAAAATGATGTCCATTTTAAACAAAAGAGAGATATTTAGAGTGGTACAGGCCACTCCGTGCCTCATATTGATGTGAGGTTGACTCGTACACACCAAAAATGTCCCATAGATCATTTTCCTAAAGTATCAACACAATCCGAATGCGTTTGGTTGGTTTTCCGTATGCCAGTTGTTGTTTTCACTAAAAATGTTGTCCATTTCAAATAAAAGTGAGACACTTTGAGTGGTACCGGCCACACCGCACCTCGGATTGAGGCGGGGTTGAGTCATACATGTCACATATGACCCATGGATCATTTTCCTAAAGTATCAACACAATACAAATATGTTTGGTCAGTTTTCCGTATGACAGTTGTTTTTACTTAAAAGGGTGTCTATTTTAAACAAAAGAGAGACACTTTGAGTGATACTGGTCACATCGTGCCTCAGATTGAGGAGGGGTTGACTCTTACACATCACATATGACTCATGGATCATTTTCCTAAAGTATCAACACAATATAAATGTGTTTGGTTGATTTTCCATATGTCAGTTGTTGTTTTCACTTAAAATGATGTCCATTTTAAATAAAAGAGAGACATTTAGAGTGGTAATGGCCACACCATGCCTCATATTGATGTGTGGTTGAATTTTACACATCAAAAATGTCCCATAGATCGTTTTTTTAAATTATCAACACAATCTGAATGTGTTTGGTTGGTTTTCTGTATGCCAGTTATTGTTTTCACTTAAAATGTTGTCCATTTCAAATAAAAGTGAGACACTTTGAGTGCTACCGGCCACACCGTGCCTCGGATTGATGCAGGGTTGACTCCTAAATGTCACAAATGTCCCATGTATCATTTTCCTAAAGTATCAACACAATATGAATATGTTTGGTTGGTTTTCCGTATGCCGGTTGTTTTTATTTAAAACATTGTCCATTTTAAACAAAATAGAGACACTTAGAGTGGTAACTGCCACATCGTGCCTCATATTGATACAAGGTTGAATCTTACATGTCACAAATTTCCCATGGATCATTTTCCTAAAGTATCAACACAATCTGAATGCGTTTGGTTGGTTTTCTGTATGCCAGTTGTTGTTTTCACTTAAAATGTTGATCATTTCAAATAAAGGTGAGACACTTTGAGTGGTACCGGCCACACCGTGCCTAGGATTGATACAGATTTGACTCCTACATGTCAAAAATATCCCATGGATCGTTGTTCTAAAGTATCAATATAATTCAAATACTGTTGGTCCATTTTCCATATGTCAGTTGTTGTTTTCACTTAAAATGTTGTACATTTCAAATAAAAGTGAGACACTTTGGGTGGTATTGTCCACACTGTGCCTCATATTGAGGTGGGGTTGAGTTGTACACGTCACATATGAACCATGGATCATTTTACTAAAGTATCAACACAATACAAATATGTTCAGTCAGTTTTCCATATGCCAGTTGTTTTTACTTAAAATGTTGATCATTTCAAATAAAGGTGAGACACTTTGAGTGGTACCAGCCACACCGTGCAAAAACAGTATTCCAGTTAGGAAAATTTTTCAACAAAAATGACTCATGTATTGTTGTGATAAATTATCAACACAATCCGAATAGGTTTGGTTGGTTTTTCGTATTCCAGTTAGGCAAATAGTGCAACAACAATGATAATATCTTATACTAAAACTATAGACATTATGCATGATGTTCATCCCCTGATGTATGTTTAGGGAAAATAATTCACATTGCTTCTAATATATATCCCCATATTTTTTGTAGATACCTTGTGGTATGGAATTAATTTTTTTACTAACCGTGATGCATAGTGTTTTTCTATGTCAATCGGGGTTCCGAGCTCCGAACAAGCCCAAGAAGCCTCATAAACCATTATAACATCATTAGGCTTCCATATTTGGTCAAAAATAAAGGTTTATACTGAATTAAAAAATATCCATACTAGAGTGAAAATCAGGTTCTTATAGTCTTCTCATTTAAAGGAACTCATCTTTGAGTTCACCTTCAATGGGTGTTAAAAAAAATTTGCGAACAATTCTGTCCGGGAGGTTGTCTGGGGTCCGAGAGGGGCTATTGGGGGGATGTCTAGGGGGTGTCTGGGGGGTTATCTAGGGGGACATCCGGGGTCCAGGGAGGAGGGTGGGGGCGCTGTCCGGGGGGTTGTCCTGGGGGTTGTCCGGGGTCCAGGGAGGAGGGGGGTTGTCCGGGGGGTTGTCCGGGGTCCAGGGAGGAGGGTGAAGGGGTTGTCCGGGGGGATGTCCGGGTTCCAAGGAGGTGGGTGGTGGGGATCTCCAGGGGTTTTCAGGGGGGTTCACTACTGGAAATTCCATCATTCCCAACGCTTTTTTCCCAACGGTTTTAATAAACTATTGGGAAAAAGACCCTATGCCAACGGTTCATATGAACCGTTGGGATATAGATCATATGGACCGGTTTTTCCAACAGTTCAAATGAACCGTTGGGAAATATCCATCTAAAATCACTTCTGCCATCGGGATTCTTCTCCGATTCCTAACCCGCACCCCTCCAAACCCTCGGTGCCACTCACATACTCCTCCCATCCTCACCAGGGCTCCCATACCGACCACCCCTCGTGGCTCGCCGTTCACCGATCGCCGCTCGCCGCTCGCCACTCGCCGATCGCCGCTCTCCGCTCGCCACTCGCCACTCGCCGCTCACCGCTCGCCGCTCGCCGCTCCCCGCTCATCGGCTCCCACACATCCCCCTTCAAGCCAAAGTTATCCAAACCCTACAGGGCCGCTCCGTTCCTCCTGTCATTACTGCCGCTCTCTCCTCCTGTCATTACCGCCGGTCTCACCCCCCTTGAGTTCCCCTCCTCCCATCCTGAATCATGCTCGCCGCTCGCAGCTTCCCGCTCATGGTCGCTCGCGAATCCCCCTTCTGCTGTGTAAGCATCAATTCTAACTCTCTTTAAGTTTGAATTCAGGTTAATTATGAGTTATTATTAGTATTTATATGATTCATTCAGGATATATAACTGTCATTTCCAATGTTTTATATGATTTATTTTAGCTCTGTTGATGATTATTGCCTTTACAAAATTATCCAAAGGAGGGTGATTCAACAATACATCATTGAGTTCACCTGTATATTGAATCAATGTTTTTTGATTCCACATTTGCATACGTGAAACCCAATAACTACATGACATGTGTATTATAATCAGTATCCCAATTTGTTTGAGGGGTGATCTTCCCTATTTAGATTCTTTTCTTGTTTCCTTTCTGTTGATACAATGTGTTTGACTTTATACTGTTTTATGAGATCGTTTCTCTTCTTCGATGTGATGTTTTTTAATGGATTTTCCCTTTTTTGAGAGGCATCTCACACGAGAGTGTTTTTTTGGTTATTTAATGATGTTGCATGGTTATGAACCTTGTTCATCTGATGTGAAGTTATGTTCTTTATATAATGATATCCTTGGGAGTCATTTCATAGGGTGGATGTTCAGGCCCCTTTCTCTCCTTTTCAAGTTTGTTTTAAATTCTAAAGGACATTAATTATTTGAGAGATATCTGTTATAGGGTCCCAAATTTATAAAACCCTTTGTGTTTTATGAGGGTTGGAGGTTTCAAGAGGGTGATTAGAGCCTTTTACATTTTCAAATTATAATTTTATTCATGGTGTCACTTATTTGATCATGCATTTGATTTCTTGTCCATGTGGTAACTTGTTTGATTATGCAGTTACTAGTTTGTTTTTTCCACCCCTTATTTGACTATGAAATCTCTTTTTTTTTCCTTATGGTTAATTGGTGAGGTTTCTCACTTGTTTGTGTGAGGAAACATTGGAATCTAGAGTAGCCTTCGGGTCTTCCATGAGATGGATTTGTTTTTCTAAAACATAATGTGAGAACATTTCCGAAGTATGTTGAAATAACCCCAAATGTCTCCATGAGATAGCATAAATAACCCCAAGTGTCTCCATACATCGTATCCTCCTCACATGGGTTGGCCACTCACCCAATCATATCAAACATATCGTATTCTATCCTCTCAGTCACATAGTATAGACTCATCTCTCGAGGATTATCCCATAATCCTCATCCCACACACTATAGTCTTCTCTCGGCATGTTGACCATTCTTTAATTATATTATCAAGAATCTGGTCAAGAACCTCATTAAAATCATGTATTTTAACCCAGCCCCACTAACACACCAAGCCTCTTGGCATTATAATTCCAGTATGTCCGACAATACCCAATACTCACAGTAGCATCTCATCCTTGATCTCCTTAGTTTAACTTCTGAATCATTAAATGGAGTAAAACCTATCATAATACATTTTATAGACTCTGAGGGACCATCCCACTCTAAGAACCCACCAAGATTCCAATCCATCCTCATAAGTATTTCCTCATCAAACACTAGACGTACAATTGCCACATTTATCACCATAAGGCCCAATCCTCTTAGGAATATTTTACTTGATCTAAACCCTCATCTAGCCCATACACATATCATCCAAATTATAAGACATATGTTAGACCACTCATATCCCAATTGATATCTAGTGACAGGGTGATTTCATTTCCATAAAATCACTAAAGAATTTTATCTAAACCTAGGTGGCTTGTGAACACCATATCTATAGGTCTACTATGTTAATCTATTTACTTTCATTTACCGTCATTAGACACCATGACTCCCATGGAACATAGTTATAATCAATCCCTTGTCAATATATGATCGAATAATCAAGTTAGTGTTTAAGGGTCTATCGAGGCTCTTAATACTATCTTTATATACATAAGAATTCTTATTTAAAGAAACAATTAATTTAAGTAATGGTTGATCACCTATGGAGGTGCTTATACTTCATCTTCTAACTGCTAAATGATGTATTTCCTCCACATGAATGAGGAATTAAAAAACTCCCCTTCCATGTTCATGTAAAACCTATATTTTCCAAAGACGGCATACTAACCACAAATATATAGGTGAGAAAAATCAGAAGACTGGTCCATGATCACATCATTAGTCATAGCTTCATCAAAAATCTTCATGCCTTAATCCTTATATTAATCATATGATTTGACATATACTTACCATATTAGTGAATGTTGATTCATATTCAATCACTAACAATTTTTCCTACTCAATATCTAAGAGATCTCAAGATCTAGCTTGTTTAAGATCATCTAGGAAGTTTTGGTCATTGAAGATTAGTTGGAATCACTTCTAATAATGTTTTCATCCTCCCATTCCACAATAACTTTACACCACAACCTATCTTGACCCTTTAGTAATGGTGTATCCATGTAATTTCCCAAACAAACTTGTATTGAACAAAACCAAACTAAGATGAAACTCGAGCCAAACTAATTATATACCATTTATAGGAAGATTAATTGTTAATTAATAGGAATGTACTTTTTAATAGTATCATTTTGAAACATGGATTTGTTTCCCCCTTGCTTGCAGGAACATGATTTGACCTATGTGGCGTTGTGGTTCTTATATGTTGGGCGGTGACATGTATAGTCACACGAGACAAGTATGTTTTAGTTTAGTTTTTATTTTATTTTCTTTATCGCATTGTCCACTTAGGTCTTTTACTGGTTTCTATGGACAGGGAGTAGTTATATTCTACGAAGGAGGCCAGAAGGGGTTCAGATTGTTTCAATCCGCCGGCTTTAATCCGAGGTAAGATTCTATGATTACTACTTGTCTCGCACCTCATATATTTTGGGGATTTCAATGTTTTTGACTCCATATTATGTTTTTGGTAGGGCATTGGATCGTTTTGTGTTGGTTCGGGTGGATTTGGTTCTCGCCAATGGAGGTAAGGATTTAATGCTGTTGGTTGGTTTTTCACTGGTTATGTAGGGTCCTTTATGTGTTTTAAGGTTCTTAATATCCTTTTTGTAGTGCGTTGATCCCTGATCGTTGGTTTTGAGTCACCAAGTCAAGGGTGACTCGCCTGCGTGTGCATAGGTAAGTAAGTATATGTATGTGGGTTCCCCCGTTATGTGTATAGTCAACCATGGCAATGATTATGCACGTATGGGGCTTGGTGTGCCCATGTATATATATAAAAATGCATACACAGGAGAGTGGAGACAGGTATATGCATTTAAGCATATGTGTAAGGATCCCCTTGCACATGCTCATGGCCATGTGGGTGTGTGCATAGGGGATAGGTTTCCTTGCATGTGTGTGAAGGTGTGTATACTCAGTTGGGGAGCATCGGCTTTTAGTTAGAAAGATCCAAGAGCCGAAGTGGACGGCTTGGTTCCACCTTGAGGTAGGGTCCCTCTTCTAGTCTCTTTAATTAAAGAATTCTTTAAATTGTATTACCTTCTTTCTTAATTATGCATAATTATATCGACTTGCATATCTTGAATAAGTTTTCTTTTATATAATCATTTCATTTGATAAATAACGTCATTTTTTATAATAAAACCCTTCCAACGGAGGTGCGCTGTCTGCGAAAACTCACAGTGATAGTTATGTTGATCTAGTTGCTTAACTTATTGCATTTGATTTGTGCTGAATGAGTTATAGAATAAATGTTAAATATAATTAAATGAATTTTGTGATAAAGCAATGCCATGATTTTATAATAAAACCCCTTCAATGGAGGTGCGCTTTCTTCTAAACCAAAGAGTAGTGATAGTTATTTTCTGTCGTTTTGTTTCCCTTTAGACGTTGCGTCATTGTGTCACTCGCTACAACCTTCTCTGGTGATCCCTTGTTATAGCATATTAAATAGTTGATATGTTATATCATTTGGCGGCAGGGCGACGGCCGGAATGTTGCCCCGCCTCCTCCCGCTCCATTCGCTCCTGGCCGGAAGATGCAGCCCTGCGGATGTCGCTGGACCGGGCCAACACGTCGCGGTCACGTCGCGGTCACGCCGCGGTCACGCCGCGGTCACGCCGCGGTCATGCCGCGGTCACGCCGCGGTCACGCCGCGGTCACGCCGCGGTCACGCCGCGGTCACGCCGCGGTCACGCCGTGGTAATGCCATGATTTGGCCCTGCTCTAGGACGACACCTTGCGGCGGTTCGCAATCCTGTCGGGATTCGATGTATGATACCTTGATAGAGTTTTAGATACATTACCCATCCATAGTAAATGGGGAGGGAGGCGACGACAGGAATGTTTCCCCACTTCCTCCCGCTCTCTTCGCTCCTGACCAGAAGATGCTACTCCGCAGATGTCGCTAGACCGGGCCAACACGCCGCGGTCATGCCGCGGTCACGCCGCGGTCACGCCGCGGTCACGCCGCGGTCACGCCGCGGTCACGCCGCGGTCACACCGCGGTCACGCCGTGGTAATGCCATGATTTGGCCCTGCTCTAGGACGACACCTTGCGGCGGTTCGCAATCCTGTCGGGATTCGATGTATGATACCTTGATAGAGTTTTAGATACATTACCCATCCATAGTAAATGGGGAGGGAGGCGATGACCGGAATGTTTCCCCACTTCCTCCCGCTCTCTTCGCTCCTGGCCAGAAGATGCTACTCTGCAGATGTCGCTAGACCGGGCCAACATGTCGCGGTCACGCCGCGGTCACGCCGCGGTCACGCCGCGGTCACGCCGCGGTCACGCCGCGGTCACGCCGCGGTCACGCCGCGGTCACGCCGCGGTCACGCCGCGGTCACGCCGCGGTCACGCCGCGGTCACGCTGTGATTTGTCCCTGCTCCAAGACGACACCCTGTGGTGGTTCACAGTCCTGTCGGGATACTTCTCCTATCCCTAATCCGCACTTCTCCAAACCCTCGACGCCAATCCCATACTCCTCTCGTCCTCGCTACCGCTCCCATACCGACCACCCCTCGCCGCCGCTCCCATCCCAACCACCCCTCACCGCTCGCCGATCGCCGATCGCCGCTCCCCGCTCATCAGCGCTCACGATTTTTTTCTAAAATCTCTATGCGAACCCATAACCCTTCTCGTTTTACCCTAAACCATAGCTCGACGCACCCATATGGTAGATTTTTTCCAATAGCTCGACACGAATCCTACTTCCCAACCGACTCTCGACGTGAACCCTACTTCCCAGCGCGACAGGTCTGGTTTTCCAATGCTCAATTCTTCCGCATTAAATGGGTACGTATTATGATCCACTTACGATTTTAGGTTGTGTTTGGAACCCTGCTTCCCTACCTACTCTCGAGGGTTCTAACTCTACTTTCCAACCGGTCATCTTATCTTTGATTCAAGTAATTTTTGTTCATTCACTTTAAATCAGTATGTATGCCTTCATTTATTTTTGATTTTTTGGTTCCATTTCGCTGCAATGTACTGTCTATTATGATCCCCTTATGAACAAAAGCAATATATCATTTTAGGTTGCAATTTTGTTTTAATTTACCTGTATAGAATCATTTTGATTGATATTGAAGAGGTCAAAATGAGGTGGGGAGGAGGGGGGATGTGCTGGAGGGGGGGGATGGGAAGGGGTGAGGTGAGGAGGAGGGGGGTGGACAGGGGGTTGGAGGTGGCTGTGTAGGTGGGGGAGAGGGGGAGAGGGGGAGAGGGGGAGAGGGGGGGGATGTGCTGGGGGTGAGAAAAGATAAGATACAGGTGTGAAAGAACATCCATGTTGATGGCAGCACCAATACATTAACGACTAGAAAAACCTGATCATCGATCAACAACGTCTCCTACTGATCATCTATCAACAACGCACCCAATGGGGTATATAAAATAAATGAATAACCAATGAATTATCAATGGTCCTCATGACAATCATAAAAGTTTTACCTTACAAGGGCTCTATAGTACAAGATTGACCACTCCACATGGGCGTTATTAATTAACAGGTATAGAAAACACTGGTCACTCAATCAGTAACAATCCCATTATGGCATCTTCAAGAGTCCCTTTGATGCATATAAATATCTTAAGGAAATCCGACCATAACTTCTATCCCACATCATCATCCCATACTAATGGTTCCAATAGTTCCAATCCTAAAAAAAGACAGTAATCCTCAACTGTTCTAACCTTGAGAAATAGGTACCAAAATTTCAGGATAAAACAAGATCTCTTCATATATACTACTTGATTATAATTTTCAGGATCTATATGAAAGAACATTGAACAGAACTAGCTTAGATTTCACAATCCATTCCAACTAATGATCTCATAATAACCCTCACACATGATTCTCATCTCACAACCCAACCTGCTGGAGGATTCTGAATCCAATCCTTGAAGAAATCCTGATAAAGAATTGTTTTACTCCAAAACACCATAAAGACCACATTCAAACACAGAAAGTATTCCATCATGGAAATTTATATGAAAAACTGATCAAAATTGAATACTCATAAGTCGAATTCTGACTCGAGGGTTAAAATAGGGTAAACACAACAAGGAGAAAAAAGTACCCAACCTGTACTTTAGGTATATGATATGTAACCCAAAATGTCCCCTCGTTCCATGTGACATAGACTGCTCAGTGTGTACTTTTCCAAAGTACACATCATGTGTTCCGGTATATGATGTTTACCCCCACCTGGGTACATTCACATACAAGGCCCCACTTAGCATGAAAAATTCCCTACTACGTGGAATGTATCACCCCATACACAATCTTTACCCCACATATGGTTCCCATGTATGTACCTATCCATATATCCCCCCCACACAAGGTCTACCCACGCACAATGCCTATCCATGTACCTCACACTAGATATAGCTTTATACCCTACATGGTCATCTTCCACTAGCACACCCCGAGTCACCACTACATGGCATGTAACCCACCCCCTTGTATTAATCTTTTAGTTCCCAAAACCCATATTTCCCAAGTACGAAGAACACATGATGTGTGTTCTCAAAACTACACATCATGTACATGAGTTATCCCAAACTAAACCCCCCAAAAATATCCCAAAACACCTAATTTCTCCAAAGTATCCATTGATTGAATCCTGAATGGGTCACCAAAAACCCAAAAAATACGATTAAAACTTAAAATCAACTACCCTATGGGAATTTGTGGGGGAGGCAGGGGTGTTTGGCGAGGGTGAGGTGGGGAGGAGGGGGGGCTGTGTAGGGGGTTTGGTGGGGAGGGGGTGGGCTGGGCAGGGGGGAGGGGGGTTGTGCAGGTTTGGGGGTGGTTGTGTAGGTGGGGGTGCTAGGCAGATGGGGGAGGGGGGCTGGGCAGGGGGGTTGTGCAGGTGGGGTGGTGGTTGTGTAAGTGGGGGAGGGGGTGGGATGTGCAGGGGGTTTGGCTAGGCAGGGGGAGTGGGGCTGGACAGGGGGGGCTGTGCCAGTGGGGTAGTGGGGGGGTTGTGCAGGTGTGGGGGGGCTGGGCAGATGGGGGGG
>OY728164.1:2024657135-2024723386 GCA_963277665.1 Viscum album | reverse complement strand
GATTTTGGGGGATTTAGGGGTTTATTTAGTTTTTTGGGGTTTTAAGAATATTTTGTGTTTTTTAATTTTTTTGGGTTTAATGGGTATTCTAGAAAATTTTTTGGTTTCATTGTTTTCAGGGGTTTAAAGGTTTTAAGAGGTTTGTATGGATTTTCGGGGGGTTATGAGGTATTTTTAGGTTTTTAGGGTTTTTTTTCATTTTGGGGGGTTTAAATTTTTTTTAGGTTTTTAGGTTCTTCTAAGGGTTTTCAGATTTTTTTGGGTTTTTTACATTTTTAGTGATTTTGGGGTTTTTTAGAATTCTTGTGGGTTTTTTGTGTATTTTTTGGACTTTGAGGGTTTTTAGGGGTTTGATGGGTATTTATGGTTTTTAGAAATTTTTAATGTTTTAGGGGTTTTAAGTGTTTTTATCTTTTTAAGGATTTCTTAGGGGTTTTCTGGTTTTTTATGGTTTTTATAGATTTTGATGGGTTTTTGTTTTTTTGGTTTTTATTTTTTATGGTTTTCTTGGGTTTTGTGAGAATTTGTTGAGTTTTTAGGGTTTAAAAGGTAGTTTTAGTGTTTTTAATGTTTTTAGTGGTCTAAAGGGGTTTAGAGTTGTTAGTTTTTTTTGTTATTTTGGGTTTTTATGGGATGTAATCTTTTTTGTTTTTAATGGTTTTTTTGTTTTAAGGAGTTTTTAGGGTTTTTAGCAATTTTTAGGTTTTTTAGCAATTTTTAGGTTTTTAGGGGTTTTAAATCATTTTTTCTTTTTGATTATTTCTTAGGGTTTTCCATGGTTTTTAGGGTTGTTTGCATTTTTTGGGATTATTAGGTTTTTTAGGATTTCGTGGTACTTATGGTTTTTAGCGATTTGGATCGTTTGAGGGGTTTTATGGGTTTTTAGAGTTTTTATAATTTTAAGGGTTTTAAGTGGTTTTAGGTTTTTGAAGTTAACATAGGGTTTTCAATGTTTTTAGGGGTTTTACCTTTTGAAGGAATTTTAGGGATTTTAGAGAATTTTCTGGTATTGAGGTTTTTTGGGATTTTGAGGGTTTTAGGGCTTTAATGGTTTTTATGGGTTATTAGGGTTTATTGAGCTTTTTTTATGGTATTCATGGTTTTTTGAGTTTTTAATGTTTTAAATTATTAATGGTTTTTAATAGTTTTAGTGTTTTTAGTGCTTTATTGGTTTTTGGGTTTTGAAATTTTTTAAGAATATTTTAAGATTTATGATTTTTATAGTTTTTGGGGGTTTTATGGTCTTTTAGATTTTAGGGGTTATAAGGTTTTTTAATATTTTTTAAATATTTTTAGTGGTTTAATGGGAATGGAAGGCTCGGGACCAGGAAAGCATGGCCCCCCCAAAATTTAACGAAAAGAAAAGGAAAAATATAGTGCTACAAGGGGGGATTACATAACCGGGTGTGCACCTCACCCATCAAGTCAGACACGACGAAAGAGGAGCAAGGAGGCGTGGCAACAAAGGACCATAAGGAACACTGTTCCACAATAGCCTACTTGGATAGAGCATCCGAAACTACACTGGCCATTCGGTAGGCATGTGTCACAGTGAGATTAATCCTTTGGCACATGGCAAGGCAGTCCATCCACGGGGAAAAGAGCCTCCATGGGACGCACCTAGATCAATTTTTAGGAGCACTCACAGCAAGCATGGAATCAGACTCAAGCCACATGAAACTCCACTTGAACCTGATAGCATACTCAATCGCCATTATTATGGCCCATAATTCAGCTTCAATAGCACACCCATCACCAAAAAAGTGCTGATGGAATCCCTTGACAAAGCCCTAGTAGGTGCAAAAATCCCCACCACATCTAGTAGGGCCCGGGGCACCAAGGGCCGCACCGTCTACATTGACCTTAATCTAGGTGGGGAGTTGAGGGATCCATCGAATAAACCTGGGGACCATGGGATTTTTTCCCAACCAAAAACACCATGAAACCGAAGGATGATGAGATCGTGGATGTCACTCTCCATATGTCCTATCTGAATACGGGAGGCCGCGTAGACATCCCTGTGGATCGCCACAACACCACCATGAAAGGAAAGTCGTTTCTTATTGAAGGCGACCGCGTTTCGAGGTTCGGGGGGGTCCGGGACATATAAGAGATGGTGGCTAAAACAGCAGTCGGAAAAAGTTTGCGGACTTGCTCACTGTAATCTTAGTTAGGCAGGTCCGCCAGGGCAAGAAGGGGGTTGTCTAGGCTAGATGGGAACCCAAAAGTCCGCTGAAAATAGCCCCAAAGATCAGCACTGAATCTGCCCTGAAGAAAGGTGTACTGGACATTCTCTTCCGCACCGAGGAAAAGGAAACACATAGAGGCAAGGTTGAGACCAGCTCTCTACAACTGGCTCTACATGGTTAGCGGATTCATCCAGATTTTCCAGATGGGGGGGGGGGGGGGTTAGCAGGAGGAATGAAATTCCTTTTGAACATAGAGAACCAGGCCGGTGGAGGGGATCCATTAGCGCAATTATACCGATAGTAATACTTGGAAGTACGTCGCCCAACCAGATTGGGTTTCCAGATCAGGATATCAGAGTCAATAAAATGGTAGCACTAGATTTGTAGTAAGAATACAGGCGGGATAAGAGCCTCAAACTGTTCCAACCTTGGGATGAACTCTGCAATAGATAGCATCCTTATGCCAGGAGGAGGGATGTTGAAGACTTGCAGGGGCCTACCAGCCAAGGCGTGGACCAAGCACTCAAGGATGAGTTCTTTGAAACAAATAATTTAGAATGAGAGAAAATGGCCTTGTACGAGGTCCGAATTGCTGGAGAAATAGAAGAGGGGAAGTACCCTTCATATCCATCATAGAGCATAAGCACAAATATTTCCAGAGTGAAGTCCAAACCCCGATCCAGAGTAATTAGCAGCCCCAAGTATATTTAGCAAGGAGGGAATCATTGAAATGTCTGAGGTCTTTGATTCCAAGGCCACCCAACTCAATTGGCTTGGTGCAGTCGTTCCAGGAAACGGGAACAAATTTCCTTTGAGTTATACACCCCATCCAGGCAGAGTTTCTGATATTTGCCTATAGGTCCTTGATGATATTAACCAGACACCTGTAAATGGAAAATACATAATTGAACATAGAGGTAATCACCTAGTTGATAAGGCAGACTCTTCCATCTTGCGGGAGGGATTCCCCTTTCCATTTCTCCAACTGTTGAGTGATTTTGGAGGCAGCATTCTCAAGGTAACACCATTTGACACGTCCCTAAAAGATGGGAACTCCCAGGTAGTCAAAAGGTATTGACCCTCTCCTGACACCAAGGGATACGACAATGGTGATCCGCCCGGACCGTGGGATGCCCTCCCCAAAGTCAATCAAAGACTTTCTCTAGATGATGGACTGTCCTGCCATATATTCATAATGCCGGAAGATCATCCGGATGAAGTCCAAGGTCCTTTTGTCAGCCTACCCAAATATGAGAATATCATCTTAATACAGTAGATGAGATGACACATGAAGATCCCTCCCTACCCTAAAAGGATTGAAAAGGCCAGCCTGGAGAAGGTCAATGAGGAACCTTCTTAAGTAGTCCTCTGCAATCGCAAAGAAGATTCCTGAGAGAGGATCAACATGTCTAACCCCACGAGAGCAGGGGAAGAACCCCGTAGGGGAACCATTTAAATGATTAGAGACCCACCCGCTACTAAGAATGGACATGATGATCCTAATAAAATTCCTCGAGAATCCATATATAGACAGGACCTGGGAGATAATGTTCCACTTAATGGTGTCAAAGGCCTTGGAGATTTCAATCTTAAGTGAAAAGTTTCCATGCTTGGACTGATTTTGCATAACGTTGATGCTCTCCGAGGCCATGAATAGGCAGTCCTAGATGTTCCTCCTGAGGACGAACCCAAACTGATAAGGGTTAAGGATATCCCCCAAGAACATCCCAAGTCTCATAACGAGAATCTTGTTGATAATTTTGGGGGCAGTGTTTCCAAAGTCCACCGGTCGAAAGTCACCAATGTCAATGGCATTGTCCCTTTTAGGAATTAGGGTAATGAAGTTAGAGTTGACCCTATGTCGGAATACAGTAGTGAGAAAGAATTCCCGAACAGCACTGACGATGCCCTCATGCAGGATATCCCAGTAAAACATGAAGAATTTGTGGGTGAAACCATCTGGTACCCCTGTTCTGTCAATGTTTATAGAAAACAGAGCAGCCCTAACCTCCTTCTCAAGGGGCTGGGTCATTAGATCTCGGTTCTGATGCTCGTGAACACGTGGAAGAATGGATTCCATCAATAGGTGGGTTTACTCCCTACAATCATTCGAAAAAATACCTTGAAAATTATTAACAACAGCAGAAGAAATATCAACCTCCGAGGATATGGTAGAACCTGAGATGCGGAGAGCCTTGAGACAGTTTTTTGATTTTTTTCTCCCTGTGCAAATGATGGAAGAATTTTGAGCTGTGATCTCTATCCTTGTGACATCTCACGCTAAATTGGTTCTTGGCCAACTTCTCCTTGAGATCCAGAAGATCATCGAGCTTGGAATGGAGTTTCAGCTCCTCACGAGTGGATAGGGAAGGAAAAGTTTGGATTTTTGGTGGAAAACATGTAGATGATCAGCATCTCTGATGTCATTATCTATACTAGAAAAAGAATCCCTTTCTCCTGTCTTTAAGAAGGTTTTGATTTTTTTGAGAATCAGAACCAAGCTATAGTAATGACTACCTCGAAAGTCTCTATTCCATCCACTAAGAACAATTTCCCTACATCCAAGAATCATAAGCCCAGAATTATTGAACATAAAAGGAAAGGGTGAACATCTTGAGATGCTTATGGAGTAGTCTAAAATCAAAGGATTGTGATCCGAGTGGAACTCGGGAAGGGTAAAGACCGAGACATCAAAGGGAAGGGTCGCATCATTGATCCTGTAGAAACACCGATCCAACTTTCTGGCCTTCCTGCCATTCAGAGTAGAAAAACTCCAAGTGAAGGAGGCTCCCGAAACAGGGACCTCCGAAAGATTACAAGAATCAAAACAAGAGGAAAAGTCCATGGCAGCTGTGCGAGAGAAGTTGGAGCTAATCCTCTCATCCGGACGCAAAACTATTTTGAAATCCCCAATCACAATCCAGTTGTTCTCAATGGGCCCATAAAGAATATTTAGTTATTCCCATAAGGCCCTTCTCGTCACATACAAGCAAGAGGAATAAACAAAAGACAGAGAGAGTGGGGAAAAGTTGTACATGATAGATCAGGTGATGAGTTGAGGACACACCTCAACTGATGTAAACTAAATGTCATCATGATTAAGCACCCAAAGTGTCTCAAGACCATTCTCATAAACAGTCTTTTCAACAGAAGAGTATCCAAGATGGCGCCAGCTGGAACCTGCCCGGTTATCAAATGAGATCATTGGCTTAGCAATACAAAGAACTAAAGGCCTCTCAGAAGTGAGGAAATGCCTAAGGGCTAAAGTAGTGGGAGGATTACCAATCACATGGAAGTTCTAGAACATTATCTACATTAGAATAGGCAGGAGTTGCCCTGTTCATTGGGGTGATGCAAACATTCAATGTCCCAAACTTCGCCTTTGACTTCTTCCCTTTATTCTTGGGACTGCCCACGGGGTTTTCCTTAGGCGAAGGATCAACTTTGGAAGTCCGGTATTTGAGTCACATATCATCAGGAGGTTGATAACCAACCTCATATGATGAGACCATGTGAACTGGCTTGTAGGACCCTTCCGCCTCCTCATCATTATGGTAATCAACCTGATCAGACCAGAAGCTACCACTGAGAGTGGTGAACCTGTTAGTAGGACATAGTGGCATCGGGGAGGCACTTTTAACTATGTCTCGTTGTGAATCCTTGCTGGGGGAGACAACTACAAAGGAATCCCTAGTCAATGATTGGATAGCTAGGGGTGGAGAGGCCTTCCTAGGCTCAGAAGTGACATGGGACCTTGCAGGGGCCAGCCCATCATCCACCACCTGAAATAGAAGGGAAAAATCCTACCAACATGCATGACCCGCCACCAGAGAAGGATTAGGGAGAGGTTGGCATGGCTCATCCATTACCTGACCAGCAGTAGGAACGAAGGATTGGTCGGGCACAACCATGAATTTCTGTAGACTGGGAGTGGTGGAAGCAGAATCCACAACTGCCAGTCGTTCATCCGGGGATTTGGACCCAGAAGAAACTCCCTGTAAGCAGGAGGGGGTCTCTTGGTAGAGGGTGTCATCAGCCTCCAGCATCCTCCATGGTGAAGGCAACTCCACAGAACAACGAACTGCCTCAGAGACATGCTGGGAGGGAGTAGGTGCATGAGCGTTCACCCCCACTCCAGCATCCTGCTTACGGGTGCAGGACTCAATAGAGTGTCCCTTGAGATTTCACATGGAGCACACTTTCAATCGATTAAAGTAAGAAATGAGGCGTCCAAATAGATGACAGTGGAGACAAAACTGGGGTTTATACTCATAATGGATCTCCATCTTGAAGTTGTCTTCATCAGTGTTGAGCATGACTTCCTCAACCAGAGTGGAGGCTAAATACACCTCTACGAGGACATGGGAAAAGTTCCCTTACTTTGGATTTTTAGTCTCCTTGTCAATGAGAATGGGAAAGCCTACCAAGGAGCAATGTCCCAAAGGATCCGAGGATTCCAATAAAGCCAGCTAAGCATATATATGCAGAACCATATCTGCATAGAATTGTTCTTGACATTCAACGAGTCAAAATTCTGATCCCATTCTTGAATCCTTAGAAGACTGGGATTCAAATTGAGGTAGAAAAAGCTCAGTGCCCGTCTCTTTCACTCATATGAATGGGAGACAACATGAATGTACCCGTTCCCCACGGCAGTCTTACGCCACTTAGAGAAGCCCCAGATTTCCTTGATCTGATTGGAAAGATCAGAGAACTTCCAAAGCCGCTCACCCTTGGGGGTCAACACCTGAGCAATAGTGGAGAAATGACATAAGTTGCTCCATTCCTCCACAGATTCACGATTCACCGTGACATGAGCCACCCACCCCTTCCGAATGACACGACCAAGGGAGGGGGATCAAAATTAGTGAATGAAATTGAGATCACGACTTTCATCACCTCCTCAAATTTGACCTTCAGTCTCATGGCCTTCGGTGCACCTATCACACTAGACCTAGAGGGTTTTTGGTTACAAAGATGGAAGACCTCTTTGTGGAAGCATACCTTTAGAAACACTGAAGCAGGATCCTACTTGTCGGCAGGGGGCAGAATGTTAAAAGGCCAGACGGGATCACCATCACCGCCAGGACATCTTCCATGAGCCATCCCTTCCCTCTAGTGGTTAAAAGGGGTTTATAGTGTTGTTAGTTGTTTATGGTTTTTATGAGTTTTTGGGTTTTTTAATGTTTTTAGAGATATTTTTATTTTTTAGGTTTTTGGGGGTTTTAAGGATTTACGGTTTTTAGTGGTTTTAGGGGTTTAATTTTTTTTTCTGTATTTATTATTGTTTATCATGGTATTTTGATTTTTTATGAATTTTGTGATTTTGGGTGTTTTTTAGAATTACTATGTTAGGGTTTTTATGGAATTTGAGGGTTTTAGGGTTTTTTGAGTTTTTGGGTTTTATAATATTTAGGTTTTATGGTTTTTAAGTGTTTTTTTGTTTTTTAGGTTTTATCAGTGGTTTTAAAAGTTTTTAGGGTTTTTATATATTTTTTATGGGTTTAGGGGTTTTTATGGATTTTAGGTTTTAATGATTTTCTGGTTTAAAGCATCTTTTTTATATTTTATGGAATTTATGTTTCTTTAGAGTTTTTAATATTTTTACGGGTTTAAGGGGGTTTTGGTGTGTTTAGTGTATTATTGTTTATATAGGGGTTTTCGGGTTTTCGGGTTTTTGTGTTTTTTTGGATTTTAGGGATTTTAAGTGTTTTTAGTTTTTATGGTTTTATTATGGGTTTCCTTTGGTTTTAGGGATGTTTCCTCTTTTGGAATTTCTAGGTCATTTTAGGGATTTATGGTTTTTAGGGATTTTGTGGGTTTTTAGGGTTTTGAATTTTCTTATTATCTTTAGGATTTTTAGACATTTTAATTGTTTTTAGGGTTTTAATTTTTTATTTGGGGTTTTCATGTTTTTTTACATTTTTTAAGGATTTAGGGATTTTTTAGAATTTTAATTGATTTTAGGGTTTTTATGAGTTTTTAGGGTTTTTAGCATTTTAATGGTGTTTTTAATTTTTTTAATTTTTTTTATTTTTAGGGTATTTTTTGAGTATTTAGGGTTTTCAATGTTTTTAGAGTTTTTTAATGTTTTTTATGGTTTAAAGGGTTTTCAAAGTTATAGTGATTTTTATGGTTTTATTTGGTTATACGGTTTTATAAATTTTTTGTAGTTTTTTTTTATTTTTTTAGGGTTTTTAGGGTTTTAGTTAATTTTTTGGGTTTTATTGTTGTTGGTATTTTTATGATTTAGGGTTTTTATGTGTTTTTGTGTATTTATGGTTTTCTTAAAATTTTTAGGGTTTTAACATTTTTAGGGATTTTTTGGATTTTATATTAATTTTATAGGTTCTATGGTTTATAGGGATTTGGGGGGTTTCAAAGTTTTTGTAGTGTTTTAGGTAATTTTAATGTTTTTAGAGTTTTTTTTTTCATTAGGGGTTTTAAGTGTTTTTAGGGTTTTATGGTTTTCTTATGGATTTTTTAGGGTTTTTAGGGTTTACTATGTTTTTAGATAACTTTAATCCTTTTTTAGGATATTATGGTTTTTAGGGTAGTTAGGGATTTTGAGGGTTTTCAGTTTTTTAGGGTTTTCAGGGTGTTTTGTTTTTTTTGGGTTTTTGTGTTTTATTTTGACTTTTAGGGGTTTAAGGGTTTTTTAGAGTTTTTTTATCATTTTTAGGTGTTTAAAGGGTTTTATAGTTTTTTTCATGGAAAATAGAATGTAATATATATAATAAGGAATTGATGTACATCACAGTCACTATAAGGGTGAACCAAATCGATTGATGGGCGCTGAAAACATTAAAAAAGAAAATTAGCCTGAGAATGCTGATGATGACCAATCAACAATTCTCTAAAAATGGGCCCGAGAACCCTCCCAAAGCCCAAACAAATTATTAAATATAAAAGGTCCTGAGAAGAATTCTAAATCAAATCCAAACCACCTTCTGAAAGATGTCCTATGAACCTCATGAAAGAAATCCAACCCAATTTTTGAAAATGGACCAAGAAAACTCGTGAAACCCAATAAACATAACACCCATCTCACAACACTCAAACCCCAGCTACCAAATAAATAAACAGATGACAAAAATCACATGGAAAACAAGGGCCTACCCAAATACCAGATCCCATAAAAATCTCTTAGTACCAACAGATCCCAACACCCGAAAAATATGCCTACACAATCATCACCCCACAATATCTCCCAACAACCTTCATAAATCCCACAACATTATCTTCACTCGATAGCTTCCATCTCCCATCGTCAATTACATCATAACATATAGTTCCTGCAACATGTCTAGAACCCTATAAAATCACCCCACAATCTCAACCCAATCTTGAGAAGCAAAAAACAAACCAACAAACCTGACAACTTGCCAGCTTGAGAAACTAGTGTACAACACCAAAAAATAGAACAAATAGCATACAATTCCCTTATCCTATGTATTTTTTCGTTTTTTTACATATTTATGGGTATTTAGGTAATTTTTAGGATTCATATGATTTTAGTGTGTTTAGTGATTTTGAGGGGTTTTATGTTTTTTAGGGTTTCTAATGTTTTTAAGGGTTTTATGGATTTTTTAGTTATTTTAGTTTTTAGAATTTTTATAGTATTCTATAGTTTCTTAACATTCTTGGGTTTTATTGTGTTTTTAAGGTTTTTAGTGGTTTTTATGGTTTTTATGGGGTTTTATGGTAATTTTATGTTTTTAGTGGTTTTTGAGGTTTTATTTTTTTAGGTTTCTTTTAGGGTTTTTTGGGGTTTTAGAATTTTTTTGTTTTTAGGGGTTTTATGTGTTTTTAGGTTTTAAAGGTTTAGTGATTTTAGGTATTTATGTTTTTTTACCTTTTTATTTATTTTTAAGTAATTTTTTATGATTTTTATGGGTTTTTTTTGGATATGGATAGTTTTTGGGTTTTTAGGAGTTTGGAGGGGTTTGTTTCATTTTTTACGTTTTTAGGGGTTTTATGTGTTCTTATATTTTAATTTTTTTTAGGGGGTTTCAATATTTTTAATGTTTTTAAATCTATTAGGTATTTATAGGGATTTTCAAGATTTTCAAGTAGTTTTTGGGGAATTTGAGATATTTTATGGACTTTTAGGGTTTCTATGGTTTACTGTGTTTTTAGATTTTTTTGAGCGTTTTAGGGTTTTTATGTTTTCTAGGATATTTTAAAGTTTTATGTTTCTTATAGTTTTTTAACATTTTTAAGGATTTAAATGGTTTGTAAAATATTTAGTTGATTTTAGAGGTTTTTTTATAGTTTTTTAAGGTTTTAGGGGTTTTATGGTTTTTGGAGGTTTTATGGTTTTATGGTTTTTTATATTTTTTTGGGGTTTTGATGTTTTTTATGTCTTTAGGGGTTTAATGTGTTTTTTTGTTTTTTGAATGTTATTTGTGGTTTTTATTGGTTTTATAGATTTTATGTTTTTAGGGATTTAAGGGGGGTTTTAGATTTTTTTGGGTTTTAAAGGTTTTTAGGGATTTTGAGGGATTTTAGAGTTATTAGAGGTTTTTAGGGTTTGTAGTGTTTTTCTGTATTTTGCGTGTATTAATTGTTTTTATTTTTTTACGGTTTTCTTAGGGGTTTTAGTTTGTTTAAGTTTTTAGGGATTTTATGAGCTTTTTAGGGATGTTATTTGTTTTTAGTGTATTTAGGGATTTTTAGAGTTTTTATGGTTTTTAGTGTTTTAGAGTTTTTATGGTTTTTTTGGTTTTATGGGTTTTTTAGTTTCTAAGGGTTTAAATGCTTGTAACTTTATTAACATATTTAAGTATTTTAAGGTTTTTAAGAGTTATCATGGGTTTTATGAATTTTATAGGTTTTTAGTGTTTTAATGGTTTTTAACAGTTTTATGGTTTTTATGTTTTTAGGGATTTTAAGGGTTTTATGATGTTTTGGTTTATAATAGTTTTTATCGGTTTTATATTTTTTATGGGTTTCATAGGATTTTTAGTGTTTTTAGTTATTTATATTTTTATGGATTATTATGATTTCCATGTAATTTTAATGTTTTTAGGGATTTTGAGGGGTTTTATGGGGTTTTTGGTATCTAGGTTTTTGGGATTCTTTGATTTTTTTGAGTTTTTAGCAGTTTTTGGATTTATGTGATATTTAATTCATTTTAATGGGTTTAAAGTATTTTTATTATTTTAGAATGTTTATAGGGTTTTTAGGGGAATTAAGGTTTTTAGGGTTTTATGGTATTATGGGTTATACTGGTTTGTGGTCTTTTAGGGTTCTTTTATAAATATTTAGGTATTTTGGTGTTATAGTATTTTTAGTGTGTTATGGTTTTCTTTGGGGTTATAGATTTTTTTTTTCGGTTTTAGTGATTTTTAAGTAATTTTTGGGAATTTTATAGTCTTAGGGTTTGTTTGGTATTTGTGGGTTTTTTTCGGGGTTTTCAGGGTTTTAGTGTTTATTAAGTTTTAAGGGGTTTAAAATGTTTATAGTTTTTTAAGGGTTTATTTGGGGTATTATTTTTTTAGTGTTTTTTTATGTTTTTAGTGATTTTGAGGTCTTTTTTTAGGATTTTATGTGTTGTTAGGGGTTTTAGGGAATTTCAGGTTGTTTAGGAGGTTTTAGTGTTTTTATGGTTTTTTGAGGTTTTTAAAGGGTTTTTGAGTTTTAGGGGTTTTATGTTTCTTGGAGTTTTTTAACATTTTTTGGTGTTTAAGGTATTTTTAGAGTTTTTAGTTGGTTTTTTGATTTTTATGGGATTTTAGTATTTCTTTCATGGTTTTTAGGTGTTGTAATGGATTTTTTGGATTTTTTGGTTTTCAGTGTCGTGTTAGTGTTTTTAGCATTTTTATATGTTTTATGTGTTTATAGGGGTTTGTGTTTATCTTTTGGTTTTTATGGTTTTTAGGGTATTTTACATTTTTATGGGTTTTAATGCCTGTTTAAATTTTTTATGGTATTTTTATGTTATTGGGGATTTTGATAGTTTTTATTCTTTTAATGGGTTTGAGGGTTTTTTGAGTTTTTTTCATTTTTAGGGTTTTTAGGGGTTTTAATTGTTTTTTGGGTTTTAATGTTTTGTTAGGGGTTTTAATGATTTTTATGTTTTTATATAGTTTTATGTATTTTTAGGTATTTCTAGGATTTTTATGGCTTTTTATGGATTTTAGGGATCTTGATGGTTATTAGGAATTTTTTATGGTTTTTTGAATATTTAAGGGGTTTTTTTATTTTTTTATTTTTATTTTTGTTTTAGGGTTATTAATGTTTTTAGGGTTTTTATCGATTTTAGGTTTTTAAAAGGTTTGTAGTGTTTTCAAGGGTTTTTATGGTTTTTATAGTCTTATTTAAAAATTTTAAGAGTTTTTATGGTTATAAGGGCTTTTAGGGCTTTTAGGATCTTTGATGGATTTTTAGGGGTTTTAGCATTTTATAGTTTTCAGGGATTTTAATTGTTTTACCGTATTTATGGTTTTCTTAGGGTTTTTGGGTTTATTAGGTGTATTTACATTTTTTTGGGGTTTTAGTGATTTTTTCAGAATTTTTATGGTTTTTATGGATTGTGGTTTTTTAGGGGTTTTAGCATGTTAATATTTTTTTTGTTCTCTGTGTTTTTAGGGATTTTAGGTTTTCTTGCAGTTTTGTAGGGTTTTTATTTATTTTATATTTTTACGGATTTTTTGGTCATTTTTAGGATTTTATTTATTTTTTATGGATTTTAGAGGGTTTTTGGGTAGTTTTGAATTTTACGGGTTTTATGTTATTTTTTTTTGGGTTTTTGTTTTTATTTTTGTATTTTTATGGGCTTTGAGGTTTTTACATTAATTTAAATTTTTTAGGGTTGTAAAGGGTTTTTATATTTTAGTGGGGTTTGAGGTTATATTTTTGGGGTTTTATAGTTTTTTTGGTGGTTTTATTATTTTTAAGTGTTTTTAGTGTTTTCAAAGGTTTTAATATTTCTTCATTTTAGGATTATTAACTATTTTTAGTTGTTCTTCAATTTTCTCAGGGGTTTTTAGTCTATTTAGGGTTTCTCAGGTTGTTCGAAATTGTTATGGATTTTAAAATTTTTATGGATTTTACGTTTTCTAAGCATTTTGAGTGTTTTAGGGGTTTCAGGGTTTTTAACATTTTTATGTTTTTTGGGGTTTTATGTGTTTTAAGGTTTTAAGGTTTTCTTTAGTGGTTTTTTGGATTTTGTGTGTTTTTTAATTTTTAGGAATTCTTCTAGATTTTTAGGATATATAGGCTTTTCAGGGTTTTGGGGATTATGAGGGTTTTGGGGATTTAATGGCCCTTTAGGGGATTATTATTTTTTAAAGTTTTTTTAATATTGTATGGATTTTAATGTTTTTATTATTTTTATTGTTTTTATTGTTTTTAGGGGTTCAATGGGTTTTAATAGTTTTTATGGATTTTAGGGTTTTTATTTTTTTATGTGTTTTTATGGTTTTTAATGTTTTAATAGTTTTTAGGGATTTTAGCGTTTTATAATATATTCATTTTTAAGGGAGAATGTTTATTTAGGTTTCTATGTTTTTCATAGGTTTTTCATGGTTTATATGAGTTTTATGTTTTTTTCCGGTTTTTTAGGTTTTTTAGGATTTTAATGTTTTTTTAAATTTTTTCAGATTTTGTTGGATTTTAGGGTTTTATGGTTTTTTTTTTGTTTTTATGGTTTTTTGGTCTATAGTGTTTTTTTAGTTTTCAGGTTTTTAATATTTTTTAGGGTTTGTAACCATTTTTAAGAGTTTATTTTTTTTATATTTTTAAGTTGTTTTAGGGTTTTTTTGGAGTTTTATAATTTTTCATAGTTTATAATAAATATTATGGTTTTTTAGGTTTTTTGGATTTTTTTGGGTCCTTTTAGGGATTAACTTTTTTTAGGTTGTTAGGGGTTTTTATGTTTTCAGGAAATTTGTTGGATTTTTTTGTGTATTTAGGGTTTAATGGTATTTTGAGTGTTTTAGTGCTTTTTATAATTTTTTTTGGTTTTTAAGTGTTTTTAGGTTTTTTGGGTTTTCTTATGGGTTTTTCCGTGGATTAGGGTTTTTATATTTTTAAGAATTTTTATGGTAGTATTTTCAAATTTGTGGGTTTTAGGGGTTTTATATATTTTGAGGGCTTTTAGGTGTTTTATAGGTTTTTATGGTTTTAGGGGACTTTTTAGTTTTTATGGTTTTTATGTGTCTTTATTGTATTTTAATGTGTTTATGGATTTAACAGGTTTTAGAGTTTTTATTTGATTTTTGGTATATTACGATTTTTTGGGGTTTTAATGTTTTTAGGGTTTTTATGTTATTTAGGCAGTTTAGGGTCTTTTAGGGGTTTTGGTGGTTTCGGTGTTCTTTATTATTATTAATGGTTTTATTTGATTTTATGTTTTAATGTTTTTTTAGTGTTTTCAGGGTTTTTAATGTTTTTTTTTGTTTTTAGCGATTTTTTTGGGATTTTTATAATTTTAGGGTTTTTTGAGTTTTTAGGGATTTTTTGAGATTTAAGTGTTTTTAGGGGTTTTAGGGTTTTTCGCATGTTAAGAATTTTTTTATTTTAATTTTTTTATGTTTTTTATGGATTTATTAGGGTTTTAAGGGTTTTGGGTTTTCCAATTTATTTGAATTTTAAGGATTTTTAGGTTTTTTTATTATTTCGTGGTTTTAGGAAAAGAGGGATCGGGATTGGGCATTCCTGGTCCCCCAGACATTATTTACAAAAGAAAAATATAAGGATTTACAAGGAGGGATTTCACAACTGGGTGTGCTCGTCACACTTCATATCTGAGTCCACAAGGGACGTACAAAAAGATGGTGCAACAAAAGACCACATGTAGCTGCCATCCCCAATTTATTTTTTGGAGAACGCAAATGCCACTATGTTTGCCTCCCTAATGCATGATTTACATTGATAGTTAAGTCATAAGAGGCCTTAAAACATTCAATCCATTATGGGAGAAGCCTTCATAGTATTCTTCTAGTTCTGCTTTTAAGAGGCTCCACCGCCATCATTGAGTCAGATTCAATCTAAAGCCGCTTCCACATGGATTGCATCATAGACTGGGAGGCCTTGAAAATGGCCCAAATCTCTGCCTCATATGCGGATCCACTACTAATAAAATGAAAAAAAGCATCCTTTAATAAAGTCTCCGTGTTTCTGGAAAAATCCTCCACATCCTGAGAGATTGGCCACACCCGATGTCGTGCCATCTGTGTTGACTTTACTCCAATAAGGATGTGGAGGAATCCACCAAATGAACTTCAGAGCCAAATTTTTTTTTCACCTTCTATAAACACAAAGAGTTTGATATATAATAATGTTAATAATGTCATTATCCATGTGACCAGTTTATAGAACATACACAGTGGAAACAGCTTTGTGAATATCCACCACATCACCACAAGGAGAGAAAATCGTGTTGTAAAAGACCACATTGTTCTGAGCATCCCACACATAAGCAACAAGAGCAGCAACTGCAAGTAGAAATTTGGTGACCTAATAGATGTTCCTCACTCACACAACACTGCTGAATAGTGCTAAAATCATGCTTTCTGTGCATAATTTCAACCCGAACAGGCTCTGTACGTACTCCCATAGCTCAGTGGCAAGGCTGCACTTGAGAAAGATGTGTTACACATCTTCCTCATCCTAAAGACACAAGGACATGTTGAAGTCAAGAAACAACCAACCTTGTTTAATTATTTCTACATAGGTAATATGTTTCTACAAACCTTCCAATGTAAGAGATAACTAGAGTGTGGGATGAAAGTCCTCCAGAATTTAGAGAGCCATGTAGGGGGTTGAGTCCCATACTCATATTCAAACCGATAATGCTATCTTGTGCTCAGCAGTCCAACTAGGATTTTTTTCCAGCTAAAGAAGTACGAGTCAATGAAGTTATATCTTTGGATTTGAATAAAAATGTTTTCCGAAATAATATCATTGAGTTATCCCATTCTGTGGTTGAGTTCAGTGATCGATAGATGCTGCAGGTGTTGAGGAGGTTGGACAGATTCAATAATTGGCCTCTCAAGCCATGTATTTCCCAATCTGTTCAGATTTGAAGGCCTTGAGACTACCCATTTGGAGTGAGAAATCATGTCCGAATATGAGTATTTGATTTTAGACCAAACCAAAGAATAGATGTAACAAGATAAGTCACTGTAGAGTTTATTGGAGAACCATTATCTTAGAAAGTATAGGCTCCTCTCTTGAAGGATGAACATGTTCCATGTGAACATTAAAATTAGTGCATCATTTATTTTAATGACATATTTTATGTCAAGACCACCCATATAAATGGGCTTTGTGTATTCTTTCCATACAATGGAAACTAATTTCCTTTCATTAATACAAACCGTCCATGCAATGTTCTGAATCTTTGCTTGTAGGATCTTGATCATATTTGTAGGGAATTTGTAAATGAAGAACACGTGAAAAACATGGATGGAATAACAGATTTAATCAAACAAACCATGATCACCTGAGATAAACATTTTCCCTTCCATCCTGACCTTTTATGAATAATTTTGAGCAAGAGAAACTCAAGATTCCTGATTTTGACCTTCCCCCAAAATAGGGGAACACCCCTGTACATGAAGGGGATAGAGTCCCTCATTACACCAAGAGAGTGGATGATGGTGCTTTTCCTTGAGATAGAAATACCTTTACCAAAGACAATAGCTGATTTTCTCAAGCTGATGGACTGACCTGCAACGCCTTTATAGTTTCAGAAATGAAATTTAATTGAATGGAGAGTCTGCTTGTTTTCTTTCCCAAATAAGAGTATGTCATCTACAAAGAGAATATGCAATGGCAAACAAATATCTTTACCTTATTTTATTGGTCTTTATTGTCCATTTTGTACAAGATCAATTATGAATCATCTTATTTAATCCTCTACTACCACAAAAAGAAGGCATGATAGGGGGCCCCATGCCTGATGTAGTGGGAGAATTGAAAGAACCCTTTTGGGGATCCATTAATGAGAATAGAGATCCTAGAACTGAACAAAATCGTGCTAATCCTTTTTCTGAATGAATTGGAGAATCCATACATATCTTGAACACTAAAAATGAATCTCTATTTAATTATATCAAAAGACTTTGATATATCATGCTTCATAGCAATGCTCCCATTCTTGGATTCCTTCCTCGTGATGTTTATGAACTCTGAAGCTGAGTAAAGGGTGTTCTGGATCCTTAGGCCTGGGAAAAATCCAAATTTATTTGAGGTGATAATATCATGAACAATCTTCCTTATCCTGATTTCCATAAGTTTGATTATGATCTTCAAAATAGTGTTTCTAATGAAAACTGGTCAAAAATCACCTATATCAATATAATTTTCCTTGATAGGGAGAAGGAAAAGAAAGTTGGATTCAGTTCAATGGGGAATAGAATTAGAATGAAAAAACTCTCTAATAGCATTTTTCAGATCCACAGGAACAATATCCTAATAAAACATGAAGAATTTATTACTAATGCTATCCAGGATAGGTGCACTATCCATACTCAATCAGAGGAGAGAAGATATAACTTTCTCTTCAAAGGGAGCATCAATAAGGACCTTATTATGATGTTCCTCAATGCTTGGAACAATGGAGACCATATTTTTATAGGGCTGATCATGTCCATTATCATTTTATAATGACCTAAAATGACTAACAATGATGTCAATGATCTCCTTTTTAGATGTGAATGTAATACCATTTACTTTGATGAAATTCAGTACTTTCTTGGCATTTTTCTCCCTGTGATGACGATGGAAGAATTTGGATTTCCTATCCCCATCTTCGAGCCAATTCACACTGGTTTTGTTCTTGGCTAGATTATCCTTTAAAGACAAAAGTTCATCAAGATTAGAGTGTAACTATAAAACTTCTTTAGATAGAGTGTGTGGTTGCTGGTTATTAATCAACCAAAGAGTGCGATGAGATTTAACAGTCTTAATAACATCATCCAGTCGAGATATGGAGGCCTTTCTCCACTCCTTCAAAAGGCCTTTGATTTTCTTGAGTTTGGAAGAAAAAATAAAGTTAGGGCTTCCATGGAAGGTGTTATTCCATCCATTATTGACCACTTCCCTTCAACCCGAGATATTGAACCAAGCATTATTGAATTTGAATGTTATTGATGAAGACCTCTTACTACTCTATCGGATGTCAACAATCAAGGGGTTGTGATATGAGTTAAATTTAGGTAGACTAACTATAGATATTTCACATGGTGTGATACTACCATTGATCTTAATAAAACATCTCTCAATTTTTCTCGCTTTCATTGAATTAATGGTGAATCTTCCCCCTTATGAATTTAACTACTGCAATAGATACTTTGGTGAGGTTACAACGATCCAGGATGAATGAAAATTATTTTATAGTAACATGTGAGATGGATGGAAAAATATTTTCATCTGGCCTCAGAACCATGTTAAAGATCCCAATCACAATCCAATTGTGCTAAATTTTCTCCCTAATTTATAGCAGATCCCTACATATTTACCTTGTCTTTGTATACATACAACAAGCATAGACAAATGAGGGGTTAAAAGTGGAATCATGAATGATGATTGAGAGTGAGATTATTTGAGATCCCATCTCATGTGAGAGGAGCTGGATGTTATCATGATTGAGAAACCATAGGGTATCTATGCCACTCTCAGTACTGTTAAGTGCAACAAGAGATTAGCCAGGTTTGGGCCATTTTAGACCCTTAATATCATCAAATCTGTTCATTGGTTCAGAAATCCCCACAAGCATTGGATAGTTGGAGAAGATAAAGTCCTTGAGGGATGGGGTCATGGGAGAGTTCACAAGCCCCCATGTAGTTCCATAACATTAACTACATTGAGATGGGGTAGTGATTCCCTTGGTAAGAGGTGGAATATTCATAGGTGGGGATTTCTTCCCATCTATATGCCTTTTCCACCCTTCATTTTGGGAGGATTTTCCGTAGGATTCTTGTTATTTATGGGATCGGAGTCCACCTCCTCCTATTTTTCATCCTCAGGGGCCCCATTGTTGTTAAATCCTTGATTACCATCATCCTCGACCCGATTATCTCAATCATCATCATCCCAATATCTTCCAGAGAGTGGGGTGAATTTGTTGGTGGCCCATAACCCTTTAGTAATGAAATCCCCAGGTGCATTCCTCCCTACTTCCTTACCTAGGGAAACTGAAGTGAAAGAATCACTCATAACATGATTAGTAGGTAGTCCACATGATATATTTTTTTGGGTTTTATCATTTATTATACTTTTTGGGGTCTTAAGTGTTTTTAGGTTTTAAGGTTTTCTTATTGTTTTTACAATTTTTAGGGGTTTTTATGTTTTTTGTAATTTTTAGCTTTTATATACGATTTTAATGGGTTTTAGGGTGTTATGTATTTTTAGGGTTTTTAGGGTTTTAGGTTTTTTATCATTTTTAGTGTTTTTGTGTTTTAAGTGTTTTTAAGGTTTTATGGTTTTTACGGGGGTTTTCAGGGTATTTCAAGATTTTTATGTTTTTGGGAATTCATGTTCTTTTAAAATATTAAATGGTTTTAAGGGTTTTCATGTATTTTTAGAATTTTTATGGATTTTTATTATATTTAGGGTTTTTATGGTTTTCTTTTTTCTTTTTAGGTTTTTTTAGATTTTATAGCATTTTTATTGTTGTTAGAATTTATAATGGTTTTAGGGTTTTAAAAAGTGTTTAAATATTTTAGTGTTTTTGGGGGTGTTATTGGTTTTATGTTTTATGAAGGTTATATTAATTTTTTATTGTTTTTAGGGGTTTTGGGTGTTTAGTTTATTTTTGCGTTTTTAGATTTTTTTGGTTTTAGTGGTTTTACATTTATAAGGGATTTAAGGTTTTCATAGGGGTTTTCTGTGATATACTATTTTTAACATTTTTAGATATTATGATGTATTTTATATTATTTTTATTAATTCGTAATGGTTTTAGGTATTTTAAATTTTTTTAGGGGTTATAGGGTTTTTAGTGGTTTTATTATTTTTAGGTTTAGGGGTTTTATGTTTTTTTGGTGTTTAGGGTTTTCATTGGTTTTTTGTAGTTTCACTATTGTTATTGAGTAATTTAATTATTTAAATGGTTTCAGGGTATTTATGGATTTTGAATGTTTTTATGGGTTTTAGGGGCTTAGGGTTTTGGTGTTTTTTGTGGTTTTAGGTGTTTTTTGAGTTTTTATGGATTTTATGGGTTGTTATAATTTTTATACATTTTTAGGGGTTAAAGGGATTTTGGAGTTATTAGTGGGTTTTTGGGTCTTTTTTGTGATTTCATTTTTAGGGGGTTTTAATGGTTCTTATGGGGTTTAAGGGGTGTTTGGGTCATTATGGGTTTTAGGGTTTTATGAATTTTTGGTTTTTCAGCGTTTTTAGGTTTTCTTATGTTTTATGGTTTTAATATAGTTTTAGGGGATTTTCTGTTTTTACCATTTTAGGGATTCTTCATTCCTTCTTTAGATTTTAATGGGTTTTAGGGTATTTAGGTATTTGAGTATTTTTAGGGGTTTTTGGGATTTTAGTGATTTTTAAAATGTTAAAGGGTTTTTAGTGTTTGTAGGATTTAAATGCTTTCTTAGGATTTGTGAGGGTATTATGGGTTTTAAGTATTTAGGGATTTTAAGAGATTATTGAGGATTTTTATGGGTTTTACGTGTACTAGTGATTTTGAGGGTTATTAGGTGTTTTATGGTTTTTTGGGTTTTAGGGGTTTTTGTAGTTAATTAGGATTTTTATGGTTTTTATATTTCTTCTAAATTTTTTTGGGGCTCGAATGGGTTTTGGAGTTTTTATTAGTTTTAGTTTTTAAATGGGGTTTCATGGTTTTTATGGTTCTTTATGTTATTTAAGGTTTTTAATGATTTTTAAGGAATTTGAGTTATTTTAGTATTTTTATCAATTATTAGTTTTTTCTGGGTTTAAAGTGTTTTTTATTTTTGATAGTTTTCTTAGTGAGTTTTTCTTGGTTTTAGGGTTCTTTTCTCTTTTTAATGTTCTTGGGTTTTTAGGATTTTTATTATTTTAAGTGTTTTTACAGATATTTTTGGATTTTAGGGTTTTAGGTTTTTTAGATTTTCTGGAGTTGTTTTAATGTTTTTTAGTTTTAAAATTAAATGTATTATTTTTAGTGGGTTTTAGGGTTTTTAGTGGTGTTTATGATTTTTATGGGTTTTAGAGATTTTTTGGTATTTAGTGTATTTAGATTTAATTGGGGTTTTATGTGTTTTTAAATTTTTATGTTTTTCTTATGATTTTTTGAGTTTTTTCATGTTTTTAGTTAATTTTATGGATTTTTAATAATTTTATTGGTGTTTGGGTCTTTAGGGATTTCAAGGGTTTTAGATTTGTTTTGGGGGTTTTAGATTTTTTATTGCTTCTTTAGGGTATTGTTGAGTTTTTATGCATTTTATAGAGTTTTTTTATCTCTTTAGCGGTTTAATTTGAAATTATAGATTTTAGTGGGGTTTTTAGGGTTTTATGGAGTTTTTATTGTATTTCAATGGTTTTATGGTATTTAGTGGTTTTTAGGGATTCTATTATTTCTTACCATGTTTTAGGTTTTTAGATATTTTTAGTGTTCTGTTGTTCTGAATATTTTCTTAGGGTTTTTAGAGATTCTTTGGATTTTTACATGTTTAGAGAATTGTAGTGCATTTTGGGATTTTAGGGTTTTTAGATAATTTAAGGGTTTTGAGTGTTTTTTTTGGGGTTTTAAAAGGTTTTAGGTTTTTAGGCGGTTTGAGTGGTTTTGGGTTTTTAAGATTCTCTTTGGGTTTTCAAGGTCATTATGAATTCTTAAATTATGTGTAATTCTAGTGATTTTTTAGGAATTTTAGGTATTTTAATAGTTTTTATAGATTCAGAGGGATTTTAGGTTTTTAGGGGGTTTTAGGGTTTTTTTGAGTCTTTTAGAGTTTTTAGGATTTTAGGGGGTTTTAAACAATTTTATCATTTTAAATGGCATTTATTGATTTTTTTTTGGTTTTATGGATTTTATGGTTTTATGTTTTTTTATGTTTTTAGGGGTTGTTTTTGTTTTTTGGGATTTCATTGGTTTATTTGTGTTTATAGAGAATTTAGTGGTTTTAACGTTTTTATGGTTTTTTTGGGTTTTATAGCTCTTTCACTCTTTTAGGATTTTTTTTTTGATTTTTCTACAACTTATTGGGGTTAAAAGTGTTTTTTATGTTTTTAGGTTTTTATGGGTTGTTATAATTTTAAGGGTTTTTATGGTTTTTAGAGGGTTTAGGGTCATTTAGTGTATTTTGTGTTTTTAGGGTTTTAGTGTTTTTATCTGTTTTAGGTTTTTAGGTTTTCATAGGTGTTTTTAGGGTCTTTGGGTCGTTACATTTTTTTGGATTGTAAGGGATTTTTAGGATATTTATGGTAATTTTTTATGGATTTTTTGGTTTTTTAGTTTTTTAGGGTTTTAATGCTTTTTATTTTTCTGGTTTTTATATGTTTTTTGTTTTTTAGTGTTTTATGGTGTTCATTGGGTTTTAAAAGGTTTTTACATTTTTAGGGATTTTTAGTGAATTTGTAGGATTTTTATACATTTTACGGTTGTAAGGGATTTGGAGGGGTTTTAGTGATTTTAATTTTTTTTGTGGTTTTATGGTTTTATTGACCTTCTAGGTTTATTTTTGAGTTTTTAGGGGTTTTGTGTTTATTAAGAGTTTTGAAACCATTTTAGGGGTTCAATGTTTTTTTATTGTATTTAGTGGGTTTTATGGTTTTTATTGGTGTTTTTTGTTTTAGGGGGTTTTATGGGTTTTAAGTGTTTTTTATGTTTTTGGTCTTTTTAGGGGTTTTAAGGGTTTTTAGTGAACTTTTGTTTTTAGCGGTTTTAATTTTTTTTGGTTTTTGTAGTTATCTTAGGCATTTTCATTGTTGTTAAGGTTTTATCCGTTTTTTTGGATATTTAGGCTTTTTAGGATTTTAATGGTTTTATAGGGATTTTAGGGATTTTGAGGGCTTTATTCTTATGGGTTTTTTTTGTGTTTTTATGATTTTAATTATGACTTTGGGTTTTCTATGGTTTTATGGATTTTTTATTTCATAAAATATTTTAGGGTATTTTTAGTATTTTTATGGATCTTTTGAGATTTTGAGGGTAACTAGGGTTTTTAGGGTTTTTAAGGGGTTTATGAGTTTTTTAGGATTTTTATGGGTTTTAGTATTTTTATGGGTTTAAATGGGTTTTATAGTTTTAGTTGTTTTTACAGGTTTCATGGGGTTTTATGGTATTAAAGGTCTTTATGGTTTTAAAGGGCTTTTGGTGTTTTAGGATCTTAAATGGTATTTAGGGTTTTTAGCATTCATTAGGTTATTTAGGGTTTAATGTACTTATTGTTTTAAGGTTTTCCTAAGGGTTTTAATTGTTTTTAGGTTTTTTTATGTTTTTAGGGATTTATAGGGGATTTTTTGGATTTTTATGGTTTTTACAGGTAATGAGGGTTTTTAGTATTTTAAATATTTTTTGATTTTTTATATTTTTTAGGTGTTTAAGAGATTTTTATAGTTTTTCGTGGATATTTAGTGTTTGTATTGGTTTTTAGGATTTTTCAGGAAATTTGATATTTTTTATGGTTTTTACCATATTTATGTTTTTAGGGGTTCTAATTATTTTTTATAGTTTTGATGTTTTTAGGGGTTTTTGGGGGGTTTTGGGATGTTTATTTTTTAAGTATTTTAGTTATTATTTAGAATATTAATGTGGTTTTAGGTATTTTAGGGATTTTGAGGGTGTTTAGGATTTTTTTGGGTTCTTATAATTTGGGGTTTTTAGGTTTTTGTTGAGATTTTTGGGTATTTTATTTTTTAGATTTCTTCTAACATTTTTACGGATTTAAAAGTTTTTTATAGTTTTAGTGGGTTTTATGTATTTTATGGGTTTTTAATATTTTTATGGTTTTTATGGTATCTAGTGGTTTTTTTGGGTTTTTAGGGTTTTCTATGGTTTTAAATAATTTTTTAGGTTTTCAGGGGTTTTAAGTGTTTTGTGTTTTTTAAGGCACCCTTAGGTGTTTTCAAAGATTTTTTGGGATCTTTATGCTTTTAGGGATTTTTAGTGTATTTTATTATTTTTAAGGATTTTTAGGGGGTTTAGGGATATTCAGGTGGTTTTAGTGTTTTATGGATTTTAGATTTTATAGGGTTTTGGGTACTTATTATTTTAATGTATTTTAAGTTCTTTTAGGTTTTTGAGATTTAATTAGGATGTTTAGGGGTTTTTAGTTTTTTTACATTTGTATGGTAATTTAGGTACATTTTCGTATTTTATGGGTTTTTGGGGTTTTATTGAGTTAGGGGATATTATTATTTATAGGGTTTTTATAGTTTTTTATTTCATTTATGGGTTTTTGTATCTTTTGTGTTTTGTAGGTTTTTAGAGTTTTCTTTATCATTTTTAGATGTTTAAAGGGTATTTAGATTATTTAGGAGTTTTAGGGTTTGTGTGGGTCTTTAGGGTTTGATAAGGTTTTTAGGGGTTTTATTGATTTTATTGTTTTTTTTGTTTTTAACATTTGTAGGGGTTTTATGTTTTTTTTGGTCTGTAAGGTTTTGTTAGTTAATTTTTGGGTCTTTAATTTTTTTATGTTTTTAGATATTATTATTCACTTTTTAGGTTTTTTATGTTTTTGGGGGTTTTAGTGATTTTGAGGGTTTTTGTGTCTTTTAGGGGTTTTATAGTTTTTATGGTTTTTGAGTTATGGGGGTATATTGAGTTTTTGTGTGTGTTTTTAATGTTTTTATAGTTTTTTTATCATTTTATTATTTTGAAGGGAATTTTTGAGTTTATATTTTTTTAGGGTTTTTATGTGTTTTTAGGGTTTTTAGGTTTTTAGGTGTTTTGTTTTTTAGTGGTTTTAGAGACTATTAATGGTTTTGGGGGTTATTACTATTTTTTAGGTTTTAAGGGTTTGAAGTGTTTTAGTTTTTTAAGGTACTCAAATGGGGTTTTAAGGTTTTTATGGTCTTCTATGTTTTAAGGGATTTTATGGTATTTTTTAGGATATTTATGTTTTTTGGGTTTTTATGGATTTTGTGTGTGTCTAGAGTCTTTAGGGTGTTCTGGAATTTCAGCCTTTTTTATGGGATTTAAGTGTGTTTTTGGTTTTAAGGTTTTCTTTGGGATGTAAGGGTTTTTGGTTTTTTTATATTTTTATGGATTTCTATGTCATTATGGACTTTTATGGTTTCTATGGTTTTTATTGTTTTAGTGGTTTTATAGTTTTTTGGAGGTATTTTTTGATTTTTTAGGGGTTTAATGTTTTTTTGAGTTTGTTTAACCTTTTTAGGGGTTGGAATTGTATTTAGTTTCAGTAGTGGTGTTTAGTTTTTATTTGTTTTTAGGGTTTCATGTTTTTAAGTGTTTTTCAGGTCTTTTTCATGTTTTTATGAATTTATAGGTTTTTATGGGTTTTATGTGTTTTTGAAAAGTGAAATGTGTTCCATGCAATTTTCTGCAAGATTCAAGAAGTAAAACTCACTTATACACCAAATTCTATGTTTGAGTAAAAATACATCTCTATGGAGGAAGAAGGAGTAGATAGGAAATCCACATGTCACCACTGAAAAATTCCTCCACCGAGCCCAAAACGTTTGCGTTGTGACACTCCATTTTTCATGGAGGTCAGTGGTGGTAGCTAAGGAACTGGCTCGATGGGTTGGGACAATAGCCCGACATTGATCTTGTGAAGGGGTGTGGGGGCGTAGCCCCCATGGAATGGAGAATTTGGCTTGCCAAGGTGGTTTGACCAGACCCACCTCCATAGCACACTTACACCGAGCACCTACGCATACCATCTGCATTCCAAGAAAGGGAGGAAACACCCTGCACGGTACACGTACACTGGGCACCTGCACTAAGGACAAATGAAAACTATTTTTTTCCCACCCCACATGGGATACCTATGTAATAGACCTATGTTGTGGACCTATGCAGATGACCTCCTTTGACTAGTTCTCTTACTTTCCCATAAATAATTCCTTTGGGATCCTCATTTGGACAACTAAAAAACTAGAAGAACCCAATGAACTTTCATTTAAAAACACCTTCACCAAGGTCCCTTGATATTTCTCAAGTAGATGTCTAAAATAGGAGAGAAAATAGAATTTTAGGGGATAAGTAAGATTAAATCCCCTTTAGGGTCAAAAAAATAAAATACATCTATTCGAGGATCCATCTTCTATAATAAGAATTAACCTATGTGAGGCCCCTTTCATAAGAACAGACCTACTTTAGACTCTTCCAGGGACACCAAAGGTATCCCAGGGTGAATAGGTTAAGTCGTCTCCTTAGTGTTTTTTCCATGTATGATCTATTTCCAAAGGCATATCAATCTCACATATGTCTATTTACTCTACGTTAAGTACTTTCATTTCTTTATAGTCCCTTCACGACACACCTTCACGAAACAACGACATCATTCACCTATACCCAGTATCTTCACGAGCAACACTTTAAGCCCTCTTCGAATCTATCTATAGCAGAGCACCTCTCCTCTTGGTTATATTGTGTGAAAGGGACCAAGTTGAATCCTCCACCAATGTCCCCAAACATATAGAACCTTGGAGAGTGGCACACTAGCATGTCCTCCATTTGGGTATGTATTCCTATGGTCAGAGGTTCCCCACACTTTTTTGGTCTTCAAATTAGGGTTCTCAGGGTACATATAGGTATGTATCCCTATGGTCATGAGAACCCATACCATAGGGACAATGTTGAGGATAGACTAATCTCGGATTTCAGGGATGGGAACCTGCCCATCCCTTCTCATATATGAGATCCATACACTTTGGGTTCTAGTAGAAAGGGTAAGGATCACACTTTCTTTTCCATTCAACATGGAATGAGATCCTCCTCCTCTTGCAGAACCGATTTTAGGGAATCCCTCCTAGAGTAAGCCCCTAAACCTTTATGTAGAGGTTGAAATCATTCTCTTCTCTACCACCTCACCCTTCAATATAATTCCTTCCATAACTTGGATTCATGTACAATGTAAAGTAAATAGATGGAAGTGTTATAGACCCGACCTCTTCTACCGTATCCCCATCCTCTTTCGCCGTAGCCTTTGCCTCATCCGCCATAGCCTCGTCCTCTTCCACCCGGGAAGAAGGAAAGGGGTATGGTTTGTTTAATCATTCACATTTTTTTGTCTATCACATTGAACATGACACACATGGGATTATAGGTTTGCGATGATAACATCACCCACATGATCCACTTGAAGTATTGAACTACGATAACTCTAATTCCTACATTATCCAGGATACATGGAAATCCCTCTTAGGACCGGAACTGAGGGGGAACCCTCCTCAAGGGTAATCCACAATCATACTTCCGTTAATCCGAGCATAATTATTTTGTGTAACCACCAAATTAAACCCCCAAACCACCAGGATTCATGAAACCTCTCATGGTATTTTTCAAAAGGTATCCTCTTCAGGAGTAATCCCAAACTTATTTGAATCAAAGGGAAATACTCTCCTGCGAGACTTCCCAAACTACATTGAATTTGATTCCCATAAAAAATGGGATACGTAGGAAGTCTCCATGAGTTCGAACACAACACTCAAATTAAATCCTGTTATCTTTGGGCATATCCCCATTAGGTTATAATTCAACATGGATGCTCATAGACCTTATAGATTCTTTGGGATTATCTTTCATAAGTCAAACACCAAACATTGACTAGGCATATTTCGCCTACACATCCTTTCCACATGATGTTAAACTATACAGTTATGTCTTTATCACATGAGCATAAAATTTATGATGTGTCCCTTTAAGTGGAACAGAAATACATGGGTTCTCATTCCTTTTAAAAGGACACATATGTAGAATATATATGGGTTTGATCCTAACATCTTTCTGCATAGATGATGATAAAATCCAGAGTGTCCTTCGTCAACCAAGTGAACAATAAACTCTAGTGTTCCCCACTGCATATATAGAAAATGAGAATCATTATAATGATGAATAAAGAATATCTAAGTATTGTATTATAGGATACCATTGATAGAGAACCTTAGATGCATACATATATCTCCATTGACGGAGAACCTCGAATGCATACCTAAGATTCTAAATTCGATACATGGTAATAAATTGATTTCCAATTTTAAGGGTAGCCTATGTTATACATGGTAATTAATTCAGGATAAATGAACATATATTAAATCTATAAGAGGGTCCTAGTGTAGGAAACAATTCCCCAATAAAGAGTGCAATAAACCTGACCACCCATCCTCTCGACTAATGTTAAATCTTAAGCAACATGGGTCAAAATATCTAATGAGATCCCAACTTTGGAATGTATGTCCCTATGGATACAGAACCATTAGGTGTTTCTAATTCCTTGAACAAAACTATTTGAAACCATTCAAGAAATATTTATTCCTCACTTGAACACACACTCTCAGGAGAAAAAATGTTGAACCTGAAGTGAATTGCTTAAT
Source organism: Viscum album (assembly GCA_963277665.1). Lineage (NCBI taxonomy): Eukaryota > Viridiplantae > Streptophyta > Magnoliopsida > Santalales > Viscaceae > Viscum > Viscum album. Next base: position 2,024,694,755 of record OY728164.1, on the reverse strand, counting down.
TATTGAATCTTCATCACAATATAATATGGATGAACTAACTTGTCTCCATCAGACCATTCTATTTCTTAATGAAGTCTCATTTCCCTTAAAAACAAACTGTTTTTAAGGTTTTAAGGAGTTTTTAGGAACTTTTAGGGGATTTAGTTTTGATTACCATTTTCTAGATTTTTCGGGAATTTTTAGGATTTTTCTTATTTTTAGGGATTTTAACGATTTTTACGGTCTTATGGATTTTTAGGTTTTCTTGGGTTTTTAGGATTTTAAATATTACTGGTGTTTTATGGGTTTTATGTTTGTTTAGTGTTTGATAGTTTTGTAAGGTATTTTCACACTTTTAAGGTTTTTATGCTTCTAAGGAGTTTAGAGATTTTTTATGAATTTATGGGGTTTTTGGGATTTTAGCGAATTTTAGGGTTTTAGTATTTTTATGGTGTTTATGTGTTTTTTGGTTATTTGGTTAATTTGGTTTTTTTGTGTTATTTTTATTTTTTAGGTTTTTATGTTTTTTATGATTTTTAAAATTATTTGTAGTTTAAACAGTTTTTAAAATTTTTAGGGGCATGTAGGGTTTTTAGGTGTTTTTATGGGTTTTTTGGGTTTTTTGAGTTTTATAGTGTATTTATCCTTTCATAGGATATTGACGGGTTTTATGTTAATTTTTTTAAGGTTTTCTATGACTTATTCAGTGTTTTATGATTTTTTATATTTTTAGTTATTTATACAGTGTTTTAGGAATCTTAGGATTTTGTAGGGTTTTTATTGATTTTGAGGAGTTTTTGGGATTTTATCGTTTTTATTTTTTTGGGTTTTTGTGTGTTTCATAGGGGTTTTTATGATTTTATAGATTTTAATGATTTTAGGGTTATAATGTGTTTTTATTATTTTTAATGGTTGTTTATGGGTTTTATTGGATTCTATGGTTTTTAAGGTATCTAAGGGTTTTTATGGTTTTTTGGGGTTTTAGGAGTTTCTCTTCCTTTTAGGGTTTTTAGAAAAGTTATTGATTTCTTTCTGTTTTTAGTGGTTTTATGTTTATTGGTTTTTAAGGGTTTCATAATATTTTTCATGTTTTTATGGTGTTTTACTTTTTTATGTTTTTTTAGAGTCTTTTTTTTTGGAATTTTATGGTTTTAGGGGTGTTTGTGGATTTTGTGGGTTGTTAGGGGTGGGGAGGGGGTTAATTTTTAGAGGGTTTAGGTGTTTTATATGTTTTTAGGGTTTTAATAATTTCTTTGGTATTATCAATGTTTATTGAATTTATTTACATATATTGTGATTTTATAGAAATTATGATTTTAATGCTTATTTAGCGGTTTTAGGGATTTTTTGGGATTTTATGGATTTTTAGGGTTTTATGGATTTTATGGTTTTTTTTTTGTTTTTTGGGGGTTTTTTTGAGTCTTAAGGGTTTTAGAATTATTAGATTTTTTATCTTGGTTAGGGGTATGAATGGTTTTAGAGTTTTAGCTGGTTTTTAGGAATTTTATTGGTTTTCTGTTTCTTTGTGGTTTTAGGGGATTTATAATTTCAATCGGTTTTATAGTTTTTAGAGCTTTAGGGTATTTAGCATTTTTAGGTTTTTAGGTGTTTTAGGTGTTTTTATGTTTTTATGATTTTTTAGGGTTTTGAGAATTTCTTATGTATTTAGTGATTTTAAACCATTTAAAGAATTTTTTTTTGTTTTAGGGTTTTAATTGATTTTGATGGATTTCAGTGATTTTTAGTAATTTTATGGTATTTTGGGTTTTTTACGGGAATTTTAGTTTTTTCAGGTTTTAATGGTTTTTTGGAGTATTTAACGTTTTTGTGGTTTAAATTTTTTTTATAGTTTATAATGGTTGTTTATTGTTCTTATGTGGTTCTCATGTTTTTATAGGTTTTTAGGGGTGATGAAACTGTGTTTTGTCACATGGATGTAAAGTCTAAAAATAGAAATACCTTAGAGAAAGAAAATAAAGTAAATGAAGCAGGTTGAGGATCCCAAAAGCCTCCAAAGGTTGTTCGGCCAAGTACCTTGTACGTACTATTGGCATGAAAGTTACTTGTATGGAACCCTATACAGCCGACCTGCCCAAGCACCTACACACGACACCGATACAAGATGACACCTTTGCCTAGTGTCCTATATTTTCCTATAAATAGGACCCTGGGATCTTTATTTGGATTGATGGAAATTCATGAATTCCAACCAATTCTCTATTTTCCAAAGTCCTTTTCTCATGACCTCCATAACTTTCTCTGTATCTTTCTAAAACATATATAAGACTGAATTAAAGAGCGATAGTAAAACTAAAGTCCTCTTAATGTTTAAAATAAACAACACAAATCTGAGGCACTCCCTCACCCCATAATTAATGAAGACTAACATGAGGTACCCTTCCCCAAATATGGACCTATACGATTCACCTATAGGAACACATGTGGAGACCCTTGAAGGCTTGACAAGGGTCTCCACCATGTGTAGTCTCCATGTAGTTCATCGCCCAATGTGCTCCCAATTCATGAAGGCGCACCTCTACGGAGCACCCCCCTATGAAAACCACTTTGGCTGTCCATATCTTCCAACCTTCCCATATAATTATTTAGGAAATTTTCAAATTAGTCTATGGTGGACACTATCCTCCATTTGTCTTTTATCTGAGAGGGATCAACTCAAATCCTCCAATAAATACTCTTGACCTCAAAAACCATGGGAAAAGTAACACTAGTTTGTATCCAAGTGGAATTTGTATTTCCACTATCACAGGTATCCTTCAATAGTCCTAAATGATTGTTAGAATCCTCATGGAATGTTTGGATTTGTATATATACAATTATGGGGACCCCTGGCCCAGGGACAATGTTGGGTAATTCTCGGTCTCACATGAAAGGGTTAGGACCATGTCCTTCACTTATCATCTCTGAGACACAGAGCCACCAGTTCCTAACATGGAGGGTGAGTACTACGCTTGATTTTCTATTCAACATGGAAGTAAATACAACTCCCTCACCACAGAACCAATTTTAGGGAACCCCTCATTGAGAAGCCCCCAGTCTTTCTTGCAAGATGTTTCTCTCTTTCCCCTCTCAACCCCCTGACCACTGGGTAGGGAGGGGATGGGTAACCAAGCACTCTTCCTTCTCTACTTCTTCTTTTCCCCCTCTATCTGCATACATTTGACACATTATTGCGTAAATTAAAGATAGGGAAGTGTCGTAGCCTGGGACTATCCCACTGTCACCCCCTCCTCTTCCATTGTCATTAAATGTTAAGAGTAAATGGGCACACATAATTCCCCATACATCTCTCTTTGGTATTGTTCTACATTCACACAAGGGGAAAATAGTAGAAGGTGTTGTTTGTTGGATCTTAAATTTCATCTTGTTTCTCAGACTAATCAAGACTCACATGGGCATAGAGGTAATGATGATCATGACATCCACATGATTCATGTGACAAAATGAACTATGAGAGCTCTGATTCTCACCATAACTAGAAGATGTAGTATGCCTTCATAAGGAATATTATCCATACCATAAATTCCATGAGATAGGAAACTGTACCCCTAAATGGGAATTCCCCTTAGGAGTAATCCTCAATCATAATTCCATAAATATGGGATTCCTTTTAGGAATATTCCTCTAAAAATGCCTCTAAAACACCAAGAGTTGATACATCCATCATCGTATCTTTCATGAGCATTATTTTTAAAAAATAATCCCCAACGTATCTTCTCAAAGGGTCATACTCCCCTGTGAGACCAATCGAACTACATGGGATTTGATTCCCCACCAAACAAGATACGTATGAAGCCTCCATTAGGTACAAACCCAACACCCCATGTCAACACTATTCTTTCTTGGCCACATTCCTAGTGGGATTTAATTCAAAATTGTAATCAATATCTTTTCTAGGATTCCTGGGATTCATTGGAATCAGTCCCACACCATCTATGACTATGAACCATCTACCTAGATGTCATTTACAAATGATGTTAAACTATATGGTTAGGTCCATATCACATGACATTAAATGGAATGATGTTCCTTGATAAGTGGGACCTTACTACTTGGGTTTTGATTTATTTCATAAGGATATACATGAATCCAATCTACGAGTTCTATCTCAACATCAAAACAACTATCGTATCCTTAGATGATTAGATACTCTGGAGTAACTCATGTCTCCATTGATGATGATATAATACACAGTTCCCCACTGTGTGGATAAAAATCCAGCATCGTCAAAATAACGACTAGAGAATATATATGTAGTATACAAGATGATACCATCAATGGATAATCTTAGATACATATAGATTTATCCATTGTGGGATAACATCAGATACATACATATGATTCTATGCTCCACATGTGAAAATATTGATTTCTAATTCAAGGGAACCCACATCACACTTGGAAATTGATAATGTATAATAGATTCCTAAAGTAGGCAATAATTCCCCCAGAAGGGTGTAGTGAGCCCGATATCCCATCCTCTCGAACAATGTGTGTTCTTAAGCATCATTGAAAAAAATTTCCCAACAAGATCTTGCCTTTTGAAAGTAGGTATCTTTAAATATATAATCATTGTGTGTTTCTAGTTTAATGAACCAAACTATTGTAACCTATTCAGAAATAGAAGATGGTCACGAGGTATGTAATTTAGAGGGCAAAAAAGGGTGAACCCGACGTGAATCCTTACCTATGATGATAGTGTCATCAGTCTGTCAGACCCATTTAAATTGATAAAAGAGTTTCAGAAAAGGTTATCATTCACACATGTGTTCATTCAAATGAGATACTACTTTGATGGAGTTCCTAACTTGTGATTATTTTGTATAGAATAATTTCATTCCAAGAAAACCCTTTAATCCAAAGGGACCATTCACGATTTCACCAATGAAATGCTTTTTTGCTGCATACATTGGGTCTTCATCCACACAAAGGATTCCATAACCAAATCAACTTCATAAATGATGGGCTTAAAACTTTCTAGTTTAGGAATACCATTAAAATGGTACAATCCTAACCTTGCAGACCACACAAAAATTACCCTATTTAACAAATCCCCAATGGTCATCTAATCAACGATGACCCATGGTCCTGACATTGATGGCATCGAATACCATCTTCAACCATTGTAGAAGAATATCCCTAAAACACAAATACTAGTTCCCACATATCTCATAGAGGTGGATCAAGAAGCCAAATACAACCACGCCTAGGAGACACATAAGTCCTTCTCAATAGATCCTTATAGAAATATCTACCTTTAATGTTGTATGGATGTGAACACTCAACATGATGAGGGTATATTCCTCTGATCGATGAACCAGATCCTTAAAACCCAGGCACACAAGATGGACATTTGGGTATAAAAACCGGCCAGAAGTTAGTAGGGGTTCACCTTTTATCCCTCTAGAGAATCCCGCAAACCCAATTTGGTTTAAAATTGGGAATGAGCACATAAAACCACTATCCTTCATTAATCTTGCTGGCAGACTCTCCTAGAAGCATTCAAACAATCTTATCATAAAAATCTAGATAGATACAACAAGAAGGAATATCTACCTGCCTCCACACACCAAGCCTACAAGTTGACTATGGGAAAAACTGCTTATTGCGACAGGGAATTTGCGACGGGCTTTATTCCTATCAAAAAAAATCTAATGAAAAGCGTATTTTCGATGAGAAAATATTCTCCTCGCAAATGGTCAGTTATTTGAGACGGAAATACAGGACCCATCGCAATTGCTATGGCGCGGTTTGCAAGACAAAATGTGGGAAGCCAATTTGCGACGGTCACCTTCTACCCGTCGCAACTACCCGATGGTGGTAAATACTATTTACAATGGGTAAATTGTACTGTCGCAAAAAAATATTCACCAGGTGTTATTTGCGACGGGTCCCATTGCCAATATCGTTGGCGGTAAATAGGATTTTTCGACGGGGATATCCGTCGATCGCTGATGGTGTCTCAGCAGGAAACTATTTGTGACGAGCCCATCAAAAAAACCTTTTAACCGCCGACAGTAATTAATGCGAGCGATGGTATTTGCGATGGGGCCCATTTCCAATACCGGCGGCGGTAAATAGGAATTTGTGATGGGGATATCCGCCCGTCGCTAATGGTGTGTCGGCAGACAGCTATTTGCGACGGGCGAGTAGTAAAAACCCTTTTAACCACCGCCCATAATTAATGTGGGAGAAGGTATTTGTGATGGGATACCGTCGCAAATACTATGTATTGCAATGGTATCCCGTCACAAATATGACCGTCAAAAATAATCTAACCTATATATACACCCCACCCGTTTTTTTCCAAAACATTGAGATCTCTCTTCCTCTCTCTCTCTAACTTCCAGTTCTATGTAGAAAATTTCATTCGTTTTAATTTTTTCTTATGAAAAGAGGAGAGGAGTTATAAGGTGCAAATTAATTCAAAAATATCGAAGGTATTTATATTTTTTTATTTTTTAAATTATTTGTAATTGTTAAATTATTTTTAATAGTTAATTTTATTTTTAATTGTTAATTTTTTTTAATATAATATTTAGTAGCTATATAGTATAATTAGATTAATTGGTTGTACCAAATAATCCTTGTCTGGATACGAACAAGTAGAGGCTGCTTTGGCACAGATGTACCTAGGAGTGAAAACTCTGACAAAGTGTTTCGAGCTTGACTCGGGGTAACCTGGTACACGACAATGGGCATTGCTACACTCTTAGTTCGACACTCCCAGAGGATGTTTTGGTAATAATTAGAAATAAATATATTTAATTAGAAATAATTAGAAATAGTAATATTTAATTAGAAATAATTATATAATTATCAAATAATTAATAAATAATTAGATTTAATTAAAATAATTATCAAATAATTAGGAAATAATAAGATTTAATTGATTAGAAATAATTAAAATAATTAAAATAATTAGGTAGTAATTAGATTTAATTAGGAAACAATTATAATAATTAAGAAACAATTATAATAATTAGAAAACAATTATAATAATTAGGAATCAATTATAATTATTATGAAAAAATTAAAAATAAATAGTAAAAAATTAAATATAATTAGAAAACGGTAAAAAATAAACTATTAAAAATATTTAGGAAACAATTAAAAATAATTAGAAAACAATTAAAAATAATTAGGAAAAAATTAAAAATAAACAATTAAAAATAATTAGGAAACAATTAAAAATAAACAATTAAAAATAATTGGGAAACAATTAAAAATAAATTAAAATAATTAGGAAACAATTTAATATAATTGGGAAACAATTTAAAATAATTGAGAAACAATTTAAAATAATTGGGAAATAATTACAAATAATTAGGAAACAATTTAAAATAATTGGAAAACAAAGGAAAAAATTTAAAATAATTATAAAACAATTTAAAATAATTAGGAAACAATTAAAAAGAATTATTAATAAATTAAAAAGAATTAGGAAACAATTAAAAATAATTAGGAAATAAATAAAAAGAATTAAGAAACAATTAAAAAAATTAGGAAATAATTAAAAAGAATTAGGAAAGAATTAAAAACAATTAAGAAATAATTAAAAACAATTAGTAAAGAATTAAAAAAAGTAGGAAAGGAGACAATTAGGAAACAATTAAAAACAATTAGGAAACAATTAAAAAGATTTAGGAAACAATTAAAAAGAATTAGGAAAATTAGCACGCGTGATTGACCACTCATCTATCTCAATATTCTTTTCATTTGTGTGTTGAGGCTTGACAATAATCTTCTGCCTATACATGTAATATTTGCATTTACTATCAATATTATCAACCTTATCTCCAGCATAGTGGTGAGGAGGTTTATAATTTTGACAGTAAAAGCAAATATTACATGTGGAGGTAGAAGTTTCCTGTCAACCTCAACACACAAACGAATGAAAATTGAGGTAGATGAGCGGTCAATCATGTTTGTTTTTCTATTCACTGATTGATTAACCAACCGACCTGTATGCATATCTTTGCATTTCCAATTAGTAACATAATTAGTTATATAATTAGTAACATTAATAGTAACATAATATAAAATATTATATTACTCTAATATAAATAATTAAATAATACTAATAATATAATTATTTTATTATTATATGTTTAATATTTATAAAAAATATTAATATTATTCAAAATATAAAAAATTTATAATATATTACAATTATCAATATTTTCAACTTGTTTTTCTCTATTCTTAACATGTTCAAATCTTAAAGGGTCTCTAATTTTATGGTCATGTCCAATAAAAAGTTTGCGTCAATCGTCCCCAATATAAACTCTATAATTGTTCTTGCTTTGTTGATCACCTCTCAAGTAGAGTTGCAATAGGACAACCCAAGTCATGTCTTTCTCATCTATAATAATCATATCACATGACTTTTTACATAGATCATTCTTTCCGGAAAAATTAAGGTAAGGATACTGAAGTTCTCATAATTTTTCAAGGAATAATGATCTATGTAAGGAGTCATGTGAAATGATTCGTAAAGATGAGAACGACATTACTTGTGTCATCCTATTACAAAACTACTTACGAGGTGATCAACCATGTAAAGAAAATTATAGAGTTTACATTAGACATGGCTGACACAATCTTTTTATTGCGCATGACCTGAAAATTGATGACCCTTTCAGATTTGAACATGTTAAGAATATAGAAAAATCTGTTGGAAATATTGATATTTGTAATTATTATTAATAATTAGTAATAATTAACCAAAAATCAAATAAATTCGAGTACATGGTTATATATTTACACAATTTACAGCAGATTGGCGGCTACCTTTTGTTCAACATCTCATATCTTTGATACTTTCTTCCACTGAGATCAGTATGAAAAATGTGCTCTAACGTAAGCCAGAGCAAGTTTTTCATACTAATTTCAGTCAGGAGAAAGTTAAAAAGAGATTAGTCGTCGAACAAAAGAGGCTCTTTTCCCTGACGACTCATCTCCTTGCAAGGAGATGAGTTATCAGGGAAAAGAGCTGCCGCCAATCCGCTGGAAACAAATAAGAATAATTATTAATATAATCTCCAAAATTATGATTACAAAATTTTATTTCATTATTCAAGCATATTTCATTTTTTAATGTATTGCAAAGTATTGCTGAATTAATAATAATTAGTGGGGATGATTAAAAACTAACTGTGTCGCCTATAATTATTGGTACTTACTAAGAAATAACTATAATTACGTATCTTCTCTTTTTAGGATATTGTTTTTATTATATCAAATTATTTCACAACAGTAATGGTTTTAAATTTTGTAGAAACATATATATGAATATGGAACAAGGAAATTGACATCAATCATTATTAGATGATCGTGCCTGGATAAATCAACGCAGAAATCCAAACGGTTCTAGTTTAAATCATGTATATGTTGATGGTGTTGAAACTTTCTTATCATTTGCATCATCAAACTCAGAATTTGTTTTAGAAGGGAAAATTAAGTTTCTTTTAAAAAAATGTGCTTTGAGAACGTTTAAGACATTTGACATTGTTGGGAAACATCTCTTGCGTTATGGTTTTCAATCAGATTATATTTTTCGGTATCAACACGGCGAACACAGTTCCAGAGAAGATAATGATAATTTGATTCTGGATCCATCACAGTTTCAGAATTTAGTACATGATGTTGTTGGGTCATATGTTCAACAAACTAAAAGTGAGGATGATGTTGATTTACCTCCCGAGTTGCCACCATCTGAATTTGTTGAGTTGTTCAGGTCTGCAGAGGATGCATTATATCCTGGTTGCAAGATAAGAAAATTAGAAGCAGTTGAAAATTTTATGACTATTAAATCAGATAATGGAATGTCAAATAAATGTTTTGATTAGATATTTTCTTTGGTTAAAGAATTGTTACCTAAAGGAAATGTGCTGCCTGCTAATTATTATGAGAGCAAGAGACTGGTTCATAATCTGGGCCTTAGTTATCAGAAGATCCATGCATGTTCAAACGATTGCATATTATATTCTGGTGAAAATGAGTCATTGGATAGTTGTCCCACATGTGGACAATCGAGGTATAAAGAAGCTCAATCAGGGAAGTCTGGATTGATTGCTTTATAACAGTAGAGATATTTCCCACTTACACCAAGGTTGTAGTGTTTATTTATGTCTCAGGACACAACATCAACGATTTCATGGCACAAAACCAATATTTCAAATGGTAAAATATTGATTCATCCATCTGATGGTGATTCATGGAAGCATTTTGATCAAGTGCATCCATATTTTTCTTTAGAATCCCGGAACGTGCGATTGGGTCTTTCTACTGATGGTTTTTGTCCATTTGGAAATTTTGGTAGTTAGTATTCCTGCTGGCCTGTCTTTATAACTCCGTACAATTTACCTCCATGGATGTTGATTAAAGATCCTTATATATTTTTGACATTATTAATCTCAGGACATCCGAAAATGAATATTTATGTTTATTTGAATCCATTGATTGATGAGATAAATTTATTGTATAGTCATGGTGTTGGTATATATGATGCTACTGCGAAATAGAATTTTGTAATGAAAGCTGCTTTGATGTGGAAAATTAGTGACTTCTCGGCATATGACATGTTATCTGGCTGGAGTACAAATGGTCCAAAATCATGCCATTATTGTATTGGAGTCAATAAAGCATTTATGCTCATGAATGGAAAAAAACCTTGCTATTTTGACTGTCATCGCAGATTTCTTCCAATCGATCAACCTTTTCGGAGGAATAAATCTCATTTCAGAAAATGCAGAATTGAAAGAGATCAACCACCAAAAATGATCTCAGGTACAGAGTTACAATCAGTCATATTTTCCTTACCTTCCATCACTTTTGGACCGACAATAAACCAATAGAAAATTCATGGATTTGGGAAAGAACACAATTGGACAAAATAGAGCATTTTTTGGAATCATCCATATTGGTCTGATTTGTTTGTCCAACACAATTTGGATGTCATGGATATTGAGAAAACTATTTTGATAATTTATTTCATATAGTTTTGGATACACCGGGTAAAACCAAAGATAATGTAAAGGCATGATTAGATCTTGCCCAAATTTGCAGGGGAACTGAACTTGAATTGTTTAAAAATATCAGATCCCAGAGATTAATGAAGCCAAACACAGCTTATACACTGACCAAAGAGTGTGTCTTTTATTTTGTTAGTGGATGGAAGATTTGAGACTTTCATATGGCTATGCTTCCAACCTGGGAAGATGTGTTAAAAATGGTCATATTACCGGATTAAAAAGTCATGACTGTCATGTTATAATAGAAATACTTATGCCTATTGTATTAAGAGGTTTGTTGAATTCTAAGATTTGGGATTCTATAACAGATATATCACATTTTTTCCAAGACATGTGTGCGGCGACAATAGACTACGATACACTAAGCTAACTGGAAGAAGATATTGTGGTAATTATATGCAAACTAGAAAAAATCTTTCCGCCAACTTTCTTTGACTTAACGGAACATTTGATATTAAATTTTCCACATAAAGAAAAATGTGGAGGTCTAGTTCAGTTTTGATGGATGTAAACATTTGAAAGATGCATGAAGATATTAAAAAAAAGTACGTAACAAAGCATCAGTTGAAGGTTGAACTGCTGAATCTTATTTCCAAGAGAAAATTTCTTTACTCTGCTCTCATTATTTTGAATCATAATATCCCTCAAAATTTAACCGCATGGGCCGGAATTAGGGGAATGTTGATGATGATATGAACGATCAATTATCAGTTTTCAATCAGCCCGAACTTGGATTTAGTGGATTTCATGATAAATGGATTTCAGATGATGAACATCATAGAGATCATACATATGTTCTACTCAACTGTGAGGAAATGTCACCGATTGTACAGTGAGTGATCCTATCCCTTATTCTATAGATTTTGTTATAGTAAATTAATCATATTGTATTTTTAGGTTATATTATGATCATATCAAGAAACAATTTCCAAAAATTACAGCATCTGGCTTAGAAGAACGTCGGCAAAAAACATTTGCCTACTGGTTTCGAAAACTGGTAATGTAGATTATTTTTTGGTTTTACATATAAAATCAATTTATTACTTTTAATAGTGATAAATATTTTACAAATTTTCAGGTATCTGTACATGCTGATAAGATTGATAGTTGATTGCGTATATTGAGTTTCCCACCATCCGAAATGGTTAAATCTTAAAAATCATATGTGGTGAATGGTCATCGCTTTCATACATGTGCATATGGGAAATCAAAGAAAACAATGAATAGTGGTGTTTGTTTGAAGGGATCACATCATAGAGATATTGAAGTTGACTTTTACGGCATGCTTGATGAAATTATTGAATTGCGTTATTTCGGACCGAATAATGTAACAATGTTTAAATGTCGATGGCTGGATACTGAGAGAGGCTTGCGTATTCATCCAACTCATGGTATTTTTGATATTAAACATAAAAGTATTCATGTAGTAAATGAAAAATTTTTATTGGCTCATCAGGCAAATCAAATTTGTTATGCAAAATGCTGTGCTACTGCAAAATAGTTGGATGATTGGTGGAGTATGATAATAGTTAAATCTCGAGAAAAGAAGTTTACTCAAACGGAATGTGGTTTCACTGAAGTGCATAGAAATGAAATTTTTCATGACACACCTCAAAACACATCTTTTTCAGAAAGAGACATGAATATCGAGGATGACACCCCACAGTTAAGGGTCAATGGTGACGATGTTATCAATGATGTTACAACTTAATTTGAAATGAAAAGTGATGATGAAAGTGAAACTAATATAGAAATTGATGATGTTGATGAGGAAGATGAAGACATTGACATTGACAACTATGAAGATGATGATGAAGATGAGCATTGACACAGTAAAATTCCGGTTAGAATCATAACAAATACATATCTATACATAATAGTTATTTTCAACTATTTGCTAATAATAATCATTTCATGTTTCAGATGGACTCAAAAACGTATCGTCAGTTGCTGGAGGCTGATCTACATGTGGATGATTTGGTTTTTGAGTCATATGACCCTCAGGCTATTGGCACTACATGGAGCACTCGGAGGGGGCGTGGTCTTTCCAGACTAATGATTCCAGATCCTATCTCGGAGCGACGTCAACCTATTGGATTCGATGTGCACCTGCGGTGTTATAGTAACCTTTGTATTTTAGTTATCCTTCATTATAATTTATTTATATTTTAATTGTTTAATTATTTTTTCTTTTTCCACAATTTTACACATATAGATATTGGACAGGGGAGCGCTATTTTGTGGAATTATATTTCTCAGCCCTGGCTCACATGGGATCACATTCCCGCTGATGTGCAGGCCACCATGTTCAATCATTGGCTGGTACGTAATTAAATATTATTTATTTTAAAATTTAATTCATTAATAACTTTATATTAGGGTTTATGGTATCCCATCGATGAGAGCATGCATGCCACTATCCACGCGGCACGGGTTGTGTCTATGTGTGACTGATTCCTTCAGTTTTTGCATAATCTGAGAAAGGCAGCTGTGAAGAAAGCCAGAGTGACAGAATTTGATGAGTCCTATAGAGCCCACCGACCAGAATACATTTCATATCACGTTTGGGATGGATTATGTACACACTGGTTGGGTGGTAGGTTTTAGTGGAGATCTGCATTGGGTCGACAGAATTGGGGGAGACAAGAGGTGACGCATCGACTCGGTAGTCGTACATTTAGTGCGCATAGAGAGAGTCTAGTATGTACTTATTTTTTAATATTTTATACAACTTTAAATATAAATAGTTTATTTTGTATTCATATAGGAATCCGAACATCCCGTTATTACGACATACAACGTTTATCAGAGGATGTACACTAATCCAGCTACTGGAGAGATTAGAGGTGACCGCCAGTGTCAGATTGTGATCAGTATTATGTTCTTTTCAGTTTTCAAATTAAATGCATATAATTTTTTCATTATTTTAATTTCTAATTGAAACTTAAGGAGTCATATGAGGCCGTGACCTCTCAGACACATGCTGAGAGTCAAGACGAGATGGGTGATTAGACTAGTGCCCGCCATATTGATGAGACGACATGGATGCAGGCGACCCAGTATGGCTTCGAAAAGGGCCGAGTAGTTGGTATCGACTCTCATTTGACTCATGCAGCTTATTATGGTACTGTTGTGATGTCGGCATCTGGCTCGAGAGGGGATTGTGGAGAGACATCATCTTCTGCCTCACAGTATTAGGAGCATCTGTGTGCTCAGAGTCAGGTTATTGAGGATTTTCATCAGTGGCAGGAGCAAATGTGTTAGCAGCACGATGATGTGATGCGTTGATGGCAGGAGCAGATGCGTCAGCAGCAAGATTAGGAGAGGCATCGATATGAAGAGCAACATCAGGAGAAGATGGAGTATATGCATCGTCCGACTCATAGTTTAGGGATAGAGTTTCCTCCACCACCTCCTCTAGGTCCTCTAGATTATCCACCCCGCAGTGATCTTTTTACATGTAAGAAACATTTAAGTTCGTAGTTTACTGTCATATTAACTATTTATAATTCATCTTTCATATTGGTATGAATATTGCATGATTTAATTTGTTTTTATTTATTTTTTAATATTTTATTACTTATCAGTATTATTTTTAATGACTGTTTATTTTAGTAATATTAATTTTAATATTTAATATTTATTGTTAATATTGAGAAGTTAATAATTTTATAATTTTATTAATATTAATAATATTAATATTATTTTGTCAAAAATATATATGTTTATTTTAATAAAAATAATATAATATTATTAATATTAGTATTATTATTATATATTATTTTCTTATTTATATTTATATTCATATTATTATTATTATTTGATATTAATATTTCATAATTATATTATATATATATATTTTATTATTAATATTATAATAATATAATTTCCTTTTATTATTAATATTAATATTATTATTAAATACATAATTTATTAATAATAATATTATATTAATTTTTTATATTATTAATATTAGTATTATTATATAATATAATACTATGTATATTCAAATTATTATTATTTTATATTAATATTTATTAATTATATTTTATATATTTTTTTATTTATATTCTAATAATATAATTTTTTTATATTAATAATAATAATATTATTTTTATATAATATTATACGATTTGTATTAATTATTTTATTTTATTTTATTTTTTCTTGAAGTTTGCAACGAGAGTATTTACGACGGGGTGCCCCGTCGTAAAAACTTTTTTTACTATCCCATTTGCGACGGGAAGAATACCCATCGTAAAAACTAGTTCTGTGACGACCCATCGCAAATACCTACGTCGCAAATATTATTTAAATTTCCCATTTGCGATGGGTCATAAACCCGTCGCAACTAATATATCTATGACGGCCCGTCGCAAATACCTTTTATATATATAAACGAAAAGCAATTTGCGAGGGAGGGAAAACACCATCGCAAGTACTATTTTTGCGACGGGACCACCGCAAAAACACCTATTTGTGATGCCGTTTTTGGCAACGAGGGATTTGCAATGGAGCTCTGTTGCAAAAGGTCTTTTGCGACAGGATCCCGTAGAAAATCGCCCGTCGCAAATATTCCGTTTTCCTGTAGTGGATGCCTCATCTAGCAGCACTTGGATAAGTCCCTCAAGGAGTCCGAATGATGACATGAGGGGTAGACCAAATGCTCTTCCCCAAACAAGAGTACTGTCAGTACCCACTAACTGGAAACACTACAGGAAAACAGAATATTTACGATGGGCGATTTGCGACGGGATCCCATCGCAAAAGACCTTTTCCAAAGAAGCTTTGTCGCAAATTTCCCGTTGCCAAAAACGGTGTCGCAAATAGGTGTTTTTGCAGCGGTCCTGTCGCAAAAATAGTAATTACAATGGTATTTTTCCCCCGTCACAAATTGGTTTTCGTTTATATATAAAAATGGTATTTGCGATGGGTCTTCGCAGATATATTAGTTGGGACGGGTTTCTGACCCGTCGCAAATGGGAAATTTAAATAGTATTTGTGACGTAGGTATTTGCGACGGACCGTCGCAGAAATAGTTTTTACGATTGGTATTATTCCTGTCGCAAATGGGACAGTAAAAAAAGTTTTTACGACGGGGCACCCCGTCGCAAATACTGTCATTGCAAACTTCAAGAAAAAATAAAAAAATAAAATAATTAATACAAATCGTATAATATTATATAAAAATAATAATAATATTAATAATATAAAAAATTCTGTTATTATATTATAAATAAAAAAATATATAAAATATAATTAATAAATATTAAAATAAAATAATAATAATATGAATATAAATAATATAATATTATATAATAATACTAATATTTATAATATAAAAAATTATTATAATATTATTATTATTAAATTATGTATATAATAATAATAATATTAATAATATAAAGAAATTATATTATTAGAATATTAATAGTAAAAAAAATATATAATATAATTATGAAATATTAATATCAAAAAATAATAATAATATGAATATAAATAATATAATATTATATAATAATAATACTAATATTAATAATATAATAATATTATTATTAAAATAAACATAAATATTTATGAAAAAATAATATTAATAATATTTATATTAATAAAATTATAAAAAATAAACGTCTCAATATTAATAATAAATATAAAATATTAAAAGTAATATTAATAAAATAAACAGACATTAAAATTATTACTGATAAGTAATAAAATATTAAAAAAATAAAAACAAATTCAATCATGCAATATTCGTACCAATATGAATGATGAATTACAAATAGTTAATATGATAATAAACTACAAGCTTAAATGTTTATTACATGTAAAAAGATCACTAGGGGTGGATAATCTGGAGGATCTGGAGGAGGTGGTGGAGGAAACTCCATCCCTAAACTATTAGTCAGATGGCACATATACTCCATCTGCTCCTGATGTTGCTCCTCATATCGACGCCTCTCCTCATCCTGCTGCTGACGCATCTGCTCCTGCCATCGATGCATCTCCTCATCGTGCTGCTGACGCATCTGCTCCTACCCCTGACGCAAATCCTCTATAAGCTGACTCTGAGCACGATGCTGCTCCTGATACTGTGAGGCAGAAGATGATATATCTCCACGAGGTCCTCTCGAGCCGGACGCCGACATCGCAGTAGTACCATAAGAAGCTGAAGGAGTCAAATGAGAGTTGTTACCAACTACTCGGCTCTTTTCGAAGCCATACTGGGTCTCCCCCATCCATGTCGTCTCATCAAAATGGTGGGCACTAGTCTGATCACCCGTCACATCTTGACTCTCAGCATGTGTCTAAGAGGTCGTGACCTCATATGACTCCTTAAGTTTCAATTAGAAATTAAAATAATGAAAAGATTATATGCATTTAATTTTCAAACTGAAAAGAAAATAATACTGACCACAATCTGACGCTGGCATTCATCTCTAATCTCTCCAGCAGCCAGATCAATGTACATCCTCCAATAAATGCCATTAGTCGTAATTCCAGGCTACTCGACTTCCTATATGAATATAAAATAAACTGTTTATATTTAAGGTAGTATAAAATATTAAAAAAGAAGTACTTACCAAACGCTCTCTATGCGCACTGAATGTACGACTACCGACTCGATGCGTCACCTCTTGTCTCCCCTGATTCTGTCGACCCAATGAAGATCTCCTCTGAAACCCACCACCCAACTCGTGTTTACATAATCCATCCCAAACATGAGATAAAATGTACTCTAGTCAGTGGGCTCTACAAGACTCATCAAATTCTTTCACTCCGGCTTTCTTTACAGTTGCCTTTCTCAGAATATACAAAAACTGACGGAAACAGTCACGCCTAGACACCACCCATACCACATGGATAGTGGCACGCATGCTCTCATCGATGGAATACCATAAACTGTAATATAAAGTTATTAATGAATTAAATTTTAAAATAAATAATATTTAATTATGTACCAGCCAATGATCAAACATAGCAGCCTACACATCATCAGGAATCTGATCTCATGTGAGCTAGGGCTGAGAAAAATAATTGCGCAAGATAACACTCCCCAGTCCAATACCTATATGCGTAAAACTATGGAAAAAGAACAAATAATCATAAAATTAAAATATAAATAAATTATAATGAAAGATAACTGAAATACAAAGGTTACCATACCACTGCATGTGCGCATCGAATCCATGAGGTGGACGTCGCTCCGGAATAGGATCTGGAATCATCAGTCTGGCAAGACCACGCCCCCTCTGAGTGATCTATGTAGTGCCAATATAATGAGGGTATGATGACTCAAGAACTTCTTCATCCATAGGTAGATCACCCTCCAGAAACTAATGATACGTTTCTGAGTCCATCTGAATCAAAAAATGATTGTTATTAGCAAACAGTTGAAAATAACTATTATATATAGATATATGTTTGTTATGATTCTAACCAGCATTTTACTGTGTCAATGTTAATCTTCATCATCATCTTTATAGTTGTCAATTTCAATTTGTTCATCTTCCTCATCAACATCATAAATTTCCATATTAGTTTCACTTTCATCATCTCTTTTCATTTCAAATTCAGTTGTAACATAATTGACAACATCGTCACCATCGACCCTTAACTGTGGGGTGTCATCCATGATATTCATGTCTCTTTTTGAAAAAGATGTGTTTTGAGGAGTGTCCTGAAAAATGTCATTTCCTTGCACTTCTGTGGAACCACATTCAGTTTGAGTAAACTAATTTTCTCGAGATTTAACTTTTATTATACTCCACCAATCATCCAACTCTTTCGCAGTAGCACAATATTTTGCATACTAAATTTTATGTGCCTGATGAGCCAATAAAAATGGTTCATTTACTGCAAGAAGACTTTTATGTTTAATATCATCAATTCCATGAGTCGTATTAATATGAAATCCTCTCTTAGTATCCATCCATCGATATTTAAACATTGTTACATAATTCTGTCCCAAATAACACACTTCAATAATTTCTTCAAGCATGCCGTAAAAATCAACTACAATATATCTATGATTTGATCTCGTTAAACAAACACCACTATTCATTGTTTTCTTTGATTCCCCATATGCATGTGTATGAAAGCGATAACCATTCACCACATATGCATTATAAGTTTTAACCATTTTGTATGGCGGACTAATCAATATACGCATTCGACTATCAATCTTATCAGCATGTAAAAATACCTGAAATTTTTTAAAACATTTATCACTATTAAAAGTAATAAATTGAGTTTATATTTAAAACCAATAAAGAATCTATGTTACCAGTTTTTGAAACCTGTAGGGAATTTTTTTTAACGACGTTCTTCTAAGCTAGATGGTGTAATTTGTGGAAATTTTTTCAAGATATGATCATCATATAACCTACAAATACAATATGAATAATCTACTATATATGAATATATAGAATAAGGGATAAGAGCACTCACTGTAAATTTGGTGACATTTCTTCACAGTTTATTAGAACATATGTATGAGCTCTATGATGTTCATCATCTGAAAGCCATCTATCATGAGCTCCACCAAAGCCAAGTTCAGGCTGATTGACAACTGATAATTGATTGTTCATATCATCATCAACAATCCCCTCGTTCCGTCCCATTCGGTTAAATTTAGAGGGATAATTAGATTCAAAATAATGAGAGCAGAATAAAGAAATTTCCTCTTGCAAATAAGCTTCAGAAATTGAGCCTTCAACTGATGCTTTGTTACATACATTTTTCTTCAATTTCTACATGCTTCTCAAAAATTGGCACATCCATCGAAACTAAACTGGACCTCCACATTTTTCTTCATGTGGAAAATGTAATATCAAATGTACCATTGAGTCAAAGAAAGCCAGCGGAAAGATTTTTTCCAGTTTGCATATAATTACAACAACAGCTTCTTCCAGTTTTCTTAGTGTATCATTGTTTTTTTTCAGCACACACATGTCTTGGAAAAAATATAATATATCTGTTATCGAATCCAAAATCTTAGAATTTAACAAACCTCTTAATCCAATAGGCATAATTCTTTACATTATAACATGACAGTCATGACTTTTTAATCTGGTAATATGACCATTTTTAACACATCTTTCCAAGTTGGAAGAATAGCTATCTGGAAGTCTCACATTTGCAATCCACTGACAAAATAATAAGAGACTCTCTTTGGTCAGTGTATAAGCTGCTTTTGGCTTCATTAATCTCTGTGATATGATATTTTCAAACAATTCATGTTCTGGTCACCTACAAATTTGGGAAAGATCTAATCATGTCTTTACATTATCCTTGGTTTTACCCGGTGTATCCAAAAATGTATGAAATAAATTTTCAAAATAGTTCTTCTCAATATTCATGACATCCAACAGGTGTCGAACCAACAAATCAGACTAATATGGTAGATTCCAAAAAATGCTCCATTTTGTTCAATTATGTTCTTTCCCAAAGCCATGAATTTTATGTTGGTTTATTGTCAGTCCAAAAGTGATGGAAGGTAATGAATATACAACTAATTGTAACTCTATACCTGAGATCATTTTTGGAGGTTCATCTCTTTCAATTCTGCCTTTCTTGAAATGAGATTTATTCTTCCGAAAAGGATGATCGATTGGAAGAAATCTGCAATGACAGTCAAAATAGCAAGGTTTTTTTTCCATTCACAAGCATAAATGATTAGTTATCTCCCATACAGTAAGGACCTGATTTTGGACCATGTGTACTCCAGACAGATAACATGTCATATACCAGGAAGTCACTAATTTTCCACATCAAAGCATCTTTCGTTACAAAATTCTGTTTCGCATCAGCATCATATGTACCAACACCATGACTCTACAATAAATTTAACTCATCAATCAATGGACTCAAATAAACATCAGTATTCTTTTTAGGATGTCCTAGGATTAATAATGTAAAAAAGATATAAGGCTCTTTCATAAACATCCATGGAGGTAAATTGTACGGAGTTATAAAGATAGGCCAACAGGAATAATGACTACCAAAATATCCAAATGGACAAAAATCGTCAGTAGAAAGACCCAATCGCACGTTCTGGGATTCTAAAGCAAAAGGCAGATGCACTTGATCAAAATGTTTCCATGAATCACCGTCATATAGATGAATCAAGATTTTACCATTTGAAATATTGGTTTTGTGCCATGACATCATTGTTGCCGTGTTCAGAGACATAAATAAACGCTGTAACTTATGTGTAAGCGGGAAATATCTCAACTTTTTTACAGGAATCAATCCAGACTTCCCTGATTGAGCTTCTTTATACCTCGATTGTCCACATGTGGGACAACTATCCTACGACTCATTTTCACCAGAATATAATATGCAATCGTTTGAACATGCATGGATCTTCTGATAACTAAGGCCCAGATTAAAAACCAGTCTCTTTCTCTCATAATAATTAGCGGGCAACACATTTTCATCAGGTAACAGTTCTCTAACCAAAGAAAAAATCTGATCAAAACAGTTATTTTACATTCCATTATATGATTTAATAGGAATAAATTTTGCAACTGCTTCTAATTTTCTTATCTTAGAACAAGGATATAATGCATCCTTAGCAGACCTGAACAACTCAGCAAATTTAGATGGTGCCAACTCGGTAGGTAAATAAACATCATCCTCGATTTCAGTTTGTTGAACAGATGACCCTACAACATCATGTACTAAATTCTGAAACTGTGATGGATTCGAAATCAAATTATCAGTATCTTCTCTGGAACTACGTTCACAGTGTTGATACATAAAAATATAATCTGATTGAAAACCATAACACAACAGATGTTTCCCAATGATGTAAAATGTCTCCAATGATCTCAGAGAACATTTTTTACATAGACACTTAATTTTCCCTTCTGAAAGAAATTCCAGGTTTGATGATGCAAATGATAAGAAAGCTTTAACACATCAACATATACAGGATTTAAACTAGAACTGTTTGGATTTCTGCGCTGATTTATCCAATAGCGATCATCTAATAATGATTGATGTCGATTTCCTTGTTCCATATTCATATATATGTTTCTAAAAAATTTAAAACCATTACTGTTGTTAAATAATTTGATATAAGAAAAAAAATATCCTAAAAAGAGTAGATACAAAATTACAGTTATTTTTTAGTAATTACCAATAATTATAGGCGACACAATTAGTTTTTAATCAACCCCACTAATTATTATTAATTTATAAATACATAGAAATACTTGAAAAATGAAATATGCTTGAATAATGAAATAAAAGTTTGTAATCATCGTTGTGGAGATTATATTACTAATTATTCTTATTTGTTTCCAGTGGATTGGCGGCAACACTTTTTCCTGGCGACTAATCTCCTTGCAAGGAGATGAGTCATCAGGGAAAAGAGCCTCTTTTTTCCGATGACTCATATCTTTTTAATGTTCTCCCGACTGAAATCAGGGTGAATAACATGCTCTGACATATGTTAGAGCACATTTTTCTTACTGATTTCAATGGAAGAAAGTAGTAATAATATGAGACGTTGAACAAATGGTAGCCGCCAATCTGCTAGAAATTGTCCCAATTTATAACCATGTACTCGAATTTATTAGAATTTTGGTTAATTATTACTAATTATTACTAATTTTTACAAATATCAATATTTCCAACAGATTTTTCTATATTCTTAACATGTTCAAATATTAAAGGGTCATCAATTTTCAGGTCATGCCCAATAAAAAGTTTACGTCAGCCATGTACAATGTAACCTCTATAACTGTCCTTACATGGTTGATCACATCGCAAGTAGTGTTGCAATAGGATGAAATATGTAATGTTATTCCCATCTTTAAGAATCATTTGGCATGAATCTTTACATAGATCATTCTTCCATGAAAAATTAAGAGAACATCAGTATCATTTCCTTAATTTTTCAAGAAATAATGGTCTATGTAAAAGGACATGTGATATGATTCTTATAGATGAGACAGACTTGACTTGGGTTTTCCTATTGCAATACTACTTGTGAGGTGATCAACCAAGCAAGAAAAATTATATAGTTTACATTGGATACAGTTGACGCAAACATTTTATTGGACATGACCAGAAAATTGGCGACCCTTTAAGATTTGAACATGTTAAGAATAGAGAAAAACTTGTTGAAAATATTGATAATTTTAATATTTTATAAATTTTTTATAAATTTAATAATATTAATATATTTTTATAAATATTAAACATATAATAATAAAATAATTATATTATTAGTATTATTTAATTATTAATATTATAGTAATATAATATTTTATATTATGTTACTATTTATGTTACTATTTATGTTACTAATTGTATTACTAATTATGTTACTAATTAGAAATGCGAAGATATTCATATAGTTTGGGTGGTTAATCAACCATTTAATAGAAAATAAAACGTGATTGACCGCTCATCTACCTAAATTTTCTTTCATTTGTGTGTTGAGGTTGATAGGAAACTTCTACCTCCACATGTAATATTTGCTTTTACTGTCAAAATTATAAACCTCCCCACCTCTATGCTAGCGAGGAGGTTGATAATTTTGATAGTAAAAGAAAATATTACAATTCGAGGCAGAAGTTTCCTGTCAAGCCTCAACACACAAATTAAAATAAAATTGAGATTGATGAGCGGTCAATCATGCTTGGTTATTTTCCTAATTCTTTTTAATTGTTTCCTAATTCTTTTTAATTGTTTCCTAATTATTTTTAATTGTTTCCTAATTTTCTCCTTTCTTAATTGTTTTTAATTCATTCCTAATTGTTTTTAATTCTTTCCTAACTTTTTTAATTCTTTCCTAAATTCTTTTTAACTTTTTCCTAATTCTTTTTAATTGTTTCCTAATTCTTTTTAATTTTTTCCTAATTCTTTGTAATTGTTTCCTATTTCTTTTTAATTGTTTCCTAATTATTTTAAATTTTTTCCTAATTATTTTAAATTGTTTTCTTTTGTTTCCCAATTATTTTAAATTGTTTTTCCAATTATTTTAAATTATTTCCTAATTATTTCAATTTATTTTTAGTTGTTTCCCAATTATTTTTAATTTTTTCCTAATTTTTTTAATTGTTTCATTATTATTTTTAATTGCTTATTTTTAATTGTTTCCTAATTATTTTTTATTTTTTCTTAATTATTTTTAATTGTTTCCTAATTATTATAATTGTTTCAGAATTATTATAATTTTTTTCTAATTATTATAATTGTTTCCTAATTATTATAATTGTTTCCTAATTAAATCTAATTATTTCCTAATTATTTTAATTTTTTCCTAATAATTTAATTATTCTAATTATTTCTAATTAATTAAATCTAATTATTTCCTAATTATTTGATAATTACATTAATTAAATCTAATTAAATATAATTATTTATTAATTATTTTATAATTATATAATTAGTTTTAATTAAATATAACTATTTCTAATTATATGTAATTAAATATATTTATTTCTAATTATTACGAAAACATCATCCGGGAGTGTCGAACCAAGAGTGCAACAAGGCTTGTTGTCGTGTACCAGGTTACCCCGAGTCAAGCTCGAAACACCTTGTCCGATTTTTCACTCTTAGGTACATCTGTGCCAGATCCGCCTCTAGTTGTTCGTATCCAGAAAAGGATTTTTTAGTACAACCAATTAATCTAATTATACTATATAGCTATTAAACATTCTATTAAAAAAATTAAAATTAACAATTAAAAATAAAATTTACCATTAAAAATAATTTTTTTAAAAAAATATATAAATACCGTTGATATTTTGAATTAATTTGCGCCTTCTAACTCCTTCTCTCCTATTCTTGTAAGAAAAAATTAAAATGAAAGAAATTTTCTACTTAGAACTGGAAGTTAGAGTGAGAGAGGAAGAGAGATCTGAATGTTTCAAAAAAATGGGTGGGGTGTATATATAGGTTAGATTATTTATGATGGTCGTATTTTCAATGGGATACCGTTGCAATAACTAGAATTTGCGACGGTATCCCGTCGCAAATACCTTTGCCCGCATTAATTACGGGCAACAGTTAAAAGGGTTTTTACGACGGGCCCATCCCAAATAGCTGCCTGCCGACACACTATTAGCGACAGGCAGATATCCTTGTCGCAAATTCCTATTCACTGCCGCCAATATTGGAGATGGGCCCCATCGCAAATATCTTCGCCCGCATTAATTACAGGCGGTGGTTAAAATGGTTTTTGCGATGGGCCCATTGCAAATTGCTGCCTGCGGACACACCATTAGCGATGGGCGGATATCCCCGTCAAAAAATCCAATTTACCGCCACCGGTATTGGTGACGGGACCTGTCGCAAATAACACCTGGTGAATATTTTTTTTCGATGGTACAATTTCCCCATCGCAAATATTATTTACCACCGGTGGGTAGTTGCGATGGGTAGAAGAAGACCGTCGCAAATAGGCTTCCCGCGTTTTGGCACACAAACCACGCCAAAGCTATTGTGATGGGTCCTTTATTTCCTTCGCAAATAACTTACCATTTGTGATGGGAATATATTCCCATCACAAATAAGCTTTTCTTCAAAGTTTTTGCGATGGGAATAAAGCCCGTCGCAAACGCCCCGTCGCAATAAGCGGTTTTTCCCATAGTGAAATGGGGGGGGGGGGGTCTGAACAAAGAACATACACCTACTAAAGATATATAATGATCAAATATCCCATTTCTTGTCACTGAAGTCATCATGAATATATTGGTTGGGGTGAAAGAGAAGACGCAAAATCCTACTCCCATCCAACAGAATTTTCAGGACATATTAACATCAATAAAAGTAGTTCTCGTGGGATGGACACAAAACATTGTCCCCACAAATGGGATGTATAATCAACATATAACCCCAGAGGAGAAACACACATCTCCTCCATTCAACGTGGGTTATGGGAAAATATCCCAAATATTATACAGATAGCCGGATCAAGAACATACGCCCACTCCAATCAAAGCTAATCAGCCTATCCCAATGGCCACTCCATGGAAGGCACAGACACCAGCCCATGAAAACCCCTTCTCGTAGAAAATGGCACTAATCGCTCATAAGAAGGAATCCAAGAATAATCATCATTAACAAAATGGAAAATGAATAGTCGGTCCATGATCTAGAACTTCTTAACGTTGGAGTTCTTGAAGCCCTTAGATTCTTATCTTTGGGTGATCAATATTATACCCTACCATTACCAAATTACTAGAGCAGTAGGTTTAATTCAGAAGGTTCTCTTTAGACACATTTCAATAAAATCATACTTCACGTATAAAAACTAATAGATCTTGAGATCTAATATCCTAATGAGAGTCACAAAATCCCTCATTGTGGAACGAATATTAAAAATAAATAGGTTCTTTTCCGTGCTTTAATCCACCATGGTGGAGCACCCATTATGGAGTTCACTTTGAAAGTTCTCTCCATTGTATATTTTCACATATCAAGGGAATTATCAAATTGTAAATTTAGTGATGAGAATGACCTCCTATCACAAGGCACTTGTGACAATAAGGCCAGTCTTCTATTATTCCTTATCATTAGAAGGTGAAATTATTTTTCATCTGAAAGATAGACTAAGGTGACCATCATTCACTGGACCAAAGTTGGGTTACATACCATTATATCCAATAGATTACATCCCTAATAATCTCATAGTTTATGATAAAATAGTTGGGATGCATCCACTCTGGTTAAACAAGGTAGAGGAACCTCTATAAAATGTAAAAGAACATATTATAAACATGAGGAAAGAAATAGCTAAAGATGACATACCTGTCATATTATTTACATTAGCCACCCCTCAATATTTAATTCTAGAGGTGTTTTCAGAATAATGCATGCATGAAATCTACCTCAATATATGAAAAAATCATCATCATTTAATCTCAAAGGCATTAAACTATGAAGAGTATAAAACTCACATAAAGGAAATTGAAGGGTTGTAGCACTAGATTTACTTAGCATATATCCTGGAATCATGAAATCCAATGATCGAGAACCATCAAGAATCCCTTCAATGTTGATGCCTCAATGCATTAATGAGGTTGAGATACGTGATCATTACTACCCTATCTGGTGTTCATATCAATGTATGGGGTGCACATGGATCATTGAATTTCACTAAACACCCTAACCATTAAATCCCACCAAATTTGGTATCATGAAATATCAAATCCCTTGTATAGATCCAAAAAATAAAATAAATTAATGACCAAGGATATACACAATATGAATAATCCCCAACCTACTCTCAGTGATATTGGGTTAGAAGAAATATGGATATTGAAATATATATTTTTTGTCAATCATCTAATAATATTGATAAATCCTCTTGATTATAGGAGTCTATATATCAAAGAGTGAAAATTTAAAAAATAGCTCAACCATATTTAAAAAAGTGAAATTTATATGCCTTCTGAATAATGCACCTAGCCCATTTTTTAAAAAAAACATCATAAAATCAAAATAGAATCCATGGAAGTACCATACATGGCATTTAAAGAGAAACCCCATCCCCCAGGTCCATGGTATTTTTTCCCAAACCCTCTAGGTCATCTAATCTAGCCCAAATGGTTCTGAAATCAGAACAAGAAAAGCCATATCCCTCAAAGAAGGGGTATTTTTCACCTCAACAACCACATCCTTAGTGGTAATCACTTTTCTCCTAGTTAAGGGAGATACCATATAATGAATCCTCTTAGTTTGATCTATCCCATGATATAGTACATTCACTTGGAACACAAAAAGATGAACTATATGGACATTCCCTTCAGGTTACTATCCTCTACACAGTTCCCAAATAATTATAAAAGGAAGGGACAAGTCCTTTTGGAGGGTGTAGAAGAAGAAAGTCTCACAAATACACTCTTAGAATTCCCACTGTGTGTTTCACATCAATTAATGTTATCAATGCTGTCCTTACAGATTCCACAGAACATGAGGCCAATTCATTTGATTCCAAGGAAGAATTTCCTGTTCACAATGGACTCTACAAAGAAATTAATTAAAGAGGTGTTAGTACCTGTAACCTGAGGCTTACCAAGAATATGTGCCCTCCCTCAAATAATCCTTCATTACCTCCATTAACGGCATATAATAGGGGAAAAGGTGAGGGTCAAATCATGACTCACCCCCTTCACAAAGCGGATAAGTCCCTTTCACTAGAGGAAATATTTTTCTCAACGAGAAGAAGAGATGAAATAATTGTGGAGACTCATTGTAGAATTACTCTAAGGATGTTTTATAGCTTGGTATGTATGGAAATATGATACCCAACCAAAACCTATTTTTGGAACACCTCAATAATGAGAGTTTTTCATTACAACTGAAGATGACATGGATTATCATCTAAATGTAGTATATCAGCCACTGATATATTAGGATCCCACAGAAACAGATCAGGAATTATCTCCACTGCAAGTGAAAATAGAGCAGCGTCAGTCACATCCTTACAAGACTACCCATATGGGTTACCCACAACATATACTAGAAATTCCACCACTAGTGGTCCTACCAGCCACTGCACCCATTTAGGAACAAATTGTTGCATCTATCAAGGATCCAGCCTAGCCAAAAATCCCTCAAATACTTATAAACACCATTAAGTCATGGATTGATCGATTGGAATCCATAGAGAAAAGACATGAACAAAAATAGTCATAAAAAAAATCTTTACCCTAAATGTGAAGATCAAACTCATCCCCTATGAATATTTTTTAATCACACATTTTCAGTCTTCAATGGTTCTGGAGATCCAGAGTAGAACATGGAACAATTTTCCACTCATTGTGATCCCATGATGGGTACCCCTGAACAACAGGAGGTTGTGAAACTCAGATGTTTTGTAAACCTGCTGCAAGGAATAACGTTTTTCTATTATTTACTTTTTTAGTCCTGATAAATTATTGTGTGGGAAGACCTCCATCATATATTTCTCTTAGAGTTCAGGTAAATCATAAAGAAAACCACAATCATTGATATGAAAAACTATAAACAATGAGAGAATGAATGGTTTTTTTATTTCATTGCTCAGTGGAATCGACTGAAATAATCCTTAAACCCACTTCTCCCTCAATAAGAGTTGTTTCCTATTTGTGTACCCAATATTCGCGAGGAGTTTCACAATCCATTGATTCCTTTGAAATATACAAGTGGGTTTCAAGACCATTCCTCAATTTTTAAATAGGTGAAAAAACTCCTCACATAGACTAAGACAATGTGCTGAGTTATTCCATCAACTCAAGAAATGAGAACATGAAAAGAATAAGTGGCTACCATTACACTTAAGTAGGCCCATATACCCACTCCTACATCAAATCCTACACCATATCGTATGACTCCACCTCTTAATCATCTACTACAACACCATACTTGTCAGGATAATCCAAGAGACTAGAGGCAGAAACATTTTGAGGATATGAGAAATATGGTCCATTATTTTTGAAATGACTAAGTCCCTGGCTACTTAATCTCAGAATTGGGAAAAAATTATTCAGGTTTAAAATGTCAAAGTATCTAATAAAAAGGTCATAATGGTCTCCCAAACTATTTCCCCTTCCATAAAATGCATGGGAACCACATCAAGGATTGTTTTATTTTCAATTTCCTCCTACAAATGATGGTGGAGCCAGGGTGGGTGAAACTGAAAAGTTCACCCGCCAATGTAGCATGTGTTTCTGCTACCAATCTGGAAGGGGTTGGTGAGTGAGAAAAATTTAAGAGAAAGAGTACGTATAATTTTAGTGACAAGATGGTTAGAAAAATGATCAACCATACTCATGCTATTCTCTGAGCACACATGAAATAATCAATTGTTACCTTGACTAATTCTACCACCGCACAACCAGCTTCATCAACAGCTCAATCATTTGAAGTCCAATCCTACAAAAAGGGAAATGAACAAAAGAATAAGAAGAAAATTAAAGAATATGATTCCATTTCAATGAAAAATTTATCCATGAATTTATATGACTTCATGATAATAATACCAAAAGAATGATCCCCACCCCACCAAATGGTACCACAAGAGTCAACTCATCAGAAATAATCTTTATCAGATGTGGACTTGATCTTTGGTTTTGTTAATTTTGTTCACTTAATAGATCCCTTCACACATGATTATTCTTATTACAAACCAAATTTAACCAAATTTATTGGGTAACTAGGGTAATATATCATTGAATCTTAGGATACAGGGGAAGACGAGGCTGTGATTGGAGACACTATATCAACCAAACCCCATCTTGAATTGTATATGTTGACAAAACTAGTGGAAAAGTTCTCCAATGAGCTCATTTGGAACAAGGAATTTTATCTCCAACACATAACAGGGTCTTCCCCAACATGATCATCATGGATGACCTGTTAGAGGATATTCCTTTTCCTCCTCAGTTGGGAGGCGGAGCCAATTGGCATAATCCATCATGAACCAAAGAACATCTAGATCCTACTCAGAGTGAAAGTCCATCCTCCTCAAGAACATCATATCCTAATGTACCTACAAAAGAGAATCCCCATTTCAGGATGTGCAGACCTCTAGAACATAAATATGATGTCATGAAGCAACTGGAACATGTGATGGCTGAATAATCAATCTGGGATTCAGGGATTTTATCAAAAAATCTCTAAGAAGCACCTATCAAGGCCTTATTAATCCCTCAAAAGTTTGAAGTTGTGGTTGGTTCTGTAGATGTATATTATGCATAGAATGATCCCACAGAATGAGATGTGATCATCTCTTACACTAACTAGGATAGAGATTCTATCATATAAGGACACATAATATGATTTTATATATCTGGTAGAATAAATTATATTGATTTACAATGAGCCTTTATCGACAATGGCTCAGGAGTCAACCTAATTCTGGTCCAGACAAATCACCAACTGGGTATAAATGAGTCTCACATTCTCCCTTCCACTATGATGTTAAAAGGTTATGATAAGAATGATCAAGAGACTCTTTTTGAAATCACAATCACAACTCTATTGGGGGAGCTCATTTCCAACTCAGAATTCATGGTTATTCGACATGATACTACATTCAATGTTCTGCTGGGAAGGCGTTGGCTACATTAGTATATAGTAATTCCTTCATCATACCACCAATGTCGAAAATATTGTATGAGTGGTAAAATTGGAACATTACATGGTCACCAGGCCCCATTCAAATCCTATTATTCAAAATACATTGACGTAGGGCTCTATTAAAAGTTGTAAATAGTCCATGGATGATGATGTTTCTTGAATCAGGTCCCCAAATGGACGAATGATAATCCTAGATAACCCTTTAAATTATATTAATGTAGATTATTTTATATATATTAATCAAATATAAGTGGTGGTCCTAGATTCAAGAACTTATTCTATGAATTTGGTGAGGTCAATTATGATAGATGAGCTTGATGGTGCTAAAGAAGTTATGAATTCTCTTAGTGATAAATAATTCTTTGATGGAAATGTCTTCATTTTGAACCTTAAGCTTTAAAAAATATTGATTCTCTTAGCTATACTAGAAGAAGATTTCACGATGATAGGAGAAAGTGAAGAGAATCATTCTTAGCCCCTAGTTTCCCCATCAAGGCTCTAAGAATTATTTTTTCCTGAAATTGAGATAGAAATGATTGCATCAACTTCTGGATATCCGAATAGTGACTCGTATCTTCCCTATAAGGAAATTTATTCATCACCTACTCCCCAGGTAATGGAAAAATAATTAAATCATCAGTAAGAGTAGAAGAGGAATATCTCTAGGATAACCCTTTATAATTTTATAAAGGCATTCCCACCACTATGGATGAAATCAAATAGATAAATTTGTGGATAAAATAAGATCCATGACCCACATAGATTAGTGAGGCCACGACATCTAATGAACAACAGATATATTCCATATTCCAAATGTAGAACCAAGATATGTTCTCTTCGAATTACATAGAGATGCTAGACCTTGACCTTGAAGTGTCCACCCATCAATTTGATTTTTCAGACGATCATCAGGGGTTAAAGAAGGCATCTAGAAGGCCACACCGAACCCACAAATCCAAAATCAAGGCTAAAGTAGAAAATCCTACAAAGTATAAAATCATATTAGAGGTAAAATATCCAAAATATCCAGCCAACATTTTCATAAAAAAGAATAACAATTATAAAATCAGGTTTTTTAATGATTGGAGAGATATCAACTAGCATTGTACCCAAGATGATTTCAAGGTTCCAATCACAAAAATCATAATTGATATAACGACTGGTTATCATATCCTCTCCTTCATAGATGGCTATTTGGGGAAAAACAATATCCAAATGGCCTTAGTATATGAAGAAACCATAATATTCTGGTTCCCCTAGGGAGTATTCTACTATTTGCTAATACCATTTTTCTCATAGAATGCAGGTGCCACCTACCAACATGCCACACATCACATCTTTGATCCAATATTGGGGATGTTTATTAAATGATACATTGATGATATAGTGTTAATGTACCTGCAATTTACTACCCACTTGGGAAACCTAGAGACCATATTTAGCAAGATTTGATAACATTACATGAAGACGAACCCCGTGATATGTTCTTTCAGTGTAACCTCTTGAAAATTTCTCATCTTCGTTTTACTACATCATGAAATAAATGTTGATCATGGGAATAATAAATCCATCCTTGGCATGTCGCATCCTAAAACCATGAAATAGTTGATTGGTCTTCAAGGAAACTTATCCTACATCCAATTCTTCAAAGCCAAACTTATTGGATATTTCTTTACCTACATCAAACTGATGAAGTGGGGGATCACATATTAATGGACAGAAAACTATCAGTAAGCATTTGGTAGTATCATGATGTACCTCTTGGACCCATCAGTATTGATTCCACATGTTGAAGGAAATCCACTGACTTTGTATATGATCACCTTGTAGTGATCACTGGAAACCTTCCTCAGGTAAAATAACTATTGTAGTAATGAAAATAGCCTCTATTATCTCAGTCTAACCATGATTTATGCTAAGACTCCTTATTTAGATATCAAGAAGATATTCCTGTCATTAATCTTCACACGTCATAAATTGGGGAACTACATGTAGCACCATGAAATCCACTTGGTTTATCAAAATAACGTGCTCAAATTTATCCTCATTTGTCTGATACTGGCAGGAATTTTGGAATGGTGGGAATTTATTCTATAGTATTTTGATATACAGTTTATTCCTAAAAAATAATTGAAAGGTTAGGACTTGGTGGACAACCTTACAGAGAACCCATCCACATAAGATATAACATTAAATACTAAATTTCCATATGATGAGATATTCTCTATTTGTGAAAATCCCCATAGGTGGGAATTTTTTTGATGGAGCATGCAGGAGCCTAATGGGGAAGATAATTGAATACCCTAATCTCAATAAACAAGGGTTAGGAATTGTGATTGTCTCTATATAGAAGGAAGTACTTCCTTACTCCTTCCTATTATCAATGGGTTGTAACAACAACGAGGGTGAATATCAGGTTATCATTTCATTCCTGCAACTATCACATCAAATATTTGTAAACTAGAGGAGGTGAAAGGAAACACAGAGTTGGTAATTAAACAAATCAATGAGGATTTTTCCATTAGATAAGATGATCTAATTTAATTATTTGTCAAAGTTTTAGGTTTAATGGAAGAATTCCCCTCATAACCAACTTTGACTCACGTCCCGCAATCCCAAAATTCTATGGATGGTATTTTGGAAAATGAATCAACATCCCTAGATGTAGAAAACTGGGATTAAATAGCCATTAAAATTACCCATCGTTGCATGGTATCACATTTTTTTCAAGTCAAAGTAGAGTAAATTAATGATATCAGACCCATCCCTGAGTAAAATGGTCCTCCCATGGGATGTATGACGCCCATCTTATATGACATTTTGGATGGGGTGCTCCCAGTGGATATAACTGGAAGAGAGAAGATCTGGATTTGAGCATCCAATTTCACTCTTTATGATGGTACAATCACTAGAAAATCATATACAATAGAGGATTTGTTGGAGTCCTTCTCAGAAAAGTTGATGGGGAAGAGACTATGGCTGTTATGTAAGAAGTACATGTAGAAACCTATGGTGACAACATTCCAGGGTACAATATTTATGATCAAATCTAAAGGCTTGGATGCTTATGTCCTTCAATGGTTTAGGATTTCATATAATTCCCCACGAAATTTCAATCCTTACATCTTCATGCCAACATCATCTATCAATTCTTTGAGTTCAAACATAAAACAAAATACTCATGTCTATATTCCATATGGGGAATGGATGTGGTGGGGTT
This sequence comes from Viscum album, assembly GCA_963277665.1. NCBI lineage: Eukaryota > Viridiplantae > Streptophyta > Magnoliopsida > Santalales > Viscaceae > Viscum > Viscum album. The sequence goes on along the minus strand of OY728164.1, from coordinate 2,024,660,414 downwards.
GTACCCTCTAGCTATGGCCATGTACTTCCAATAAATATTGACTACTACAAATTTCTTCTCCAAATGGTTTGAGGAAATACCTTTCAAAGAATTCAAGGTCAAAAGCATTGTTATATTTATCAAATCTAACACTATTTCCATATTTGGTGTCTGTCATACTATAATGATTTATAATGGAACCAACTTCTATTCTATCATGTTAGAGAAGCTATATCAAGTGTACAATTTTAAAATCAACCATTTTTTTTCTATCATGCATCAACTAATGAAAAAAGAAGATTTTTACAAGACCCTATCAAACATACTCTAGAAGATGGTTGATGAAGATAAGAGTTCTTGACCTGACATTCTATTTCATGCCTTATAGGAATATTGGACTACGACCCGTACTACGACACATGAAACCCTATATTCACTAGTATATTGGACACAAGTAGTCCTACAAATTTAGGTTCAGTTTTTATTACTATTTATTGTTGTCTCTGACCATCTATCTGCAGATGAACAATCCTAGAAATGAATTGATTAACTGGACAAACTAGATGAAAAGATATTTCTTACCTTTCATTATATGGAGGTATATCTGAATCAAATAGCATATGAATTTATCAATAAGGTCTTTCTACTTTCATTCTTCCAAGGAGAGTTGTTTTTGGTCCTTAGGACTCCATCGATATCGGGAATGAATCCTCAAAATCCTAAGACAAAGTGGGATATACCTTAATCCATACACAATATCCACTGTAACGGACTATATTACTTAATATGAAGGGAATTAGAACTCACTACGACACCAAACAAATTCAAGATTCTTAACGAATTTTTTTTTGTGATTATAGGGTTATCGTCCAAGATGCATGACATTAAACTGTATAGTGTGTATTTATCACATGACCATAAAATTCACTACATGATGTTCTTGTCTCATGTAAATAAAATGCATGAAATTATTTACTTATCTCATGATAATAAAATGAATGGAACAATGTCCTTTCAAAATTATAGTAAAATACGTGACAAAATTTCATTGTCTCATGACAATAAACTGAACGACATAATGTCATTTTCACATGACATTAAACTATAGGACATGATGTCTTTATTGCATGACAATAAACTGCAAGATACCAATTTTCCTTACCACATCACATTAAACTTCATGGTTAACATACTTTTCAATCAATGTTATGAAATCCACACTATACCATGAGATGAGATATCCCTCATCATCCCCTAAAAATGGGCCTCCATCTAACATGTAGGTCCCAATCACATCACTCTAACCCCTTAGAGGTTTGAGATTCCCTTTTTTCAAAATTTCAGGAATAAAGATAGGTAACCCACATGGATAAGCCTCAAATACCTCATTAACACCCCATAATAACATTTAGTCAACCTTTTATAGGTATAATCCCCAGCATTTTCACATCTTTACCAATAGATGATAAATTTAACAGTCAACATCCACATTATATGATGGTAAACTGAACGATCTATCCATGTACTACATGTGGCTTGATTATCATTCTAGGTAGATACATAGTGAATCCTAAATTTAAAATCTCTGGTCCAAATGTGACCACAAATAAAATTTCCCCTTTCCCTGTGTATAAACTAGATCTTCACTGGGAACATTTCTAGAACATAAATTTAAATTCTCATTACGATGAAATTTTTAATTACACCTAGACATTTGGTTTAACCATCAGTATGGAAATTATTTAAATTCACCCTTCCCCACATCAAAACCCAATTATTGTGGAAAACCACATTTTAAAAACTAAATGTGGCCTGATTCTCACCATATTGGGAAATGTAGTGATGCCAAAATATCCTATCTCATTTTTAACTACAATTAAACAAAAATTACCCCATTACATCCTATGTTATGAATAAAACCTGAAAATGGAACATTTCAATAAGTACATGTGTCTTGATTGTCACTTTAATGAGATATGTAGTGACTCCCATACCGCTGATCATGTTTCCATCTTCAATAAAAAAATCCTTTAATCCTTGTGTATGTATCATATCTACAAAAATAATAATTTTTATAACTACGTGTGGCTTACTTTTTTACCTAGAATGATATGTAGTGATGCATGTGTCCTACAAACTAGTCCAACCACAACACTTATATCCTTTCACATAGGTTCAAACATTTCCTTACCACATGAAATTAAATTTCATGGGATTTCAAGAACTTATTGTAGCTTGATTCTTATCTTGATGAGATACTTAGAGATGCATGACTCCTTTCTCCTAGACCAACCAATAAATAATAGAAATTCCCCTGTCCTTCAATGGTGTTTCCATTATTCTATAAATGAAAACATTACCATGACTTTTTTCTTACACAGATCAATACTGACATGGTATTAGGTGTTTAGTAAAGTATTTCCTTACATTGTTAAGGATTATCAATTCACATTGGGGCTATCGTGGTCCTGGATGCAAGACCTTAAAAGGAATACAAGATTTCCAAAATGAATTTAAATAATATTTTCAATGTTCTAAGAACTGTCTGGGGATTGATTCTTTACGCAACAATATATGTAGTGACATGTGTTTCATACACCTTACTTTAGCCATGATATTTATTTTCACATCGGAATCACCGACATCCTTGACAAACGATGATTAACTACATGGTTCATAAAGAACTATGTGTGTATTGATTCTCATCCTTATGAGATACATAGTGACATACATATCTTAAATCCCAGTCCCAGTTGCAACATGACCTGAATAACACCTCTATTACCACATGTATGAGTAATGTCTATTCAATGGAATTCCATGTCATAGCCAATATCAGTCCATATGATTCCTTTGTGCTCAGACGTATCCATTTTTCATATCATACTCTCTATAGGAAATCCACCAAGACCACATAAATTTTCCTCTTCATGTTTTCAAATAATAATTGAATAACCTTGTTCCATTTGACCTCATATCATCCCTAATATTGCAGTCATAATCTTATAACCATAAAATAAAGTTACCATACTTCCTACGATTGGTTTAGACTTGCATAGAGTGCATATTCCCCCAATTTTATAGATATTATGACTCTAAATAACATTTACATATTCAAATAATTTATTCCAATATCAAAACTCCATGCTTTGGAAAATCCATATCTCCGTAAACATTCATCTTCATTTAGTAATAAAATGTTGGAATTCTTGATGACTTCTTTTCTTGACTATTTTGTAATATGACCTCGTTGACTTTTCCTAACTTTCTCAAAAAAATTAGGGAGTTTCAACCAAGGTA